>JAVSCE010018269.1:0-164954 GCA_032199065.1 Smutsia gigantea
GCCTGCCTGTTTAACAAGGTGCCCAAATGGTTCTTATAAGTGGGCAGGTCTGACAATGCCGGCTGGCGGATGTCAGAGGTTCTCCCAAACGCTTGGGGATCCCAGAACGCTTCAGAAAGAAGCCTGTCTGCGCAGGGCGGTGGTGCGCTCCCGAGCGGGGGAGGCACGCTCACAAGACTCCTCCCAGAGGTGGGCGTGCTCCCACGCCCATTCGCTCTCTTCAGCGCAGGCCGCCTTCCCGGGTAACCCGGCCCCCGCGTGGGCCTCCTCTGCCCCGGAAGGTGACAGCTCGGGGAGCAGGACCGGGCGTGGGAGATGCAGGGAGCGGGGCAGAGAAGAGCCTCAAGGAGCAGAGGAGAAGCCCTGAGAGTGCGGGGGACGCTCCAGGTTTCCTGGAGACCAGCAGCGTCTTCCCTGCCCCCTGCCGGTGAGGACGTGACTCTGGGTAGTGGCGGAAGGGTGTGACAGCCGGGTGGGTACAGGGTGCCCAGAGTAGAAAATGTGGCCCAGAGAGAAGGGAGAACCTAACCCCCTCTTCCTCCAGCCCACGGGGAAGCGAATTGATAGCCCCGCCTACCACGTGTTACCTATTATGAGCATTGTACTTACTAATATTTTTGCCATTTATTAAGCACACTTATTCGGCACATGCTGTACCAGGCACTGTTTTAAGGCTTTACAGACATTCACACATTTAATCCTCAAAAATAACCCCTGTGGTGATGAAAATGTTTTGGAACTTCATGGAGCTGCTCATTGTACAACATTGTGAAGGTGCTGAACAACAGTGAGTTGTATACATTAAATAATAATTTTACGTTATATGACTCTCAACTAAATCAAAACAAAACAACTTTTAAGATCAAAGCTATTTTAATCCTCATTTTAGAGATAAGGTGACTAAGGCACAGGCAGGCTGAGTCACTTTCCCAAGGTCACACAGCTGGTGAGGAATTCAAACCCAGGGCTCCCTAGTTCTCCAGTGCTTCTTGCCCCAGGGCTGCAATGAAGTACCCAGAAGATGTGCCTTCTTAGTCTGAACTGCAGATACCCAGGCATCCTGGCCTTAGACTGAGAAGGGACCAGAAAGACTCGGCCTTTTTCTGCTGTCTCCTCCTTGCCCTGCAGGAATGACCAAGCCAAAGCTGCCTTTTGGGGAGGAGGTTTTTGAAGACTCCAGAAACCACCGCTCACTCTGAATATCTCCGCCACGGGTGGTCCACTACCACCGGAAATTGAATCATTAGTAGTGCATCTATTTGAGTAAAACACCAGGCCCAATGCACATGCCTCCAGAAGGCGTCCTGCAGGGAAGTGTCCTCAGCTGGATAGCTCAGACACCAAGAGCAGGTGGGGTGAAGAGGGGGCAGGAGTGAGAGGGTCCAGGGTCCAGACCCTTGGGACACAAGGCCTTGATCTGGGCCCAAAAACACAGAAAGGCCCTGGATGTGCTGAAGCTAGAGTGGGGCATTGCTTTTCATTGTGGTGAAACACAACATAAAAGTTACCATTTTAACCATTTTTAAGTGTACAGTTCAGTGGCTTTTAGTACATTCATAAGGTTATGCAACCATCACCACTCACTGTCCAGTTCCAGAACATTTCATCACGGCAGAGGAGAACCATCCATATCGAGCAGTCACCCCTCATTCTCCTCCTCCCAGCCTGTACCACGTCTCATTTGTCCACCAGCTGCCTCTAAGTTCCTTCTTCCTCCTCCTCAGAGGCCGCCTGGATTTGGGAACCTCAAGGGCCATAGGGTCATAGTCAGGGCAGCTGGGTACAGGTGTGTGGATTGTAACCTGCCCAACTCGATGTGGTGGTCCTCGTCATTGGGCGCATTTGATTGAACAAGAGTCTGGGGAAGCCTGACCCAGGGGGCTGCGCCAGGCTCTGCCCACCTTGACCCCCCACACACCCCCTTAAGTCCCGTCCCACCCACATGTGGTTTGGGACTCCACCAGGTGCTGCGTGTGGAGTCAGGGTCCAAAGGTAAAGGCCGCCTGCACCCCAGGAGCTCTCAGGAGCGAGCACAGCTGAGGCACACGGGGCGGAGGGGGGGGTGCTCCGCAGGCGCTTGGAGGGGGCCACGTGGCAGAGTGGTGAGTCGGGTCAGCCGCTGTGAGCCTGGCCCTGCTTCCTTCAGCGTCTGCGGCTGCAGGGTGCCCTCTGGGAAATGGGGATAATGTGGACAGTCTTCAGCCTTCAAAAGGAAGGAAATGCTGGCACATGCTACAACATGCGTGAACCCTGAAGGCATCATGCTCAGTAAAAGAAGCCAGGCCTCAAAGGACAAACACTGTGTGAGTCCACTTGTATGAGGTCCCTAGCGTTGTCACATTCAGAGACAGCAGAAGAGTGGTTGCCAGAGGCAGGAGAAGAGGGGGTGGGGAGTGAGGGTTTGATGGGGTCAGAGTTTCAGTCTTGCAAGATGAGAAGGTTGTGCGGGAGGGGGACGGGGATGGTGGTTGCCCAACAGTGCAAATGTATTTAAGGCCGCTGAGCTGTACACTGAACAGTGGTTAAGACGTAAGTTTTATGTTCTGTATGTTTGACTATAATAATAACAGAATCATAATGAATAAATCAGTAGGGTTAAATAGTGCCACCTTGGAGAGTGGGACCAACTCCCATGGGACCCTGTCAAGAGGGTGGCATTTGAGATGGTACAGTGTAGGAAAGTGATGGCTCTGTTTTGCTTTTTATTCAGGCATCATTGATATACAGTCTTATGAAGGTTTCACATGAGCAACATTGTGGTTACTACATTCCCCCCTATTATCAAGTCCCCCTCACACCCCATTGCAGTCACTGTCCATCAGCGTAGTAAGATGCCACAGAGTCACTACTTGTCTTCTCTGTGCTGTATTGCCTTCCCCGTGCCCCCCCCCTATATTGGGAGTGCTAATTATATTGCCCCTCAAACCCCTTCTCCCTCCCTCCCCACCCACCTTCCCCACTCCCTCCCTTTGGAAACGCTAGTCCCTTCTTGGAGTCTGTCAGTCTGCCCTGTTTCGTTCCTTCAGTTTTGCTTTGTTGTCATACTCTGCAAATGAGGGAAATCATTTGGTACTTGTCTTTCTCCACCTGGCTTATTTCACTGAGCATGTCCACGTTGATAACTCTGTCTTATTAAACATAATTTTTGTGCCATGCAACCCACCCATTTACACTACGGAAGTCAGTGGTGTCTCTTCTAGCCACACAACAGTGCACTTAACACCACCATCAGTTTTTAGAACATCCTCATCAGTCCAGAAAGAAACCCTTTAACCACTAGGGAGCACTCTCATTCCCAACCGCTAGTTGGCTTTCTGTGGCTATGGGTTTACCTATTCCAGACGTTCCATATAAATGGAATCAGACGCTCTGCAGCCTTCTGCATCTGGCTGCTTTCACTGAGCATCATGTTTCCACAGTTCGTTCGCCTTCAGCAGGTGTCAGACCCCATTCCTTCTTACGGCTGAACGGTTTGTACTCACAACACTTCTGACACCAGGCGTGTGGGGGTTTTTCACCACCGACAACCAATTCTCCAACTCTAGGACACCAGCTGGGTGTCCTACAGTTCAACTCAGTCCTGACGCTAACTACTGGAATTAGCGCACAGCCACAGACACAGAGTTGGCGTATCATGTAAGGATCTCTGCCTGGGGCTGCGTCACCATCCACACGCTGCCCCACCATTTGGGTAACCATAAACTAGGAAAAGTGTCCAAGGGGCATGTGTTTGGGCCCGCTCCCAGGGGACTGGCAGAGGAGGGGGCAGAGGGTGGAAGGAGACACCCGCTCCCTGGCCCCCCTGCCCTCTCTTCACCCATGACCTTCCTCAGGCCCCAGGTCACCTTGATGGCAGCTCTGAGTCCTGCTGTGGGGCAGGAATTGTCATGTGTTAATTTTCTGCTGCTGTAACAAATTACCACACATTTGATGACTTAGAAAAACAACAAAAATTTATTATCCTACTTTTCTACAGATGAGAAATCTGAAATCATTCTCACTGGGCTAAAGCCAAGGTGTCAGCAGGGTCAGCGCCTTCGGGAACCTCTGTGGGGAGAATCTGCTTGTCTTCTCCAGCGTCCAGAGCCACTTGCACTCCTTGGCTTGTGGCCCCCTCCCCTTCAGCAAACCACATCTCTCCAGTGTGCCCGGTGGGTGGCGGCATGGCCTCCTCTTCTCACTGTCTCAGTGTCTCGCATCTCCCCCTCCTCTCTTATCAGGACACTGGTCGCTGGATGCAGGGCCCACCCTGAATCCCAGAAGATCTCATCTTGAGATCCTTAATTACATCAATAAAGACGCTTTTCCCAAATACGGTCACATTCCCAGGCTCCAGGGAGTTAGGACTTGGAGTTATCTTTTTTGGGGGGCCACTCTCAGCCCCCTGCAGGGCCCACCTGTGTCTGCTCCCCGGGTTGGCCTGCCTCCTGTGGTGCGCTCTCCCCTTCCAGAGCTCCCACCCCTGCACCCCCACTCTCTGGGGTCCCTTCCGAAAGCCAAGGCCTTGCACTCAAGCTCTGTGCTGGGAGACCTGGGCCAGGGCAGCCCTGGCCTCGGACTCCTCTACGGGGAAGGAGGATGTGGCCCTTGCCTCTCAGCAGATCGGTTGTGACAGCAGCCGTCCATTCAGCCCGGTCCTCTCGAGCTGCCAGGAATGGTGCAGGAGGAGAGCCTGAGACGCACAGTCAGAGTGGCCCCGGGAGAGACGAAGGAGCCGGCACTCCAGCATTCAGAGGTGTGCTCGGGTCCTGATTCTGCCCCCGAAGCTGGGCTCAGACCTAGGAGCTGGGGCGGGGCTGAGGTGACCGCAGGCAATAAATCCTAAGCTCGGCTCCGTCAACTGAGCAGACCCCAAAGGGCACTCCAGCTCAGCCCCTGCCTCAGGGGGAGGCCAGGACATCAGGCTGCCCACCTCTCCTCCATGCCTGAGCCCAGGCTGGCTCTCTGGAGCTGCCCAATGCGATAGCCACTGACCACACGTGGCTATGTAAATTTAAATGAATTACATGGATATGGATATATCATACTTTATATAAATAATCATAAGTAAAACATAAACCATAAAACTGAAAACTCAGTTGCACGTTCTAAGTGCCCAGTAGCTACATGTGCCTTGCACCTCCCAAATACTTCAGCGGAATTCCACTGGAGGGGACTGCTCGGAGTCGCCCCCAGACCAGCACGGCTGCCCCTTTAGGGGGAACAGGATGGACTGGGCGAGGGCAGGGCGGAGCAGGGACACCAGGGCCCGGAAGAGGGGGTGTTTGTCCAGAGCTGACTGGTGCTGACTCATCAGTCCCCAAGGCCTGGGCCCAGCGCAGGGATTCAGCGTGAGCCAGCGACCAGAGAACGGCCTGGGAGGGCAGCCCGTGGGGGCTTGGCCGCCTGGGTCCCTGGCAGGAATGTTTGACCTCAGCAGAGAGAGTGGACAAAGGGCCCGGGCAGGCCTAGACCCAGGCAGGCAGGCAGGAGGGCGAACACCAAGACGTGGGGGGCAGCTCTCTTTGAAATCCCGAGGGGGAAAAATACAACCCTAATGGTGGACACTTCCTTTCTCACTGACTACACCCCAGGCTTCCTTCCTTGAGGCTCACGGACCTGCCACGTTCCTGACCCCTGTGCACCCTTCTAGACTGTGGCAGTTTCATCATTTATCAGCCACTCCCCCCACTGAAGTGCATTTAGGTTATTTTATTTCTTTAGAAATGTGGTTGTCTGTTTTTCTAATCCTTTCCTTTCCCAGACTGGGAATATGTGGGCTGTAGCTCCCTAGCTGTTGTATCCCCAGGGCTGGGCATAGAGCAGATGCTTGATAAATTGATGGGTGAATGTGTGGGAGGTGCTGTGGGGGCAAGAGGTCATGACCCTCCCCTGGGAGTGGAGGAGCGCCTCATTCCCAAGCAAATGCAGGTGCTGCACAGGAGGGAGGGTGAGGGGTCTCCTACCCCTCCCTCGCCAGGGCTCTGACCACCCTGAGCCTCAGGTCTGACCCTTCCCACAATGTCCCAGGGCCTCCATGACTTCATCTGCCTGGGGTGCTCCTTTGAGGGCAACATGGGACAGGTGCCATCAATCCACCCACAGGCGGCCTCAAAGTTACACCATCGCCCCCACCCCCGGCCTCTGCAGCAAGCTCCCCCAGGGCAGAAACCTCTGTTGTACTGGACCGTGTGTCCTCAATGCCAGGAACAGGACTTGTCACTATACTAGGTGCTTAATTAACATCTGATGAACGAAACCTTTTTCTTCACCATAGTTCTGACTCGGGCCCTGCTACCCCTCGGTTGGCCCTCCTTTGGGGGCCTTCCCTGCAACGGTCAATGTGCCCTGACCAGCCCATTCATTGTCATCCATTCTTCATTCAACAAAGATACTGAGCACCTACCCTATGCCAGGCACCCCGCTAAACGGTGGCAGAGGTGGGGATAAGGGAGCTGGCTCAGATTGTAGGGTTTAACTCCTGAGTCCCCTCCTGACCCCCTTGAGCTGGCATTTACCATCTCGATGCTTCAGTTTCCACATCTCAAAAATGGCCAGGGATGGTGCCAGTTTGTCATCCTTGTGGCAATGGGCGTTGGGTGCTTATGTCAAAACCCATCAGATGGTATGCTTTAAATATGTGCAATTTATTGTATGTCCTTCACACCTCAATAAATCTGGAAAAGATGGTGCCAACTCCCCAAGCCTATCACTTAACACAGGGCCTGGCACATAGTAAATGCTCAACCAGAGTTATTATTGTTTGTCACTATTGCATGTCTTACTTCACTGATACCTTTTAAGACCCTATGGAGCACGTCCCAGAGTGTCCCCATTTCACAGGTAGAGAAACAGGTTCAGAGAGGTGAAGAAATTTCCCCAGAGTCATACACCCAGGAGATGGCAAAGCTGGGATTTGACATCTTAGCTCACGGGTTCTTCCCCATTTTACAGATGAAGAAACCGAGGTTCCAAGGGGTTAAGTTACCCTCTAAGGCTACGTAGCCAGGAGCATGGCAGAGCCAGGATTCAGACCCAGATTGGCTTCAAGCTAAAACCCGGGTTGATTTTGTGTTCCGCACCTTGTGGCCTGGCCTGGCCATCTCTCAGGCCCCCAGACTCAGGAGGGAATAGGGTCCTGATCTCCTGACTTGGGCCATCCCCAGGGGCTGTCGCACCCTGGACTCTGGCACCAGAAATGCGGCCCCACTGGTCTGGGCAGCACGAGCCCTGGCAGAGGCCTGTGAGGCAGGATGGGAGGAAGTGAAGGGGAGGACAGGAGTTTGGGGCTGGGGTTGTGCAGCCTGTCCTGCGGGGACCCCAGGCCTGGCAGAGCCTGCTTGCCCCACCCAGCTCCACTCTCTGCCCTGATCCCGTGACCTCCTTACTGGGTGGCCCTCTCAGCCAGGTCTGAGAGGCCCAGGGATGGGCTTGAAATGAGGTGTCCAGAGATGGGGAGCAGGTTGTGCTGGAAGCAATCCAGTGTTCAAGATGAGGCCTGAATCTGTAAGGTGGACCCATGGAGGCGATGTAGCTGAGTCAGAGGAGGCCTGCCTGGCGGGGAGCTGGGGTCTGAGAGGACCCTGCTGAGCGGATCGTTAACCCCTCTGTCGCCGGGTTCTGGCAGAAGGCCCAGGGCCTCTAGTCAACTACTAGTGGTGAGCTATTTCAATATTTTGACCACAGACACAGTTGTACAGGTGCACACCTGCATCCCAAGGACTGGCAGGAGATTCACCTGAGCAGTGGCTCCCTGGGGGGCAGCAGGTGGGGCTGCTTGGCAGACACTGGGGAGGAGGCCAGGACGGGCAGCCTGCGTGGGCCCCTGTCGGGTGGGGGCCTGAGGCACATTCTTGGCCAAGGTGACTCAGGGGCTGGCGGAACGGGTGACTCACCACAGACCCTCTCTGTCACTGCTGCCAGGGCCCAGCCTCTCCCTGGGCCCCAGGGGTATTGTGCAGAGCTCACCAGGCCCCCAGCCCAAGACTGAGTGTGAGTCAGCCCATCTGGGCTGAAGGGCCAGCGTGATTTCCATCCTTTATATTGTTCTGCAAGAAAAGTAAATATGTGTTACAAAACACGGGGTGAAGCTGGGCTAGCCCCCTCTTGGCCCCTTTGGCAGGGAGGAGAGGGGCCTCTGTTCCAGGCTCTCTGCACACATCATAGCACACTGGCTCTTCTGCATTTTAGAGTTGGGGAAAGCAATATTCAGAGAAGTCAAGCCACCTATGCAAAGTCACACAGCTGGATGTGTAGAAGAGCCAGGACTCAAACTCAGTATGGCTTCAAGCTACAGCCTGTGGGCTCTTCCTGGGTGGGTGTGGACCAGGGCCTGAGGGTGGGCAGCAACTCTTTCTGTTCACAGTCGTGTTTCTCAGCCACCTGCTTCAGCCTCCCAGAGGGTAGGTGTTAACACGCAGATTCCGGGCCCTACCCAGACCTACCTAACCATAATCTTGGAGGGGGTACCCTAGAATCTGCGTTGTTTAAATGCTCCCCGGGTGGGGGCGAGGCCATGTTGCTGGGGATGAGAGAGTGGCTGTCTGCAGGAAGATGGGCTGGACCTCTGCCCAGGAGGAGAAGGCTCTGCGGTAAGGAACAGGCCGCCCCCCGCACACCCCTCTCTGGGCCAGGGGAATGCTGCCCTTCTTGTTTGAAACTGGTTCACAGAAACACCCTGGGCCAGTGAGTGAGGCCGCTCCAGCTGCTGGGGAAACAATGACAGCAAACAAGGAGGGTGTGGGCGACTCTTTGGAAGGTGGTGGCCTCCTGGGAGCCGGCAGCCTGGCCCAGCGGCAGAGAGGGGACAGGCTTCAGGGCCCGAGGTGGCCTGGTTGCCAGGGAACAAGATGGAGCTCCAGGTGCTGTCTTAACCATAGAGGAAACCCAAGGAAAGCAAATGCCCTCCCCAGAGCCCCTAGCCTGTGTGGATGAGTCATCTGGCATAAGAGGGCTCCACAGAACCAAACCAATCCCATCTGCCCAGAGGAGGATGCGCGGGGCCAGACACAGCTCCCACCCCATCCGGCCTGCCCATAGATGAATGTCGTGCACACGTGCGTACACACGTGCACACACACACACAGCCGCACCAACTCCAAGCCCTTATATTGTTCTGCAAGAAAAGATAATCCCGTGCCATCAGATGGTTTTCCAGGTTCCGGCTTTTAGAGAATGGAGGGAGGAGAGATGGTGAAGTGCAACTCAAATTCCTCCCTAAATCAGCTAATTCTCCCTGAAGCTCCAGGGCCAGGGCCAGCTGAGTCAGCGGGAGCCTGGGAGGGTGGTGGCACATGGGGGTCTGAGTGCTGGGGCTGGAACGGGCGGACCCAGGAACCAGCCTGGCTGGGCACCCGGCATCTCAGGGCCTCAGTGCTCCTCCCTGGAACAGATCAGAGATGCCCCTCCCAGGTGGGAAGGGCTAGCTTGCTTCACCCAGTGGGGGTCCCCCCAGGGATCAGTCAGCTGAGGGCACATGCCAGTGTTGCTGGGCAGTCAGTCCTCAGTAAACCAGGGGCATTAATACCAATGTCATGACCGTTACTCAGCAGCTGAGCTATGGGCCTGATAACCTGGAGGTCCCTAGTCTGGTTCCCTCCCCAAAGCCAACCGTCACCTTTCTAAGAGGTATAGGGAAAGGATTTCAAAGTTGGGATTAGTCCATAGTTGTAACACAGTTTGGAGTTCCTGTAATTGCTTGAACCCCTCAGCCCCATAAGTATCCAGTCTCCAGCCACGGATGCAACTGCCTCCCGTTGCAGAGCACTCACTGCCAGAGGGCGTGCTGAGCGCTTAGCCCGTGGCTCTCACCCTATGAAGGGGATGCGTCAGCTGTGCCCATTTCGCAGGTGAGGAAAACTGAGGCTCAGGGACATGACTTCCCCACGGTCACGCAGCTGAAAGGGACTGAGTGGCTGCTCCCCCCTCCTCCCCATCTTTGGAGCACTGATGGGGTGCTTCCCACACTGATCCTGGTGGGCTACGTGTCTTTGTTCCTGATCTTAGACTGTCAGCAGCTCGAAGGCAGATCAGCTTTCAACCTCAGGACAGGTACTCTCTTCCCCAAATTTCATACTTCCATAAACTTTATCCACTAGTATCTACAGTTCAGTAAGAAAGTTCGACAAGGAAGGATGTTATTAGCATGGAGTGTGGAGGTTGGACGGAGGGGCACGCGGTTGGGGGATGGGCAGAGGAGGGCCCCCGGCAGCGACGGCTCTGCGGAGAGGGAACGCCAGATCTGGCTCATTTTTAAGCATGTGTTTTTAAAAATAGCGCCTAGAAAAATACTTCAAAAAAGCAATTCGAAGACATAAAAAATCAAATGCAAAGGAAATCTAAAAAATAGTAAAAATAAAATCCAAACACTATAAAAAGGTGTACAATGAGAAATTAGATCTCTCGCTCGTCCCTCCCAAGGAGACTCACGGCTAAGTTTCTTGTGGACCCTTCCATAAGTTTTCTGTGCGCATACACGTGTGTTCTCCCCCTCCTCTCCCTTGCGTTTTCTCGGGCACCTGGCTGCCTGTGTCCCGGGCATCTGTGCGGTATTCCACATCTGCCTCTCCTTCTTCCCTGGAGAGGGTGTGCCCTGGGGTCTAACCACCCCTTCCCATGGCCATCAGACTGTTTTCCAGGTTCGCCATAGCAACAGTGCTGCCATGAACATCCCCTAAGTCATGCTTGGCCCCCATATGAGAGCCTCCATAGGGAAAGGTAAGGGGAAGAATGAAGGGCAGGGTTCCAGGCAGAGTTGAAGCATGGGCAGAACCAGGAAGCTTCCCTCCTGAGCCCCTGTCTATGGCCCACCTGGGGTGTGGGGAAGGGCTCATGGGTGAGAAAGCTCTGCTGAGTTCAGGCTTCTGTACCCAGGTGCCTCCCCCAAACCCAGACCTGTGCTAAAACCTCAGCTCCTCCCTGACGCCTGCTCCCAGGGTCGGCTGGCTGGCTGAACAGAAGTCCCTTAGCCTTGGGTAGGGAAGTCAATTCAGGATAGAGGGACTTGTTCAAGCCCTGGCCTGCCCCTTGAGGCACTCCGCACCTGGGATGATTGTCTGAGAGAGGAGTCGGGCAGGGCCAAGTTCAGAGGTGAAATGACAGGGTTAGGTTTAGAGGAAAGGTCTGTTCAGGGCTCCCCACCTCAGCAGCTGGGGGGCTACAGGCAGGGTCCATTGCTCCTGGCTTCTCACAGAAGGGGGACTTGGCAAAAGTTCAGATTCCTGGGACCCTTCCTACATTCCCCAATCAGGAGCTCAGCGGGTCAGGGCCCCCAGGATCTGCATTTTCCCCTGGGGAACCTTATGCACAACTTCAGAGCTGCTGCATCCTACCATGTCCTTTATCCTTTTTAAGTCCCTGGACACTTTTGGAACCTTAACAATTTGAGGATCATCAATTTGTTTTATTATTATTAATATTTATCCTTCCCCTTCCCTTAAAAGAAAGGCCCTTTGATATTTTTTAGTTTTTCCCTTTGCCCCTCAATGTAGTAGAACCAGGCAGCCAAGGCTGGGAGGATGTTAGCAAGTATCTGTTGAATGACGGAATGAATGAACCCACTGGAAGCAATAGATTCTCTCCCCGAAAAATGCACATATGGACACACACAGTTTGAAAGCCACCCTGGGAGGATTCACAGACCCCCTTTAGCCCACCCACAGATGCCCCATTAAGAATAAGGTTTTCCAAAAGTTTCTAACACTCCAAAACTGAAGTCCTTAGGCAGCTGGGACAAGAGATGGCCTAAAGGACGCTGGATGTTCTCAGATGTTCTGGGGTCTGGGACAGGAAAGGCCCTTGGGAGTCAACTTCCCCACAAACCTTATTTTATAAGTGTAAAACAGCTGGGGAAGGGACTGGCCTGAGGACTCGATGCCCAGTGGGGCTTGTGCTGCCCTCCCCAACAGACCTCTTGGATCCCCAACGGAGCCCTGTGGCCATAAATTATCTTGCTGCCGTCTAGCATCTCCCCTGGAGGCTGGGCACTCCTCCTTCCCAGCTGGGCTCAGGCCACTCAGCACTGGCCAGAGTGGCGGTGAACCTTCCCAGCTGCGGCGGCCCTTTGGCCTCACCCAAACTCCGTTTCTGTCCATGTAACTGCAGGCTTCTCTCACGGCACACAGTGCGACCCGGGCACTTAGTGCCCACTGTCTAGCCTGGCCACATGCTGGTGCAGTCTAACTCGGGCACACAGCAGCACACGGTATAACCCGGCACATGCTGGCAGAATTGTGCAATGTGGCTATTCTGAACCAGAATCCAGCAGTTTTTATGACCAGCCATGAAGTATTTCTATCATGCCAAGGCCTGGAGTTATTAAAGGGTTATTTCAAGGGTTATTTTGGATTTGTCTGCCCTAGAGGATGCTAATGATGGCAAAGCTTCCCACACGCAGGACCAGGCCCTGTGCTAAGCGCTTTGTGTGAATTACCGGCAGGAATCTCCGAACGCGCTGGAATGCGGGCAGGTATTCGCCGACAAATCAGGAAACAGGCTGGAGCGGGAAGAAGCCTCGCCAAGGAGCCTGCGGACCATTCGTGGCGGCCGCATTTGAACTCAGGCAGGCGCACTCCAGTGCCCCCGTTCCTCATTGCCATGAACACTGCTACCACCTGAGTGTAATTCACCAGCTATCCAGGGCACAGAGACCCATCGGTATCTGCCACACCTGTGTGGGGTGCCCACCTGGGTGTCAGCCAAGGAGAGGGAGGGGGCCGCTGAGTGCCTTGGCGGCGGAGAAGCAAGAGAGGGGCCCTCAGCCAGGGGCGCGCTAGGCCAGCTGGGGTGGGACTGAGGGCGCTCCGGACTGTCTGCGCCCCAGCGCTCCTTCCCTGCTGGAGCGCAGGGGCCTGGGAGGGTGGGCGGTGTCCCGACTAGACTCTTTGTTCCCCCCTCAGCCAGGGCCGGACTCCGAGCTCGCGCAGACAGGGTCAAGGGCGCCCGCCCAACGGTCCTGGAAGCCCCGCCCGCCCGGTGGCCCCGCCCCCGGGAAGGTAAGCACCACCTTCTCCGGGAGCGACCCGGACGGCCTGTGGTCCGCGGGCGCCCCGCCCCGCCTCGCCCCTCGCGAGTACTGACCTGGCGCCGCCGCCGCGCAGCAGTCGGGTTTCCCTCGCCGCTGCTCGCTCACCTACGCTCGGTGCGCGCCGGGCCTTCCCGCCGCTGCGACCCGCTGCCCCCGCCGCGCACGCGGAGCGCCACGATGAACTCGCTCTTCAGGAAGAGAAACAAAGGCAAATACAGCCCCAAGGTGCAGACCCGGAGGTAAGGGGGCGCCGCACGCCGCGCTCGGGACGCCCTCGGGACGTGCGCTGTGGGGTGCCCCGGCGGGGCAGCACCTCCCTGGGCGTGGAGGGACGGCTGGGCCTCGAGGGCTGCAGGGCGCCCAGGAAGCACGGCCCTGAGTCGGCCCCGGGGAACTGAGCCAGAGAGGGGTGCCCGACGCGCGGGAACACGGGGCCGGAGGGCCACACTTAGGCTGGCAAGCACCGTCGGAGTGGGACTGGGGATGGTGTGGGGGTGCCCAGGGGAAACACGGGATCTGGCACCAGAGAGTTCTAGGTGTCTGGAGAGGGGCAGCACTGACTTGGGCGCCCAGAGGGCTAGGAACCGAGCTGGAGGGACAGGAGAACTCCGTGTCCTAGCGTCGCCCATGTGTCGGGGGTCCTCCTGGACCGGGAAGCACGGCCGGGGTGCGGAGTGGTGTGCCTAGAAGACACTACACCTTGGGCGGGGGCGCCGCAGGGAACCCAGGAACATTGTCTAGGGCCGCACGGGGGCAGGGAAATTGAGCTGGGGCGTGCAGGGCGCTTACGAGCCCCTCTTAGAGAGCGCGCAGGTGCTCCCAGTTAGGGAGGGGCGAGATGGGAGTGGCGCGAGGCGGGGTGGGGGGCGGAGGCGGTGGGTGCCACCTGCCACAGTACTTCGCGGCACCTGCCACCCTTCGCTCCAGAGCCGGTGAGTGCCAGATAGGGTGGGTGGGGGGCACATGCTGAGACACCCCTGCCCCCCCACCCCCAGGCAGCCATGCTGGGGTCTACACCCGGGCCTCCTCCTAGCCGCATGGTTTCTCATGAGCGTGCCCTACCCCACCCCCATCCCCAGCCCAGAAACTGGCAACATCTCTGAACAACAGGTTCCCAGGGAGGCCTGGGAAGGGAATGACAAGTCTTGATGTGTTTGCGTTGAGAAGGCAGCCCACGTCCGTTTTGATAAGCCTCATGTATTCATTTAATAACCGGTCTAGGGGAGCCTCCTGGAGATGCTGAGATTGATGGAGAGGGTGGAGCTTGGGCCCCTGCCTCTTCCCTGACCTAGGGAATATGAGGTGTGGGTTCCCCACTTGGAGAACTCTACCAAGCTTCTCCCAACAAAGGGCTTCATTCAGGAGGGAGACTCCCCGAATTGCATATCCCACCTCTGTGGGAGGACCCACCCACGGTGCCCTGACCATGTGCCCAGCCCCTCACTTTCTACCCCCCAATTCCCCAGGCCCCAGATTATGGTGAGAAAAAGACTCCGGCCAGGGCTTCCACCCGACTCTGTGGTCCAGCCCAGGCAGACCTGTTGGGCAGGTGCAGGTGGGCCTGGGGAGCTTAGCAGGGGGCGTGTGCGGGCTCCTTTACCATGAGTTCCAGCCCTTCAGAAACTCCTCTGCCCTGTGATCCCATCACCCCCATCTCTCCTTTGGGCTGCTCAAGTTCAGAGGCATGTCTTCCCCTCTCCAAGGTTCCCCCCTCCGACAGCTTCCCTCATCTTTCACAACCCCAGAGACTGGGCAGGGCCGTGCACACTGTTCCTCTGTGGCTGGGTCCAGCTGGCTCTCAAACTCAGCTGGGGTCCCGTCCAGTCCCTGAGCTGTTCTCTCAGCATTGCACAACCGCCTCCTCCGTGCCAGCCACGGAGGACTGTTCTGCTCTCCCCCTACCAAGACTCGGGTCCCTCCAGTGCCTCACACGTGGACACACCCACACAACAGGAGATGGGCCACGCCTTGCCCTGTGTCTAGTCCCCCAAAGCCTGGGCTTGGACGTAACAGAATGTTATGATGAACCCTGATGAGCCGGGAGGGTCTCAGCCTCCCCAGTAGGGGGTAGGAAGGAAGCAGTTCTCATCTTTTTCAGCGCTAGGGACTCAGGGACATGGAGTCCTGCCCCAATTCCGCCCCTCTCTACCCTCCTGCCCAAGGCACCCACCCTCTGCCCTTGGCTGATAGCCACTGATCCCAGATTTCAGGTTAGAGATCTTTTCTCCAGGAAGCCTTCCTGATTTTCTCCCCAGGATGGGGTGAGAGACCCTTCCTCTGGGCTTGCCCTGAGTAGGTACCAGGGGCTTCCCTGCACGGTCTTACCAGGCCAGCACATCCCTCGGCCCCTTTCCCTCGGTGGGGACAAGTTCATGGACCAGATTGTGGGGTGGGGGCCAGCCTCGTGCCCCATCCGCTCAACAAGAATCTCATGAGTGTTACCTGGCATATTCAGCTGGTCATGGAGCACTGGCCCCCAGGTCACTCTGTCTCCCTGAGTTTTCTGGGGGCTGCCTCTGTCTGGGGCAGGGTGGGGTTGCCAGTGAGATCCAGCATGGCGAGGTGGGTAGGAGCTCCACCCTGAGAATAGAATGTCTCACTTCTGACCCTGGCTTTGCCACATCTGCTGCAGGGAACCTCTCTGAGCCTCAGTTTCCTCATCCACAAGACAGAGATGGTGTGCATAAGTATCTCCTGCCTGAGATTGCGAGTGTGACCATGGAGAGAATGCCCCTAGCACCTAGGAAGTGCCCAGACAGAGGGTCAGCATTGCTACCCCCAACCGAGGGGACCCAGGAGCCAGGAGTCGGGACCTCCTCCCCCAGGCTGTCACAGGGTTTGGACTGCACGAGCGCCAAAACAGCAGAGCGTCCCCACTGAGGAAATCACCCCTCCCTGTTGGTCAGCCTTTTAGCAGCTGAAACCCGGGAGGGCTGGGGCAGGGCGGGGACCCCACTGCTCCTGTTGCCCTGGTTCCTAACAACAGGTGTGGGAGCTGATGTTCACACCTGAGGTAATGACAGGGTCAGGCCTGGTGGTGCAGGTCATTGAGGATAGTGTCCAGCCCAGTGGGGAGGGCTCCACCATTCTGAACCGTGGCTGAGCGTGCAGCCCCAGCCAGCTGCCACTTCCTGGCTCTGTGACCTGGGGCAAGCTGCTTGACCTCTCTGAGCCTATTTTTCTCACTTGTAGAATGGGTATAGTCTTAGTACCTGCCTGGTGACATTGTTGGCATGAGGACTAAATGAAAAACTACAGGAAAAGGGTTGAGAGTTGTAGGAGGCCGCAGTCTACAGCAGCTATGATGATTATAACTACTGAACACATGCAGATAAGGCACCAGCAGTGTACCTGGGACTGAACTGGATGCTGATGTACAGGCTGTGCACTGCACAACTTCAGGGGTGCTGTTCCCGGGGGTGGGGAGGACGATGACAGTCTCCCCACGCTTGATGGAGTTGTGCTTAATTACGAGTTTGGTTAAAAGACTGAACCTAGGGAGCTGCAGGAGCCTGGCAGGGGCAGTGGGACAAAACAGGACAGATGGGGTCTCCTGCCCAGCTGCTCTGGTGCTGGAGAGGGCAGACAGCTGGGAGCTCACAGAGGACTTCCAGGGAGGTATCCAACCTGCCATGGTGAGGAGTGGAACAGATCCAGCTCTGGAGTTAGACTGAATTCTACCTCCATTTGATTTTGCAAAGAAATTTGGTGTTGCTGAGCTTGAGCTTCCCCATCTGTAAAATGGGACTAGTTTTGCCCATCTACCCAGACCTGGGTCCCAGTAAGCACCCATCAGACTGGCCTTACCTCCTGACTTCACCTGGGCAGGGTCCTGCAGGAATGGCCCACTCCTAAAGGGGGGGACCCTGTGTGGGAGGCAGGGACCAAGGCTTTGGAGGCTGGTGGTGGGTGCTGCCCTCCAGGAAGCTGGCGGGGGTACCCTGAGCCTCTTGGTGGTTAAGAGCACATGGTTTGATATCAGCTAGGTGTGAGTTCAAGCCTTAGCTCTGCCTGTCCTGAGCTGTGTGACCTTGGGCAGGTCACTGGACATCCCTGAGTCTCAGTTTCCTCATCTGTGAGGTGGGAGTGACGAAAGCAGCTCCCAGCTGGTGAGGCTGCTGGATCAGGGATGGGCCCAGCCTCGGTCCTGCTTCCCGGGAGCACTCAGCAAAGTGCAGCAGCCCATGTCAGTGATCACACACCGCCATGAAGGGTGGGAATCACGCTAGCCGTGCAGACTGCCCTGTATGTGGGGCAGGTCAGCTGACTCTCCTCCATTCACTCCGCCGTTCACGGAGCCGCTCTCGAGCACACACACAGAGATACACATGGACAATTCGAGCAGCAGCAGCTGGAAAGCCTAAACGATTTGGGGAGGCTCCTGGCCGCCTATGGGCCACTTGCACTGCAGTGGTCTGCCCAGCCATTTCTCAAGCGTCTCATTCTCACCCTGGGCCCATTTCACTGAGGCCAAGAATAAAGGCACTCACCTTGGGCTCACAGCCCACAGAGGGCCAGTGCGGGGGCCCTGGGCCCCTGGGGAGGGAAACTAGGTCTCCCCACCCACACTAGGGCTGGTGCAGCAGTCCAAGGGAGGGCCCCGGGACTGCTGGTGGGGTCACCGGCTTGTATCCCTGAGTCCGCCCAGCAGCCCACTCACTGTACCTCCTCTCTCTGGGTCTGCCCCAGTTGCCCAGCCCTTCTCTGGCACTGGAATGACACGTGGTAAATGAGGTTCAGAACAGAACTGGGCTCAACCTATGAGAATGGCTCCTGATGGTGGCCTGTCAGTCATGTCAGCGGCCACCACTGGGGACAGGGAGTTTGGGAGAGATGCTTGGTTCAATTTATATCTTTTAGGCAGCACTCTAAGGAGGGTGAGCGGTATGCGGAGAACCCCGGGGGCTGGGGAGAAGCTGCCTTGGAGAGCATTTCCAAGGCTCCTTGTCAAGGGGGAGGGCCCAGGATTCCCAGCTCCTCTCTGCTCCAGGCAGGGCCCTGTGGGGCGTCACCTGCGCCATCTGCCCGTCTCCTGGCCTGCCTGGGCCAGCCTGTCTCCAGGAGAGGGAGGTGCTCTCTGATCTTTTTCTCTCTGCTTTTGGCAGGTCTTCGGTGTGGCAGCCTCCTGAACCTGGGGAGGGTGCCCTTCCTATGTCCAGGCAGGACAGACCTGTCTTCAGAGCCCAGTCCTGCCCTTTCCTTCCCCCGTCCCTGCCTCCAAAGCTTGCAGCCCAGGCCTCACGCCTGCTCGCTTGCAGCAGCCTTTCACAGTCCCTTCTCCCCAGGGCAGCCAGGAAGTTGTTTTGCAAAATGTAAATCTGATCCTGTCCCCACTGCTTTCCTCACCCCCCCACCCCCACCCCCACCTGCCCCAGGTTTCCCTTTGCCACCAGGCCCTGGGAGCTGCTGCCTGACCCAGCACGGACGCACACCCCTCAACCTCTCCTTCCCACGCTGCATCCAGCCCTCTGGCCTTCGCACATGCTGCTCCTCCCACCCCGCGTCGCTCCTCTTGCTCCTCTTGGGGTGGTCTCTGCTCCTCAGGGAGGTCCTCCCGCACCCTCTGCTGGGCACATCCACCTGCTCTCCTGTCTTGCCCGTCTCCTGTGTCACTCTTCTCTCAGAGGCCATTTTAACTCTGTGCGGTGGCCAGATAGGGACAAGTCTGTCCGCCCCAGAGACTGGCCAGTGGGACACGTGCTGAATGGATGGAGGGGGAGAGCCACGGGGCATGGCTGAGATTCTCCTCCTCAGACATGTCATGGCTGCACACGCAAGGTGCAGGCCCTACTCGGCCTCCTAGAAGGTTGGGGCAGCTGAATGGGTGGGGCTTCTGCTGGGTGGAGCAGAAGGAATTGGAGGGCCTGAGCAGAGAGTGCCCACTGCCCCCCACCCGCATCCAGTCATCTGTGTGCTCTGTAAACAGGCGGTAACAATGCAGGGTGATGAGTGCTGAGATAGTGGAGGCCAAGGGGCCCTGGCCGGCCAGCTGGGCTTCTGGAGGAGGGGCGTCTCGGCGGGCCTGGGATGGGTGAAGAGAGAGCACAGAGTGGGGGTGCGCATCCCCATGTGTAGACCCGAAAGAGCATCAGTGAGCAGAGCATGTTGGGGAAGGATACAAAGAGTACGTTTGTGTGCATTTTAAAAACCATTCAGACAAAGCAATTCCGTTTGATGTTTCGGGATGCAGACACAGATAGGTGCTGAAAGTATACGACAGGTTTAGGAAGAAACCAGCAGCTTCAAAATTATGCTACCCCAGGGTGAGGGGCTAAGGAATTATGAATGACAACATTGTATTTCTTTTTAAACAAAATATGAAGCAACTATGGCAACCGGGATACATCAGCTGGCTTGGTGGTAAGATTCTTTTCCGTACTTTTTTGAATGTTTGAGCTAGATCTCCAGTTTCCAAGTTTTTGAAAACTGAGGGCTGGGATGGACAGGGAGAGCTGGCAGCGGGGCAGCAGGGGCAAGAGCCTGGGGGGAAACCCAGAGTCCCCTGTCTTGGGCTCCTGCGTCTTGGTGGGTTGGGTGGGGGGAGAGGAAGTGGCCTCAGGAGGGCAAGGTGCCTGAGGCCTGGGGAGAAAGAATGGAGGAAAAGCAGGAAGGTCCTAGATGGGAAGGCACAAATGGGAAGTCTCAGGAAGTGGGGGACCAGGAAAGGTGTGGACATACAAGAGGACCTGAGATTGAGTCCTGAAAAACTGCCCTAAATTGTGATTATGTTACCTTTCTTAGATAATGCTGCATCCTCTGTCTTTTCCAGGTGAGGCTCAGAGTTTTCAGTGACCCACCCAAGGACCCTCAGCTGCTCTAACCTTGGTATTCTGAGCCAGGAGCTGGCTGGCAGGGTGTTCCAGCAGGCCCCGGGGCCTGTCCTTTCCTGGGCAGAGGGGTTTGTTGGGTCTTTAAGATAAACACACCCTGGACTGCTGGCTGGCTGGTGGCTCCACCTGTGCCTGCTGCCCTGGCAAGGCTGCGTGGCTGCAGGAAAACTGGTACATGCAGAATTCTTTGCTCCCCAGTAGCTGGGCTCAGGTTTCAGACTTGTAGCTCTCACAGCTTTCACTTCTCTGTCCTGGGGCTGGGGACTTTTTGGCTCCAGTTAAAGGTTAAGAAGAATTCAGAGTCTGTGCCACCAGAACAGGGGGGCTCCATCCTGCTTCTCCAGGTAAGGAGCTGGGCTCTTCCCTACTCCTCATTGCTGGAGTGTCAGCTCCCTGAAGGCAGGGACGTTGCATGCTGTGAGATTGGTCCTGTCCCCTTGGAATGCTGCCTAGCGCAAAGTAGGTGCTCAGCAAACAGTGGTGGAAGGTCTGTTTTGACTCTGTGGATTGGAGGAGGTGGGAGATGAAGTGGACTAGAGAGGAGGTGTGTGAAGCATCGGGTGTGTAGTAGGTGCTTAGTTAATAGAGTCTGGTGTTCCTTGTCTGCTGGTCTCGAACCCGAGTGGCATCCTCACGTTCTAGAGCGCCGAGACTGCCTCGAGCCCTGTTTAAACCTTGCAAAGCTTTTAAGACATGCCCTGGTGTTACCAGAAGCAGCTGGCTCAACGAGAGCCCAAAAGCACGGGCCCAGAGGCGGGATGGCCTTCCCTGGGCAGAAGCAGATCGGGCTGTGAAACAGAGCCAGAGTCACTGCACCAGCAACCCTCTCAGTGCAGAATGTACTTCCCCAGGATTATGAGCTGGGCGTGGAGGAATTCACTGTCTAATCACCACAGAAGGCTCTAGTAGAGAGAGTATCAGTCAGCTGACCGATCAATCTAGTGTACATTGGATGCTTCCTTGTACTGTTTTCTCACAAGACTTCCTTCCCGTCCCATCCCCCTACCCCTGTGACACGTTGTTGTGGTTCATTCCATCGTTCCCAGCCCTGGCTGCGTATCAGAATCATCTGAGGGGCTTTAAAAGCAATGTCCAGGCCCTGTCACAGACCAGTTAAGTCACAGTCTCTGGGGCGTGGCCCAGACTTCAGTTTTTTATGTGTAGCTGAGAGTGCGAACCACCTATTTACACCGACCGCCTTGCTCCATCTTGTCTCAGAGCTACATGCACCTCCCTTTTCCTTTTCAGAATGTTGCACTCCATTCTTTTATTCTCAACCTTCTTGTTCTGTTTTGTTTCAGGAGTGTGTCTTATAAAATGGCATCAAACTGGCTTCTGTTTTTGTATTTTCATGTGAGAATCTTTTAAGAGGAGAGTTTAACTCATTCACATTTAATATAATGACTAATGTGTTTGGACCTACGCCTGCCATGTAATTTTGCATTTCCTGTTTACCATGCTTTCTCTTTGTTTCCTTTTTGCTCTTTTCCTGCATTTTATTGGACTGAGCTATATTTTCACAATTAAATCAGGATGTAAGGCCTGAATGTGACAGAGTGGATGAATACCCTGACACTGGCAATCTGCATCTTTGTAATTATAATTAACAGGGTGCTTTTCTTGGTCTTGCCTGTTAGGTTATAAACCTTTGGACAGTAAGGACTTGCTTATCTGTTGGGGGACCTTTCTGTAGCCCTTAATTCCAGGCCTTGTGTAGGTTTGAGATTCAATAAATAGGTGTTAAATTGAGCAGATGTTTTATGTAGAATGGACAACGCCTGTCTCGAGGGTAATAAAGAAGGGCCTGTCACAGAGCTGGTGAGGTGACAAGGAGCTGGTGGGGCTAGGGGGGGGGAATTTATTCTGCAATAATTAACAATCTAGAAGACCAGCTGGGGTGACAGCAGTCACCTGCATAGATGCTTACTAGCCCTATGGCCCCAGGCAAGTCTCCCCCCTTCTCCAGGCCCAGTGTGCTCGTAAGCCCTGGGAGCAGCAGCAGTACTGACCTCACAGGAATGTGGGTCAGGCACGAGGTGGGGTGTGGCCCACAGAAGATGTTCACGCTGGGCCCCAAACGGTGTGCTAAAAGGGAGAGGCTGGGAACCCCACACAGTAGCATCTCAGGAGAATGACTCAGCCCTCAGTTGCCACCACTGACTGTTACCCAACCTCTGGGGTTAATGGTAGATGGGATTGTTTAAAGATGTCAACAAGATGCGAATCTCTCTGTCTCCCCTGGGTGGTGAGCACCTTGTTGCTTCGTCCCGTCTTCCTGGTGTCACCCCTCTGATCCTTAGTTATCTTCATCTGGAAAATGGGGAAAGAGGAGCTATTGACATGCTATAGAACTTCTCAACTTGATACCTATTTGTTGAGCCCCAAGCCTGTCCAAGGCCTGGAATTAAGGGCTACCAAAGGGCCTCCCCAAAAGTGAGTAAATCCTTATTGTCCAAAGCTTTATAGACTCATAGACTAAGAAAAGTACCCTAATGGCTGTTAATGTGCCTTTCTCCTGGGGCCAGAAGATGTCAACACATGAAAGGCCTGAGTGGGAGATGGACACCTAGTGGGTGCTCTTAATGTTTAGTAGTTCATATTCGTTTGATTCTTGAGTGCGTATTGTGCGATCCTTTGTGTTAGGGATGGGACAGTTGTCTGGGAGTGACAAACAGACCTTCTCAGCCAGTCAGGCCACCCAACACCAGAGGTGAGCCTCCCCCCAGGTCTGCAGGTCCCCAGGAGCTGCTCGAGCTCTGGTCCTGGAGGCAGGCAGGACCCAGAAGAGAAAGACCATGGCTGGCAGGAGGCCAGGCCCCTTCTCTGGGCTCTGGGAGGGGCAGGCTGGTTCTGGGGAGAGGTGTGCACTCCTGTGCGTTCCAGACATTCCGAGGCCCACACCTCCCCTTCTCCTTCGTGCACACCCACTGAGACAGAATTAACCCCAAAAGGGAGCAACCATAGAAGCAATCAGGGGCCAGAACATGGGGGTTGACTCGGGCCTGGAAGACAAAGTGGCTCTGGCCAGGGAGGAAGGGCTATCCCCACCAGACACGCCCCAGGCCTGCCAGTTCCTGTCTCTATACGCAGAGAGAGCAAGTAGGCTGTGACCAGCAGGGAACAGGAAGGGGCCTAGGAAAGGGGATGATGGTGGGGTGGTGGCCTCTCCGTGGTCTCTGGGGTGTGATCTGTTCCCAGAGTGGCAGGTCAGGAAAGAGGTAGCCTGAAGGGGGGGTGACTGGGCAGCAAGCCAAGCGCCCCTGGCTGTGCCTTGTGGCCTGTGGGCCAGGCTGCTGCAGCTCTGGGGCCTGGGTAAGGTGCTGGGCCGTGCTCTGTGTGCTCTGGCTCCCCACACTGTTGGGTGCCGCTGGGAGCCCTGGATCGTTTTGAAGTCAGGCAGCCAGGGACCCATGGACAAGCCCTGGCCTCAGGGCAGGTGTCTGGCCAGCCTGTGTGTGTCTGGTGGGAGAGCGGCAGGGAGCCCAGGAACCGGTCACTCTGAAGCCTGCCTTGGCGCCGGGCGAACAGATGCCCCAAGCTTCTGTCAGCTTTATTATGGCAGAACTGACACGCTATAGCCGCTGTGGGCTTCCAGCAAAGTGGTCCAGAGACCACAGATTCACCTAGAACTGTGCTGTCCTATTTGGTAAGCATCAGCCCCACGAGGTGTGCTTAGAACAAACTGAGATGTGCTGGCGGTAAAACCTACATGCCAGGCTTCAAAGACTTCATGTGAAAAATGTCTCATTCATAATGTTCTATTGACTACCTGTCAAAAAGATACTTTAGATATGTTAGGTTAAATAAAATACCGTAGAAAAATTAAGTTCACCTGTTTTGACTTTTTTTCATGTGGCTGCTAGAGAAATTTAAACTACAAATGTGGCTCGCAGTCGATTTCTAGTGGATAGAAGTGGCTTTGCACACAAAGCCACTAAGTACCCGGTCCTCCCCTTTGGGGTGTTTCCTACCTATCAAGTGTGTCTTTGTGTTTGCTACCGCGTGAGAGACCCGGTCACCCTATTGTCTGGACAAGGAAATTAGGGCCAGGCAGGTAGAATAGCACGTGTGGTTACGCCAAACACGGGCAGCAGGTCCCGTGGCAGGAGCTGGGAACTGCTCTGTGCTGGGTGTGAGGACACGGCAGTGGGTAAAACAAAGTCCCCAGCAGCCCTGAGCCTCCGCAGTGTGACTGCAACGTCCGGGTGCTTTACAAAGATCATCTTGAATTGTCTCAAGCCTCTGGGTGGGATTGATTCTTATCCCCATTTTGCAGTCAAGAAAATAGACCCAGAGGGGCCCCAGGGCTGGAGCGACAGCACCATCTACATTCTTTCCCGGTGCCAGGCTGACTCAGTTTCCCTCCCTGCAGACAGGCTAGAGAGGAGAAGGCACTCGTTGGTTCACTGTGACTTGGGCAGGGAGAGCTGGAGGCAAGGTGGCTCTCGCTGCTGGTGGCGGGGTTGGCCATTCATGGTGTCCTGGATCTCCTCTGGGGGGCAGGAGGCTGGGACACAGTCCTTCTGGGGGCTGCTGAGCCCAGGCAGGAGGTGGGGAGACGGAGTGGCACAGCTGGGCGTGCGGGCGGGAGGCCGAGTCTCGACCAGGGTGGTCCACACACAGAGGCCCTCAGAGGGCGAGGCCAGCACACGAGCTCTGAGGCAGGGAAGGGCTCTGGCCACCTGGACCGTGAGGGCTGGGGCCCTGTGGGCCGTGGGCAGGAATGTGAGCTCTGTTCTGGGAGCACTGGCCAGTTTGCGGCCGGCTGGTGAGGTTTGGTTGCATCTTTGGAGGATGTGACGATGTGCAGGAGCTGGCTGGGGGCGGCAGGAACCGGGGTGCAGGGGGGTGGCAGTTGCATTGGTGCAGATAAGGCGGCGGCCTGATCAGATGGAGACCACGGGCAGAGGGAGGATGGAGGTGCAGATCTGTTCCCAAGAGGAACCAGGGAGGGAGAGGCCAGGAACTGGGGTGGTTCTCAGGGCCCTGCTTGAACAACCGGGTAGACAGGCCTTCCCCACCCTCCCCTTCTGCGGTTTCCCTCCTGCAGACAGGAGTGGGTTCTCAGAGCAACAGAAACCCTGTGGTGCAAACAGCCCTGGACCCCGTCAGTCCCCAAATCCACTGACCCGGTCCTCAGCCCAGACCCAAGACCAGGCCTGGGGTCATGTCCTCCTGGCAGCCTCATTGCCCTTGTCACCCGCATACATGCATCAGCTCCCCTGCAGGGATTGGAGGAGATGTTTCAAAATATTGAGGTCCCTTGCAAATTCTCCACACCTGGGCGAGGTGACATCCGTAAGGCAGAACTAGAGTGTGTCTGGGCTTGCATGAGGATCCACGTGAATGGCATTGGTGGCCTGGTGCCAGTGGGTTCTTAGGTCAGGCCTAAACCGCTGGCTTTTATCAGCTCCTTTAAAGGACACCAAATCCCTGGGCAGGGACCCCAGGTGGGAGCAGAGAGCCTGGGCTCACCGCCTGAGGCAACATTGTATGTCCCCTCTCTCCACTCTACCCCAGCCCTGTGGTATGCATCCTGAAATGACCCCTACGGACAGATGGGGAAACCGAGGTCCAGAGAGACCAAGTGATTTACAGCTTAATGGAGGGTGAGCCAGGATTCCAGGTCAGGCTGTCTGCCCTCGCTCTGGGTGTCTAAGTAGTGGGCCATACTGCCCCCTGAGCTGCAGAAAAGGGCAAGGGGCACCCTCACAAAATTAAAACGAGAATAGGTGACTAGCAGGATGGAGGGTGGGGGTCCCCTGAGATGCCTTTGTTCTTTTTTTGCATCCCTAGTACCGGGTGCCACCCCTCAGCACCCCTGCTGACCTGACCAGACCATGGGCTGTGCGGGCCACGCCCAGGTATCCCCCAGCTGGTTCCCATCACAGCTCCCCACTTGGCAGCTGACCTCCTCCGCTCTGAGTGGAAAGCAGGTCAGGCTGTGGTTATTGGGTTTCTAATTCCCGTGGACAGAGCAGAGGTACCTGATGCCATCTGAGGCTCCCAGGCCCTTTCTCCCAGGCTCTGAGTATACGCCCTGGGGCACAAAGAGGCGCCTGTTCCAGACTGAGGCCCAGAAAGTCCTTGTTTGTCCCTGAATGTGTCTCCAAGCCCAGCTCCAGGGATCTGAGGAAACCTCAGGGCACCTCCTGGCCAGCCTGCACCCCATTTTTCCCTTCTTGCACCAGAAGTCTCCTACACAGACCAGGCCAAGTAAGTTGGGTTCCTTGTCACACCTTGGCAGTGACCCTGGCCTGCCTGGATCCCTGCCAGCCTCCAGCTTCCTTAGCTCGGGAGAAGAAAACAAGGGCTGACCCCCTGGGAACAAGCCCCAGGCTGCCAGGTGTGACCCCCACCTGGTGGTTGAAACCCTCACAGCAGCTCCTGACCATGGGCTGGGCTGAGGAGGTTCTTCCCTGGGGACAGCTGAGTCCTGCATCCTCATCAGCCTTTACCAGGGGGTCCCAGGCCATGGCACTCTACCCGCTCTCTCTGCCTGACCACACAGGTGGGCATCCTGGAGCCCATTTCCATCACCCAGGAGCATTTGCTCCTCTAGGGGTTTGCTGGAAATCCAGATAGAAACTTAAAAAAAAAAAGATAGACATTTTTCTAATTCCCTGGTTTTCCCCAAATGTCCTTTTTCTGCTCCAAGACCATTGCCATTTAGTCGTCAGGACTGCTTAGTTTCCTCCAGGCTCTTTTGTGACCTTGACACTTTTGAAGAGGTCGGTCAGGTGTTTTGCTGACTGTCCTCCATTTGGCTTTATCTGGTGGCTCCTAGCAAGACGGAGGACCTGCCTTATCGGGAAGGATCCGGGAAAGTGCCCTGGTGCCAGGGGCCCCCCAGCGTTCATGTGCCTTCTCCCTGGTGATGCTGACCTTGCCGTCCCCTCCACTGTGAAGTTCCTGTTGCTTACAAGGAGCCCAGATTACAGGACCAAGCAATACGGGCAAGCAGGGGTCACCAGGAGAGAAAGGGGGGGTCCCTGGGAAGAGGCCCGTGCACCTTTCAGGGAGTGGGGTGAGGCCTCTGTGTTGGGGACGGCAGCTGCAGTGAGGACGTGCTGCATGAATGAATGGCCATGGCCACCAAGTCGGAGGCCCTACAGCGTACTAGGTAATTCTCATTCCTTCATTTAACAAATATTTGTGGGTATTCCTATGAGCCAGGCACTGTTTTAGGCTCTGGTAAAACCAGTGATGTTTCACTTGTGAGCTTAAATGATCTCGAATCTGCATTTGGGCCCCCGGAGGCTGTTCTGAACCTCAGCTCTGTCCTGGAACCCCAAATTGGCCTTGAAACTCGATTCAGGTATATCCAGAAGTGACCCTGAGGGCCTCCACCCCCCCGCCCACCTCACATAACTAGGCAGGATGTACCACTCCCATTTTTTAGATGACGAAACTGAGGCTCATAAACACAAAGTAGCTCCTCTAAGGTTATATCTATGGCTGGTGCAATCAGGATTTGAACCTGTCTGGCTCCAGACACCAGCTGCCCACCGGGGGACCTTGGACGGGCGCCTTCACTTCCAAGGGCCTCAGTTTGCTCATCTGTGTAATGAGCAGGTGGGGCCGGATGACTTCTGAGGCACCTTCCAGTGCCGACAGCCACTGCCCTCACCTGTGTCTATGTGACCCTCTGACTAAGTACAGGGAGGGCTGGGCGTGTCCTCTCAGCGTGTCACTCGGATCTGCCTCCCTTCCCCGGGGTGGGGGTGCCTCAGCGTTCCTGGCTCATCTGGGGGACTACTGTCTCTGTGGGTAGGATAGGAGGGAAGAGGGTGATAGGGAAGGGCTGTATCTTGACCTCCATCAGCCAGGGTGATGGCCCACAGATACCTCGTCCGGCTGCCCCAGTGTGGCTTGTCAGTGAGGTGAAAAGCTGGAGCAGCCCTCCTGACATCTGTGCCCCCTGCCTGTGGCTTTCCCTCCCTGCCTGCATTCCTGCACTCTGGCATGGAGCTCTGTGGCACTCACGGGGACCCACGTCAGCTCCCTTGGCTGGCTGGGCAGGCAGGAGGAATGCAGGACCCTTTGGGGCCTCTCGGTTGGGACCCTGACCCCAAAACGCACAGTGCTTGGACTATACTTCAGAGGCCTGGACTGGAATCCCAGCTCTGCCCTGCTTTGTGGCAGTAAGACTGTGGCCAAGTTAATCTAGTCACTCTGTGCCTGTTTCCCCATCTGTAAAGTGGGGTAACCATGGTACCTCCAGGGGTGCTACGATTAAATGAGCTAATCTCTGTGAGACTTGCTCACCACCAGCCGGGCACACAGTCAAGCCTCCATGAGCGTTAACCAGCATCTTCCAGGCAGCTGGCCGTATCCTGGGGCTAGCCCAGCCTCCACGGAAAACAGGATAAAAGGGGGACCGACTGGAGGCGGGGAGGAAAGAAGAAACAGGCCCCTGTCACTTATAATTTGCACGCTTGCCATTTTTCTGGTAGTAGCTTTATTGAGACATAACTCATGTATCATACCATTCACTCTGTTATTTAAAGTGTGCAACTCAGTGGTTTTTAGTACTTTTAGTACAGTCTTAGAATGATACAAACATCACCATGCCCAACTTTAGAACATCTTCATCACCCCAGAAGGAGACCTATGGCAGTCACTCCCCACTCCTCCCCCAGCCCGGTAACCACTTTCTGTCTCTGTGGATTTGACTATTGCGGACATCTTAGGTAAATGGAATCACACTTTTTGATTCTTGCCATTCTAGTGAGTGAGAAGTGGTACTCTACCACAGTCTGGGGCACTTGGCATTTTAATTTAACCTGTTCAGTGCCTATGATGTGCTGGGAGCTCCATAGGATGGTCACATAGGGTTGTTGACCTGGGTTCTAGGGCCTGCCTGGGTTGGAATCCTGGCTCTGACATTGAATTACTGTGTGGCTTTGGGAAAGTTGCTGAATCTCTCTGGTCCTCAGTTTCCAGATCTGTAAAGTGGCAATAGTAATATGATTACCCATGGGTCCAACTACCTTATGGGGTTGTAATGAAGATTCAGTAGGAAGTGAGTGGGGCGCCCGATGCATAGACGGTAAATATGAGCTCACCCTGTTACAGCGATGGGGGTCGTTGCTGTACTGGCTCGTGTGATTTTGCCGGCACCCGTAGGAGTGGCTGTTAGGCCAGAGTTCGATCATGTGGCCTCTGGAGCAAGACTGCCCGAGGAGAGTATCCTGGCTTCCCATTCACAAGCTGTGTGACCCTGGGCAAGCACCTTGACATCTCAGAGCCTCAGTTTCCTCATCTGTAAATGGACATACGAACATCCCTTGGGGACTTAGGGTGGGCTTGTTATTTAGGTGGTGCCCATGGACGTACGTGTCTGATGTCTACTGGAGCACGTGCAACGTCCAATTACCACAATGCCTGTGTGGTCATCCCCAGTCAACAGATGGGGAAACTGAGTCACCCGAGGGTAGAGTGCTTGCCTGAGATCATCCAAGCAGCCAGTGGCCCAGCAGGACTTGGAACTCATGCCTGTCTGACAGCAAGCTCCCGCCGCCGAGTCCTTCGTCCACCAGGCCCCTGGGCTGGCGTCTCCTCCCGTGTGTCCCCCTCCGACGCTGGGCTTCAGCTGGAATAATGGGCTGGCCTGGGTGGGGCCCCGAAGGTGCTTTCCTCACACCTGCCCCAACCAGTGAAGGGGCTGGTTTGGGAGCTGGCCCCGTGCTCTGAGGGGGCGCTGGGCCCAGGAGTAACAAAGGCTTCCACCCGACGCGTGCTGGAGATTCCCACCTGGGGCCCAAACTGCTGTGGGCTAAATATTTGGGATGCGACTTGCCGTGCCTGGGCAGGGCAGGCCAGGCTGGGGGTCAGCGGCTGAGGGGGAGTGCCCACATTCCCTGTGTGGTCTGCCCAGCCAGGGAGTGGGGGTGCTGAGGGTCTGCCCATGGCCTAGCAGCCCAGCCCCTACCCCTCCTTGCCCAGATCCCCCATCCACAGTCCCCTCTTCTGAGCCTTCCTGGCCACTCCATTGAATACCAGCTTTCTGCAGGACTTCTCAGAGCCTTTTACTGGCTCATGATCTGACTGAGGGGTTGGGTTTTCCTAACTACCATGACTGAGAAAGACTTCATTCTGTGAGTGACTGACAGGACTGGGGTTCCTGGGATGCCACTTTGGGAAAGGCCGCCTCCTTGGTTGACTTTATGGAGGGTGCAGACTGGGTCTTGTTCCCCAAGAGCTTCCCTGCCCCCAGTTCCTGTGCACCCAGGCTGGCACAGAGCAGACCCTCAGGGGAGGTTTGGACACGGACAGACACAGCTTGTTTGCGGCATCCATTTCTGCCCCACAGCTTCCTTCCACGCCAGAGGTACCTGCAGTATTGGGCCTCAAACCCCAAGGGTGTCTGAGTCCTCTGGGGAACCTGTAAAAATAGCAGCAATAATAATACGGCTTCTGGAGGTCTGGATTCAGAGGGGCTGTGTGAGGGCCTGGGACTCTGATCCACACCACAGTAGGGGGGCCCAGGCCTTGATTTGGAGACTTCTGCTCTGAAGAGCTGGTGGCCCTCTGCTTCAGGGTCAAAGCCCTGCCCAGGACCTGCCTCTTTTATGGCCTGTCATCATTGGCCCCAAACTCCTCCTCATCCTTCAGAACCCAGCTGACATCACCTCCTCCAGGAAGCCTCGCTGACCACCCCCGTCCCCACCCAGCCGGTCAGGAGGCTGTTCCGGCAGCCCCAGCCTTCACGCCTGCCTCAGTCGTATAACTATTTCTGTATATTCTGCTTTCCTCCCAGTCTAGAGAGTGAACATTCAGAGGGTAAAGCTGTGTCTGTGTGTGCTGCTGGGCCTGGCACACAGTAGGTGCTCAATGAGTGCAGGTGGAATGAAACTGGGTGTTCGGCTGCCCAGCTCCACTGTGGAGTGGGTATGCAGGGTCTTTGATAGACATTGGGGGACCGAGTGTTAATGCTGACCATCGCTGGCTGGCTGGGTGACTGGCCCTCTCCGGTATTTGCGTCTTCATTTTGTTTAAAGAGAAGGACAAGGGCAGGGCTGGACCCTGATGGGTGAGGCTCCTTGGTAACTGTGATCGCAGACCTCTGTGAGGCTTACCATGCCTGGCGCTCTGCCTGCATAACCTCACTCCCAACCCTAACAGCCTCTGGGAGAGGTATAGCCATTCCATCAGACACGGGAAGCAGAGGCACAGCCGTGCGGCCAAGTCACACAGACCCCGCAGGCGACTCCAGAGCCAACGTCTTCACCCCCACGACAGTGTCTGCCAGTGGGCTGTGCAGCGATTTTGAGGGGTGGCCATCTGTGACCGGAGAGAACGCCGAAACACCAGTGGGGAGGCTGTTCTGATTTCACATCTGAGATGCCCTGAGAGCATCTAAGAGAAGGGCTAAGCTTGGTAATACCCTCTAATTGGCTGCAATATGTGCCAAGCTCTGCTTTTCAGCAAGAGAGGGCAGGGCTCAGTCCTGAAGTGTGCAGGCAACCAAGAGTCCAGCAGGGACCTCGTGCCGTCGTTTTATTTCTGTGGAATTTATTTTGGCAGTTACTTTCCTTTGTGGAAAGGGTTTCTGGTTTTCTGTTTATAATGGGGAGCTCAAGTCCCCTTTTTAAGTAAATGTATTTAAATATAAAGAATGCATAGGTCGAAAGAAAAGTATCAGGTATTTAACAATGAGGGTGCTTATGCAAAAACTTGTATCTAAACCTTCATAGTAGCATGATTCGTAATCGCCAAGAGGTGGAAACAGCCCAAGTGTCCATCAGTGGATAAACGCAAGGTGGTCCATCCACACAAAGGAATATTACTCAGCCATTAAAAGGAACGGCCTGACTCATGCTACAACCTGAACTGAAATACTGAATTTCCAATACGACATTGAAAATACTATGTTAAGAGAAAGAAGCCAGACACAACAGGCCACCTTCTGTATGATCCTCTATGGGAAGTGTCCCGAACAGACAAAGCCATAGAGACAGGAAGTCACTGAGAGGAGGCCAGGGACTGGGAGGGGAGTGGGGGATGATGGCTAATGGGTCAGCGTTTCTTTTTGGGGTGATGAAAACGTTCTGGAATTAGATAGTGATGATAGTTACATAACTTGTGAATAGGCTAAAAAGCACTGAATTTATACACTTTTTAAAAGGCGAATTTTAAGATATGTGAATTACATCTTAATAAAAAATCTGGGGGGAGAGAATGGGGGTACTCTGCTGACGTGGCAAACAGGAGTACTAGAGTGAGTGGCCAGGGTGGGGCTGGTGCCCTGCAGGGGCCGGTTCATTCCTGCGACGTCAGTGATATTGGCCTGAGGGACAGCCAAGCTCCCTCTGTGGCTCCCTGGGCAGTTCCTGCCCAGCGCCTGGGGCGGGGACAGCCTGCGAGGCCGGGGCACTGGTGGGGACTTGGCCCCTGCCCTCCAGGCACTCAGACCACTGGGGCCCCCCACCTTCTGCCCGCAGCATCTCCAACAAGGAGCTGTCCGAGCTGATCGAGCAGCTGCAGAAGAATGCCGACCAGGTGGAGAAGAACATTGTGGACACGGAGGCCAGGATGCAGAGTGTGAGTGCCCCCCTCCTGAGGGCCCCTGTGCCTCCGGCCCCCCTCAGGACCAGGGTCTTGCGTGACCCAGCCGTTTCTCACTGGGGGTGATTCTGCCCCGCAGGGGACATGTAGCCAGGCCTGGAGACATGACCCAGCCCTGAAGGTCAGCAGAGCTGGGGTGGAGAGACTTGGAAGAGGGACCTGGTGTGGCTGTAGTACCAGCCTCCAACCCCGGGTCATGTCTGGACGAGAGCCGTGGTCTCAGAGACCAGGCCCCGGTTAGGACCCCCGCTTCACTGTCGCTGTGTGACCTTGGATAAGTACCCTTACCTCTCTGTGAGTGATTCCCTCTGGAAGGAATCCCGGGCTGCCATAAGGATCCGATGGGACTGCACAGTGTGGGGTCACCACAGCCTCTACTCAGATGCCTGTGAGCCTCCTCCTTTCTCAGAGGAGACAGAGGACGTAGCTGGGCTGATCACTTCCCCCGTGTGCCTCAGTTTCCTCTTCTGCTGCCTGGGGATAATGCCCACCTTGAGCAGGAAGGCGCTCTGCAGGATTCTGTTCCATGCGGACACTGGAGCAGCACCCGCGCTGAGCTGCTAGGGTGACCATCTTCTCCTTCAACCCTCCGCCAGCCCAGTGGGGTTGAGTTTATATCCATTCTGTAGCTGGAGAAACTGAGGTTCAGAGAGGGCCAGGGTGACCAGTCCAGGGACGTAACTGGCCCAGGAGCATCATGGAGGCGGAATTGCCAGATTTAGCAAATAAAAATGCAATGATCCAGGTACATTTGAATTTCAGAACAGTTTTTTTCTTTTTGGTTCAAGTGTGTCCCATGCACTATTTGAGATATCATCTGTATTTATCTGAAATTTGAATTCACCTGGGCAGTCTGTGCTTTATCTGCCTTCTTCCCCGGGTGATGACTCAGAGGCAGGTCCAGAAGATGGGGGGATTGAGGGTAGACTGGTCCTGAGGGAGCTCAAGGTGTGGCACTCCAGGCGGTCCCCACCTCTGACCACCCAGGGCCAGCCCCCAGGCCGCCTGAGATCTGCGGGGCAGCGGTGGGCTGGGGACGGCCCGGCTGGGGTGAGAACTGGGGGCGTGAGGACTGCGGGGGCAGGAGAGGCAGGTGGGAACTCTGCTCCCTGCCGGGAACCCTCCCTGTGCCTCTTTCCCTACCCTCGCCTGCCCCTCCACCCCCCCTTTCCCGCCTCAGTGCCCGCCAGCATCTTTCCCATCACAGGCACCCTAGTGCCCAACCCCTCTTGGGAATTTTTCCTCCCCTCTCTCATGGCTGCTGTGGTTTCTTCCCTGAATAACAGCTCTTTGGGGTGGGGGGGGTCCTTTTTTCCTCCTAATACTAGTAGTATGTGCTTGTTGCAAACATTTTAGGACCTCTAAACAAGTATAATGAAGTCAATTAAAATCGTGTATGATTCCACTTCCAGAGAGGTCTCTCAGCTATTAACATGTTGGTGTATCTGTGTGTCTCTCGTGCGTGTGTGCGTGTGTGTGAGAACAGGGTCTAGCCATCTGTCTCATTTTATCTGCTTAGAGTGATGACTCACGGTAACAAGGGTGTATTTGGGAGATGATTTTGAACTTTTTTTTTAAGTTCAAGTGAACAAACATGAAAAAACATGTTTTGGAGACGGCCAGGATGAATCTTTTCTTCCCTTCTTTTTTTCAGAAAGGACATATTATTCACTTTATTATCCAAAAGTTCTCTTGAATTTTCCTATTTTTTAAAAATTGAAGTGAGATTCACGTAACATCAAATTAACATTAAAGCAAACAGTTCAGCGGCATTTAGTGCATCCTCAGTGCTGTGTCCTCCACCCCCCATCCAGCTCTGCGGGGTTTCCATCCCCACAGAGGGAAAACCCTAGCCATGAGCAGTCACGCCCCATTAGGCCCTTGGAACCACTTATCTGCTTTCTGTCTCTATGCACTTACTTATTCTGGACACTTCATATAAATGGATTCCTATAACATGGGACCTTTTGTGTCTATCCAAAGTTTTAAATGCACAGAGAAGCTGAAAGATTTGCATAGGGAGCATCTGTCTCCTGACCACCCAGATTGGACCCGTGGCGTGTGTGGGACTTGCTGTCTCATCTGTCCGTCAGCGTGTGTGTGCTTTTTTAGATACATCAGTGCCTATGATTTGTTTCTACTTTAAAAAACCTTTTTATTGAAGTACAATGTACCTAAGGTATATAGAAAGTGTCCAAATTTTAAGAGTACCCCCCTGCCCCCAGCTATCAGAGTCATCCACAGTCAAGATAGAGAACAGTTCCCAGAGGGTTCCCTGTGACCTTCCCAGTCAACATCCCAGAGAGGCAACTGCTCTGCCGGCTCGCACGCTTTGAAGGGCTTGCGCTCCCACGCAGCACTGGCATGAATTAGGCAATGATTAACTGACTTCCCCCTTTTGCAAAATTAATCTTTGACACTGTGACTGCCTGGGGCGGTGGGGGGGCTTCTGATCACCAGGGGATGATCAAGTGGATAAAATTCCACCCAAGCCAAGAACCATGACATTGTTTTGCAGTTTGTTTATTTTGAGCCAGACCCAGCCTGGCGTGGAGCGGGGTCCCTGCCCCACGGGCCTCCCCTCCAAGCCCCTCGGCCAGCGCTGAGTGGGTCGGGGAAAGCGGGCTGCATGCCCTTCCTTTCTCCCAAGGGAAGCCAAGTCTTTACTCTGTACCAGGCGCTGCGTTGCCTCCGTTCATGTCTTTTCCCTTTCACCATTGCTTCCTTTTCCTTTTTCTTTCTTAACCGCTTTATGGAGGCACATTTTACATATCATAAAATGCTCCCACTTCAAGTGTCCTCCGCAGTGATTTTTAGTAACTTCGCCGAGTGGCATGGCCACTTCCATAAATCAGTTTCAGAACGTCTTCATCCCCTCGTCGAATCTCTTGGGCCCATTTATGGTTAAGGCCTGTTTGCAGCCCAGCCCCTGGGCAAGCACTCATCGACTTTCTGTCTCCTGGATCAGCTGGTTCAGAGCAGTGCACAGAAACAGGATCCTCTGTGTCCGTCCTCTTGCTTTGGAGGCGCCATCACTTTACTGCTGAGAGAAGTCACTGGGATGCCTCTTCTGTAGCAGGCATCTTTCTTGTTCCCATTGCAGAGATGGGGGGGCTGAGACCCAGCGAGGGGAGGGACGGCCGCCTCCAGGCCCCGACCCCTGGTCTGTCCTCAGCCGTCACTGCCTCATCAGTGCCTCCCCCCGCACAGTGTCCAGCCAAGCTGCATGAGTGTTGACTCGGGGATTAACAGGCCGTGTTTGGAAACCTGCTCTCCTGACTGCCATTCATTGTTCTTCCCTAAACAAGCAGAGACCCTGGATTCACCAGTGACTTAGTGATTGCACCTAACACCCACCACCGCTCATTCTCACCATCTTCGCTGGTACCACCTGGTGTGGGACACCCTCAGCTCTCGCCGGGTGCTGTCGCACCTGCTGGCTGCTCTCCCGTCTTGTACCCTCTCCCTGCAGAGGGCCCATACTTCTCCTTTAAGGTTGGGGGGGCCATGTTGCTTCCTGCCGTGCTGCCTGCCTCCCTCTTCCTCCCCCTTCCTCCCCATCCAGCCTTCTAGCCCCTGTGAGTTCAGTCACAGCTTGCCCTTTCCTGCCTCAGGGCCTTTGCATAGGTTGTTGCCTCTGCCTGGAACATTCTTCTCTCTGTCCTTCATTCTTAGCTTGTGTCACTGCCTCATAGGGGCCTTACTGACTACCAGAGCTAAAGCCAGTTCTCCTCATCCCACCTGACATGTGTTTCCTTGGCAAACACCCACTTGTGTGAACTTGAAATCACCTTTGGGAGGTTTATCTGTTGACTGGCCTTTCTGGTGTCTCCTGGACTGGGCTGGGTGGGCTGAGTCCCAGAGCCTCCACTGGTAGGCACTTGAACTCTAGTTTATGAACAGGGAGAAGAGGCTAGGCGGTCCAGGGAGCCCCTCGCCGGCCCCTCCTCCCGCCCTTCCTATCCCTGCCGTGCCCACTGAGTCCCTGTCCTCTGTCCCCGCCTCTGTCTCATGATTCCTGCAGGACCTGGCCCGGCTGCAGGAGGGCCAGCAGCTCGAGCACCGGGACGTGACCCTGCAGAAGGTGTCGGACTCTGAGAAGCTGCTGTATTTGCTGGAGGCAGACTCGGCCATCGCCAAGCAAATGAGGCATCCCCAGGGGGACATGATCGCTGAGGAGTAGGTCCCTCTGTTTTGGGTCTCTGGGGACCCACTCTGGGCCAGAGAGGAGGGCTGCAGCCTGCTCAGCATTCAGGAGCCCACATCAGGGGCTAACTAGATGCTGGGCACGTGCCAAATGCTTTGTTATCATCACGACAGCCCACTTTGCAGTCAGGGAAACTGAGGCTCAGAGTGCTGAATTCCACTGTGCTGGTCCTAGTGTAGCCGCAGCTCCTGTCCCCTGCGCTGTCTGACCTCCAGGCTTTGGAGCATGAGCTCCCACCCCTTGAGGCCTGGCCGGCTCAGACGTGGGTGAATCAGACCCATGCTGCCCCCCCACCCTCGGCAGGAGCACGGGTCTCTGCACTGCCCCTCTCATGGCCCAAGCACCCCTGTAGCGCCTGCTGGATGGTAGACGCCAGAGAGCAGTGGGCACCCCTTAGGCCCTGGGAAACGTGGAGGGAGAGCAGACAGGAGGATGCTAGTGCTGGGAACCTACGGCCCCGGTCACACTGTCCTTCTAGGCACTGAGCAGTGTCCCGAGGAGGGAGGGCCCACCAGGGGGCAGGCAGTGCCCCCTGCCAATGATCCCGCTAACCAGGGTGGCTGCTCTCCCCACTCAGCATCCGTCAGCTGAAGGAGCGTGTGACCAACCTCCGCAGGAAACACAAGCAGATCTACAACCTGGCGGTGAAGGAGGTGGACCCGCAGGTCAACTGGGAGGCACTCGTGGAGGAAAAGCTGGTACGGGCTTGGCTTCAGCTGGGGAGGGGGCTGTGCGTGCACAGAGGACCCCACCGTCTAACAGACATCGCAGTCCTGCCGGGGGAAGGTGGGGAGAGTCGTGTTCCTGGTTTTCCTGATGTTTCTGTTGATGAGAAGAGTAAGGCTCAGAGAGGTGTATCATGTAGCTGAGGGTCACCCAGCAGAAGTGGAGACTGAGACCCTCCTGGGATCACCCCCTAACCCCCAGCTTGTTGGGGTCCTGTCAGGCTGGAGGCAGGAGTCTGGGGCCTGGCAGACTCCCCGGGCCATCTGTGACACGAGAGGAGACCACGTGGGCCTCGGAAGTTACAGTGAGATTAAACATGATGACACAAATAGATGGGGTGGGAGAGGTGACAGCTGCTCCCTGCGTCTCTCCTGGGGCCACTTGGCTCATGGGGTGGGCTGAGTCCCAGCCACCACTAATCCCCACTGTCTCTCTGGCCACCGCCCCCCAGGATAAGCTGAGCAGCCAGAGCTTCGGGACGGACCTGCTGTCGGTGGACCAGCAGGTGGAGAAGCACAATGTCTTCCACAACGAGGTCAAGGCCCTCGGGCCCCGCCTGGCCAAGGACGGGGACAAGGTGGGCACGCGTGGTGGCGTGGACCCAGGGAGGGAGGGGCTCACCTGCAGCCCCACCCTGATGCGTGCCCTCGGCTCTGTCCTCAGGAGCAGAACGGTGATCTCCAGGCCAAGTACCAGAAACTGCTGGTGAGAAGCCCCCAGGAAACACGACGGGCGGGACTGGGAAGCTGGGGCTGTGGGGACAGGAAACGTGCAGTTAACGTGCCAAAAACGGTGGGGATTACGTGGCAGGAGATGGTCCCCCAACCCCTAACCTGAGAGGCGCCCTGGTTTGTCCTGTGCTCACAGAAAACCCTAATAGAAACTGCAGATACAGCCTGTCCTACAATTTGCCTATTTCCTTACTAAGCATCTTGTGTGTGCCGAGTATGATGCTTGGGCTTTATAAGAAGAAATTCTTATTTCCCTGTTCCAAAACCTTTAAAGAACGCTCTTTTTAAAACTACACGTGCAATGTGTAAATGCTCTCCCACTGCACACATTTCAAATGTGTGAGACGTGGCGATGCTGAGATGGTACAGTGCAGCCACGTGGAGGCTGCAGAGCTGGACCGCCTCCGTGGACCCTCGGTGGGAGACCTTGAGTGAGCTGCTCGGCCTTATTTTCCTCACCTGTGGACTGGGGTTACTTTGAGCGCCTGATCTCCTAGGATTGCTCTGAGGATCGCACTCATGTGGAAGACCTTAGCGCAGTCCCGGCACATGGCAGTCCGTGTATGTGTTCTTACTTGCAGAGCAAAACGCAAACATCCTCCTTCCCCCACACCCTCCCCCATGCCCCACCTCTTCTCAGACATCAAACGGTAGCAGTTTGCTCCTGACATTCCCGCCTTCTACACGCTGATCTTGAGAGAGAGAAAAATACTCGTGGCAGCTGCTGACACTTATTGAGCATTAGCTGGACGCCAGCCTCTGCGCTCTAGGAGATGGCCCGTATTGTCAGGCCCATTTTGCACCTGAGGAAACTAAGGCTCCACAGAGATCCCAGTTCCACAAGAGCCTCTTCTGTCTCTTCCTAGGCTGTCTCCGCGGTGCCTGGAGTGATGCCTGGGCACTTAGCAGATGCTCAGTAAACATGTGCTGAAGGAATGCACGAGTTTCAGAGGGTTGGGTGACTGGTCCGTGGGAGGCCAGCCAGGGATCGGCAAGCTGGGCGTGTGGCTGGGCTGGCAGGCACCCGGCCCCGCAGGAGGTATGCAGGGAGACCTCAGCCCTGTCCCCGCCCCGCAGGCAGCGTCCGAGGCTCGGCAGCGGCACCTGAGCTCGCTGCAGGACTACATGCAGCGCTGCACCAACGAGCTGTACTGGCTGGACCAGCAGGCACAGGGCCGCATGCAGTATGACTGGAGCGACCGCAATCTGGACTACCCCAGCCGCCGGCGCCAGTACGAGGTGGGCACTGGGGCCCGGGAGCGGGCCAGGAAGGGGCACTGGGCTGCCGGCCGGCACTGAGCCCTCTCCGCCATCCCTGATGCAGAACTTCATCAACCGGAACCTGGAGGCCAAAGAGGAGAGAATCAATAGGCTGCACAGCGAGGGCGACCAGCTGCTGGCCGCCGAGCACCCCGGGAGGAACGCCATTGAGGTGCGTGGACCCCTGGCGGGGCTGCTTCCCCTGGGGACATCCTGTGTCCTCTCTCTGTCCTTCCGTTTCTGCCATCTTGCCTTGCTGTGTCTAATCCTGCGTCCTCTCATCTTGACCCTTTACGGCAGCCGGGCACCCCTCAGTTTCCGAGGGCTGCCATAGTAAATGACCACTTGGTGGCTTTGAGCAACAGAAATGGGTTCCCTCACATAAAGTCTGGAGGCCAGAAGTTTGAAATGAAGGTGTCGGCAGGCTTGTCCCCTCTGAAGGCCCTGGGGGAAGTCCTTCCCTGCCTTGCTCCTGGCTGCTGGTGGGTTCCCGCAACCTGGTGTCCCTTGGCTGGGGGCTGCATTGCTTCTCTGTCTTTGCGTGACCTTCTCCCCTATTCTGTGTCAGTCCTTTTTCTTACAAGGACACCGGTCATTGGATTTAGGGCCCACCCTAAACCCTGGATGATTTCATCTTGAGATCCTTAAGCCATGACATCCCTGTTTTCAAATAAAGTCGCATTCTGAGTTCTGGGTGGACATGACTTTGGGGAGGGGAGGATACCACCATTCAACCCCCTACAGTAACCTTTGTGAGAATTCTTGAAAAGCACCGCTTTGGGCAGACACAGCCCCTACTTGTCACTTGCACAGTACACAGACCGAGCGCCCATACACGGCAGTCCTCCTTGGCTCCTGAGCATATCCCCTCTTCTCCTCCCAGCCCTGGACGGGAGCTGGCTACCTCTGCAGACGCCAGGTGCCTCTGCCCCACCACCTCTCCCTCAGCGTCCCGGGCACCTGCCCAGCAGTGACCTGCCCCCCCCCCTTCCGGCAGGCGCACATGGAGGCCGTGCATGCGGACTGGAAGGAGTACCTGAACTTGCTCATCTGCGAGGAGAGCCACCTGAAGCACATGGAGGACTACCACCAGGTACCTGGCAGCCCCGGGGCCCGTTACCGGGAGCTCTCGGTGCCGACGTGCCTGCCACTCAGGGCCTTGCTGCTGGTTCCTCTGGAGCCTCCCGGGGCCCATGCTTCTGATGGAGTGCACGAGTGTACCCTAAGCCCCCAGGCCCTGGTCCGTCTTCCCTGCGGGCAGGGGCTGGAGGATCTGATTCACGGGTCAGCATGGGGCCCAGGAATGAGCGTGTGGAGTTTTCATTTTGGTAAAATATATGTAACATGAAATTAGTCATTCTCCATGAACAATCGGTGGCACTCACTACATTCACAGCGTTATGTAGCCACCAGCCCTGTCCTTCTGCAGCCTTTTTACCACCCTGAACAAGAACTCTGGGCCCATTAGACACTCGCTCCCCAGCCCCTGGTAACCTCTACTTTCTTTCTCTGTGGATTAGCTATTCTAGATTTCATACAAACGGAATCACATGCTCTGTGCCTTTTGGTATCTGGCCTCTCTCACTGAGCATGTTTTCCCAGTTCATGCTCATTGTAGCAGCACTTTTTATGGCCGAATAATATTCCACTGTATGGCCAGACCTCATTGTGTTTGCTGGTTCTGCCATTGATGGGTACCGGGCTGTCCCTACCGGGGTGTGCGCTAACAAGAGCTGCAGGCGATTATGACCGGGGACTCGTGAACTCAGTCAAGGAACTCCTGGTTTGGTGTCTCTCCTGCTGGGCTGTGCCCTTCACAGGGATCCCACAGTCCGTTCACGGCTGCAGCCCAGGGGACAGATGACAATGAATGAACCCAGAGGTGACACACTGAAGAATGAATGAGAGAATTTTCTAGAACAAAGTGAAGAGGGTTGTCTTACGTATGTCAAGAATTAGAAAGTATAGCATTAAGTTAGGGTTCCCTGGCACAAAGAGAAGAAAGTGATAGAACTTAGAGCCTGACGGCATGTATGTATGAAACCTTAACATGTGGATTGGTGGAGAGGGAGCTGGCTTCCTCCCCACGAGGCCCTGAGGAAGCTGGGCCGGGAGGGCTAGGGGGGCCCCGAGCTGCATGGCCTGTAGATCCCAGGGCACGGGGAGGCCCAGCCCCACCTAGGGGTGAGCTTGAAGCCACAGCCAGGATTAGCCCGAGTGTCCTGTGGTTTTCCGTCTGTAACGGGGCCCCCTGGTCTCCCCTAGTTCCACAAAGACGTGAAGGATGCTCAGGAGCTGCTGTGCAAGGTGGACTCAGACCTGAGCCAGAAGTACAGCCCTGACTTCAAAGACCAATTCCAGATCGAGCTGCTGCTGCAGGAGCTGACTGTGAGTGACCGGCCGGTGAGGCCTCCCCGCAGCTGCCGCCCCCGCTCGCCCGCAGGCCAGGGCCGGGTGGCCTCAACGGCACTCCCCGTGTGTTCAGGACCAGGAGAAGGCTCTGGACACGTACGAGCATGTGGTGCAGAGCCTGCAGAAGCGAGGGCCGCAGGTGGTGCCCCTCAGGTACCGCCGGGAGACGCCGCTCAAGCCCATCCCTGTGGAGGCGCTCTGCGACTTTGAGGGTGACCAGGTGAGGCCGCCCCACCCCATCTGCCTCTGTCCATGGCACTGAAAAGTCTTGGTGGTGACGTGGCTGGATGCGGGCCTCACATGTCAGGAGCTAGTGTCCACCCACTGTTGGAGTCCCTGCCAGCTGCCCTGGCCCTCTGGAGTGGGGGCTCCCCAAAGGGGAATGCAGGTGGCGCTGGGCCCACAGGCCCACCACATCCCCTCCGTGTGGCCCCTTTCTACTGCCTACGGCACAACCTCTTCAGGAGGGCCTGAGAGACGGCTAAGACTCCCCAGGTCCAGGACGGGAGGCGCAGCTGGGGCAGCTCTCCCCATCCGTCCTGACCGATCTGTCCCTACCAGGGCCTGATCTCACGGGGCTACAGCTACACCCTGCAGAGCAACAACCGGGAGAGCTGGGACCTCACGGACAGTGTGGGGAACAAGCTGACCGCCCCCGCCGTCTGCTTCGTGATCCCCCCCACCGACCCCGAGGCCCTGGCTCTGGCCGACAGGTACTGGGGCGGAGGAGGCGCCCTATCCCCCACCCCTGGGCCCTCAGGCCCCGTTCACAGCCCTGGCATCCTGGCTCAGCCTCAGGCCCCTGCACCCCCTGGAGTTACGGGTGGGATAGACCCTGTCACCCGCCAACTTGCTGTATGTGAACGTGTGGCTGTGGGCACAGCTCAGTGAGCAGCTTCTGTGCAGGTGTCTCAGGGCCTCTGCCCGTGCTGCTCCCCCTGCCTGGCCACCTACCTGCAGCCTGGTTGGCCCAGGCCTCTTAGCTTAGGGCTCAGCTCTGGGATCCCTCTCGTGGGAGGCCTCCCGACTGCCCCCCACCCTCCACCCTGGCTCCAGCGATGGGGCTGCTCCTCGGCTCCCGAGCACCTTCTCCCGCTGCACGTGCTGCTCTCAGGACGTCCTGTGTGTGTCTGCCTCACCGGGGAGGGGCTTCTTGGGGTTTACTGTCTCCAGGCCTTGCTCAGCGCAGAGCACACCAGAACGCCTTGCTGAATTAGTGACTCAAGGAATGCCTTCACTTACTCATTGAGCATGTATTTACTGAGCACCTACTGTGTACTGTTCCCTCAGGGAGCACCTTGGTGGGGAGGACAGGACAAGGGTAATTTTAGGTACTGAGACTTGTTATGAAGAAAAAGGAGGAAAGGAGAGAGAGAATGAAGGGGGGGTCCGTGTGAGCCCAGAAGGGAGGAAGAGAGCATTATGGCAAACCCTTTTTGTGTGCTGACTTCTCAGAGCGCTTGGTGAGCCATGTGACTCCTCTGGGCTGTGTGCCCCGCCAGAGGTTGGGGTTCCTGTGTCTGGCTGGAGGGGTAGTGGGCTGCCCTGGCCCCAGCCCACCTTTGCTCCCACAGCCTGGACAGCCAGTTCCGGAGTGTGCGGCAGAAGGCAGCCGGCAGCAGAGGCGCTCTCCAGCAGCGGTACGAGGTGCTGAAAGCAGAGAACCCCGGAGGTGGGTGCCGGGCCACTGCCCAAGGCTCTAGAGGGACACGGAGGGGGCGCTGAACCCCCCAGGGTCTGTGCTGCAGATGGGAACGTGGGTCGGCCATGGGGGTGTGAGGCTGGGCTGGCGCCTCCCCGGGCCTCACACCCTTCACTGCCACTTGCTTCTCTGATTCCCGTCTGGCAGATGCTTCTGACTTGCAGGGGCGGCAGCTGCTAGCCGGCCTGGAAAAGGTGGCCAGCGACCTGGACCGGCAGGAGAAGGCTATCACGGGGATCCTGCGGCCGCCACTGGAGCAGGGCCGGGCCGTGCAGGACAGCGCCGAGCGGGCCAAGGACCTCAAGGTACTGCACGCTGGGAGCACATGCTGGTCCCCCCGGCCCCCTCGGGGCCCTGCTGAAGATCCCCTCCCTGTGGGGGTCCTGGCGCCCAGTGGGGACCACCTACCACATGTGACCCTTAGTCCTGATCTGCGGCAGTCGGGGGCTGTTGCAGGCTGAGGATCGAGGAGATGCCTGTGTCTTAGCACCCCAGACACATCCCCGGGAGAAAGAGCTGGAGAGGCTCAAGCTCCTGTGCACAGCTTGTCACCTGCGGGCTCCTGGCAGCACCCAGGGCGTCAGTGACTGCGGCCCGAGCAGCTCAGCGCTGAGCCCGGGAGAGGCTGTGGTGGCCAGCAGCACACGGGCTTCCAAGTTACAGAGTTGCTCACTGGTTGCTTGGCTACAGACACATTATTTAAGCCCAAGCCTCAGTTTCTTCAGCAAAATGGGCTGGTCCCCACTACGGGGGCCTCAGAAGGGCGGAGCAAGACGATGCATGTGGATGCCATCCACCACTCCCCTTTCACCCCCAGCCTCTCAAGTCCTCAGTGCCCGCCCTGTGAGGGAAGCATGACCTTCCCTGGTTTACAGAGAAGGCACTGGCCCTTGATGCGGCCTTACGTCAGGGCTGGTAGGGTTCGAGTCAGGGCCCAGAGGACGCCTAGCAGGGGGCAGTCAGAGGGGCTCCAGCACCGCCCTTCCTAAGCTGTTGGGAGGTGCAGGATTCCCACCCTGAGGGGGAGGGAAAGTACCTACCTCGTATGTAGGGTTGCCTCTGCGTCGGTCAGGCCTCCCCGGCAGCTTGTGCTGTCCCGAGGTGTGGCCGTACCCCTGGGGGGAGGGGACCACCAGCCATGGCCAACATGAGGGGCTGTGGTCCCCACAGAACATCACCAACGAGCTGCTACGGGTTGAGCCTGAGAAGGCGCGCAGTGTGGCGGAGGGCAAGGCGTTCGTGCAGGCCCTCCCGGGCAGCGGCAGCGCGCCCCTGCTGAGGACCCGGGCGGAGGACACTGAGCGCCGATACGAGCGCCTGGCGCAGCTGCTGTACTCGGCCCAGGAGAAGTGGGTGCTGGTGGGCAGTGGGGGCGGGGCAGGGCCGCGGGGCCAGGCAGGCGCCCCCTACCCCTGACCATGTCCTCAGGTTAGATGTTGCCAACCGCCTGGAGAAGAGCCTGCAGCAGGGCTGGGAGGTGCTGGCTGTGTTTGAGAACCAGCTGGCCCACGATGACACGGTGCCTGAGACCAGCCATGCCTTGGACAGCAAGAGGCAGGAGCTGGTGGTGAGTCTGGGGACCCTGGGCCTCAGGAGCCTTTCTGTAAAGGTGCTCCCCGCCCAGCACCTCTGGACAGACGAGGGCACCAGGGCAGGGACACTCCAGGTTTGGAACACCTGCATTGTGCCAAACTGTAAGTCACAAACGGAGGCCCATGGCACACATCCCAGCTGCTCACGGTGTGTGTGGCTTGTGGGAGTCAGACACTAGCATTCTTCAGTAAAATATCCCCATAACGCCCTGATGGCCGCACCTGTGGACGAGCAGCCCTGGTTCTGCGTGCTCAGGGCAGGTCAGCGCCAGTATCTGCTCTGTCTTCACGTGCCTGCCTGGCCATCGTAGGCATTCAGTCTGTGCCCCTGCGGAGGCCCCCTTCTCATACACCGGCTCAGAGTCCTTGCCCTTGCTGAGCGCCCACCTCAGAGCTGAGGAAGTTGGCTCGGACAGTGGAGCCTTCCTGAGGCTTCCAGGCTGGGCAGTGGCCAGTCACCCCAGTCCTGGGCATGGTGTCACAAGGCACATGTTCCCTGGGCGGCCAGCTCCCGAAGCAGGAGTCCCTGGGAGCTGGGGTGGTGCCACCTGGCCCCGGGACCGTCTGGCCACAGCACCGTCTGCCTGCTCCTCCGCCCCGGCAGGCCCTGGTCTCCGAGCTGCAGGCCCAGAAGTCCCTCCTTGCTGAGGTGGAGCGGAACCTGCAGGCGGCTGAGCAGTGCGCCAGCTCGCTGGCCAGCCGCTTCCAGGAGCACTGCCCCGACCGGGAGCGCCAGGAGGCCGAGGCGCACAAGCTGTGCCAGCGCTTCGACAACCTCTGCCAGCAGGTTGAGCTCAGGTGAGGGGCCGAGGGTGGGCAGTCACGGCCGGGGCTTAGCTAGTCTGCTCAGGCCGCCAGAGGCTGTTTTCTAAATAACTCCTCTTTCGAAAAAAGCAGTACATAAACAACTCAAGGTGGTCATCATGCCCAGCCCTCCCCACCCCAGGTAAGCGCCGCTAGCCTCCGGGTACCCTTCCAGAAATGCTGTGCCCAGCGGGGCAGGTAGGCAGCGCTTGGACACCACTCTGTCCTGCTGTTTTCCCGTCACGTATCCTGCCAGCCTCCTGGGTCATTAAGGAGTCCCTTCTCTCCTCTTCGTTTTCTGGAAGGCTTGTATGGAGTTGAATTACTTCCTTAAATGCTCAGTAGGATTCCCCAGTGATGTGTGGGACGGATTCTGATACAAACTCGGCCTCTCAGACAGACACTGGACGCTAGGTCATCCGATTCAGGAACCACCTTCCCTAGATTGTGTCTCACGAGGAAATTTGTCCATCTCATCGAATTGTTGAATTTTTTGGCATAAAATCGTTCATTGTATTCTCTAATCCTTCTACCGTCTGCAAGGTCTGGAGGGGGTGTCCTCTCTCATTCCTAATGTTCTAGCTTCTGTCCTGGTATTGGTGTATCCTTTCCTCCCCAATCATTCTGCCTGAGGTTTATCAGCTTGTCGACAGTCTCGAGGCACTGGCGTTGGCTCCTGCGACCTCTCCGGTCTCCTGTTTCCGTTCCCATCTGCTCTTGTCTGTTCCCTGCTGCTCACGTTAGGTTGTTTGCCCTGCTTAAGGTGGAAGCCTGGGCTGCTGATTTGGGAGCCGCCTTCTCTGATGCAAGCATTTAATACCATATAGTTCCCTCTAAGCACCGCTTTTGCCGGGCTCCACCGATTTTGACATTTTTATTTCTGGTGAGCTCAAAAGACTTCCTCACCTCCTGTGTGATTTCTCCTTCACCTAGCAGGTTACGCAGGCCCCGTGACACACAGTGGGCATCTATGTGGTTCAGTACACGTGGGCCAACCTGCCCCTTAAAAGCAGTGGAGCATTCCAACTTCACGTCATCATTTGCTTAACTTCTCCTTTTCTGGTGACTGTTTAGGTCATGCTATTTAAATTACATCTGGTGTCTGCCCCCAAACCCCCCACATGCTTTTGAAAAACGAGCACAGATGACTTCCTTGCAAAGGGAGGGGGCAGCTTTCAGCGAGGCGCCCCCTTGCTGTGGGCCAGAGGCCTGACTGTCTTTGCACCCGCAGGGCCCAGAGCCTGCAGAGCGCCAGGGCCGTTTATGACGACTACCGCAGTGGCTGCGACCGTGTGCTCCAGTTCCTGTCCCACACCCCCAGCTACGAGCCCCACGAGACAGACAGCCTCACCCAGATGGAGACCAAGCTGAACAATCAGAAGGTTAGGCGGCTGCTTCCATGATCACAGGCACATGGTGGCAGGGGGTCCACGGTCAGCAGGCCCCTCACGGAGGGGAGGTGGGCTGTGGCTGCTGCTCGCCGGTGGGTGCCGGGCAAGGCCTGAAGGAGCTGTGTCCTTGTGGGACCTTGGCTCCCAGCACCTGCCTCTGAGAGCAGGGACAGCCTTGCTCACTTCTCCCTGCTCAGTGCCCAGCACGGAGCCTGGTCGACTGGACACACAGCGCCAGCCAGCTAAGTGAGCGAATGGCTACAGACGCGCCGGAGCCCTACTGGGGAGTAATCCCATCTCCGAAGTTCAGAGTCCCAGCATCTCAGAAGGCAGCGATGCCCCAACGGAGAGACAGCATGGGGCCCAGAAGCCTAGATGCAGAATTCTAGTTCCCCCCTTAGCCGTGTCCCCACAGGCGAGTTACTGGACTCCAGGCGCCTCAGGCTGCTCACTCATAAGCTGGAGGCAGTGGCGGGGCTTCCCTCCCAGGGCTGCTGGCAGGGCACACGCGAGAGTCCCAGGAGGAGGCCAGAACAGTACCCGACAGATGACGGATACACGTCCGTTTCCTGACAGGGATAATGGCCTTTTTGACCCTTCTTCACAGGGGCTCAGAATTGCCTTTTGTGACACACGACTGTATACGTGGAAGCCATTCATTACACTTTGTACTACAGAAGAGTAATTTCAGATTCTAAGGAATCCAGCTACTTGATCAAGGTTTTGTTTTTTGTTTTGTTGATTTTTTAAAGTCTATTATTTTACAGAACCTGCTGGATGAAATAGCAAGAAGGGAGGAGGAAGTACAGAGCATCTGCACCCTCTCCCAGCTGTACCAACAGGCTGTCAAGGTGAGCCGGGACGTCGCTGCCCATGGTGCAGACCAGCAGGGGCCTCCTTCTTCCAGGTGGGCTGGAAGGAGGAGCCCTGGGCCTGGCGTCCTCAGGCACTGCTGGCAGCTGTGCAGACGGGCACAGCCCTTTCGGAGAACCCTATGGTGCCAGACATCAGATACCAGAAAAGGGCTTCCTACCATTGGAAGCAGTTAACTGTGGGAATTTATCCTGAAGGAAAAAATACAAAAGTGCAGGATAAACAAAACCATTGTCACAGCGTTCTTTACGCACCTACGGAACACTCTAGAAATAGCCTGCGAGGCCAGAGCAGAGGAATGGGTAGGTGAATTATCCATCTACTTGCTGGATTACAAAGTCATCAGATTGATCAATAGGATTAGTAAGTGGTAACAGGAGAAAAGGGTTGCATGAAGAAAGCAGAATGTCACACTTGCTAGACCTAGAGGGGGTGCTCTGGGTGGAGGGGGCCCATGGGCCTACCTTCTCGTCTCACAGTGATCCGGGATGTAGCTGCATGCTGTCCACACACCGACAGTTCTCCAAATCACTCAGCAGTCAGTGCGGGACCCAGCTGTGCAGAAGGCCCTTGCAGTCAGGAGGAAGGGGCAGAACCACGCTCTGGTTTCGGCTGCCCTTGTCTGCCCTCTGCCACGTCTCTCTCCCACCCAGGACTATGAGTTAGAAGCAGAGAAACTAAGGTCCCTTCTTGACTTGGAGAATGGAAGGAGCAGCCACGTGAGCAAGAGGGCCCGGCTGCAGTCCCCCGCCGCCAAAGTGAGGGAGGAGGTGAGCCCTGCGGCTGGTCGCCTCGGGCTGCCTGGTCCTCCGGGGAGCAGGATGTGCAGGCCTCGGGATGCACACACAGCGGGGGAACTGGGCTGGGAGGCCACCTGGGTGCAAACAGGTTTGGTTAAGACACTGGACTTGTCCTGGGGTGGTGATGTTGATATGCCTGAAGAGACAGGCCGCCCGAGGCATCTGGGCCAGACCCACGGATTTGGCAGGTTCCCGCTTTGCTCCCCCTCGGTAAGTACGCATGGAGGTCCTTCTGCACACGACAGTGTTAAGGCTCAGAGATGGACCTGCTCAAGGTCCGCCCTCAGCCAGATGAGACTGTAGTGTGACTCCAGGCAGGAAAGGCTGACAAGCTCCCCTCTGTCCCCAAATGCTAGACTTAAAAGACTGTCCAGCTCTTTCTTGCTTAGACTGTTCACTCCTGTTTGCTGTCTGGCAGGAAGCGGCTCTTAATGCCAAGTTCACTGAAGTCAATGCCATCAACAGACAGAGGCTGCAGAATCTAGAGTTTGCTCTGAATCTACTAAGACAGGTAATGGATCTTAGGAAGACACTCAAAACTATCCCAGCAGGTGGGAAATAAGACTTATTCTGCCTCAAAGAAACAGCCTGTGAACTGCAGGGGGTGCCGCCTGCTCAGACTCAGGGCAGCACGCAAACGTGGCCCAGCCCAGGCCAGTGCTTCCCATGGCCTGAGTGTCACTGAGATATCCCATCCAGCCGACTCTGGCTGAGCACCCAGGCAAAGGCAACTTATTTTCACAAGTCCGTAATGTTTGTGACAGCATTGTAATGGCAAGAAACTGGGAGCAACTGATAGTCATAAGCAATGGGTGATAACTAAGTTAGGGTCTGTCTGTACACCGGGAGACGGGCTGTGCCGCTCGGTCACTGGGGTGTTCCCTCTCCCCCCCTCCGTCCTTCCTCCCCCTCTCCTTCTCACCCTCTCCCTCTCACCCTCTCCCTTCCTTCCCCCACCCCTTCCGCTCCTTCTCACCCGGCTTCCTCCCTCCCTCTCCGCCTCCCTCCCTTCTCCTTCCCTCCCTCCCTCTCCCTCTCCCTCCTTGTCTGTCTCTGTCAAGTACAATAATCAGGGTGCAACACAGGGCCCTACAATTTGGGCACAGAAAGCACGTGGGGCGCACTAAAAATGTATGTGCCACAAAGATGGCAGATTCCTCTAGAAACTGGACCAGAGGTGGGAGACTGTGACTTCACACTCTTCTGTGGTTGTGAAATGTTTTACCTAAACTAGTTGTCTGACTATTTTCAAAAGTAACCCTAGAACTCTAGTGAGCCTGGCGCTAAGGGAGTCCTTGGGGATCCCAGGACAACCAGTCCAACCTGTTTGCAGGTGACCCAGGTGCACTCTGACCAGGTGGGGACAGGCTGTGCAGATAGTCTGGCTTTAACCATGTACTGTCTTCTCCTTCCCAGCAGCCAGAGGTAGGAGTGACTCATGAGACCCTGCAAGGGAGCAAGCCGGACTCAGGAGTGGAGGAGACATGGAGGATTCAGAAGGAGCTGGATGAGGAGACTGAGCGGAGGCAGCAGCTGGAGAAAGAGGTCGAGAGTGCCCGGGAGGAAGTCCAGGTTCTGCAGAATCAGAGCCCCCAGGAATTGGTGGTGAGGAAGGAAGTGTTGAAGAAGGTGCCGGACCCAGGGCTGCAGGAGAGCTTCCAGCAGATGCAGCAGATTCTGGCAGAGGAGCAGCACAAGAACCAGCTGCTGCGGGAGGAGCTGGAGGCGCTGCAGCAGCGGCTGCACGCCCTGGAGCAGGAGGCTGCGGGCGGGGGGCAGGAGTGTGTGGTCAAGGAGGTCCTGCGCATCGAGCCAGACAGAGCCCAGGCGGACGAGGTCCTGAGGCTGAGGGGGGAGCTGGAGGAGCTGCGGCGGCAGAAGGGCACCCGGGAGGCAGAGGTGGCCCTCCTGCAGCAGCGCATCACTGCCCTGGCCCAGGAGAAGGTCACCGAGAAGGAGGTGGTGAAGCTGCAGAATGACCCACAGCTGGAGGCGGAGTACCGGCAGGTGCAGGAGGACCAAGAGCAGGAGGCCAGGCTCAGGGAGAAGCAGGAGGAAGAGCTGAGCTTCCTCCAGGACAAGCTGAAGAGGTTGGAGAAGGAACGGGCTATGGCCGAGGGGAAGATCACAGTCAAGGAGGTGCTCAAGGTGGAGAAGGATGTGGCGATGGAGAGGCAGGCTGGTGACCTCAAGCGCCAGTATGAGGACGAGGCTGCCAGGGCTCGCGCCAAGCAAAGGGAAAAGACTGAGTTGCTCCGCAAGATCTGGGCCTTGGAAGAGGAAAATGCCAAAGTGGTGGTGCAGGAGAAAGTGCGGGAGATCGTCCGGCCTGACCCCCAGGCAGAGAGGGAAGTGGCAGACCTCCGCCTGGAGCTTGTGGAGCAAGAGCGAAAGTACCGGGGGGCCGAGGAGCAGCTGAAGAGCTACCAGAGTGAGCTGGAGGCGCTCAGGCGGCGGGGCCCCCAGGTGGAGGTCAAAGAAGTGACTAAGGAAGTCATTAAGTACAAGACCGACCCCGAGATGGAGAAGGAGCTTCAGAGGCTCAGGGAGGAGATCATGGACAAGACCCGGCTCATTGAAAGGTGTGATCTAGAGATCTACCAGCTGAAGCGTGAGATCCAGTCCCTGAAAGACGCCAAACCCCAGGTCCAGACCAAGGAGGTAGTCCAGGAAATCCTCCAGTTTCAGGAGGATCCCCAAACCAAAGAGGAAGTAGAGTCTTTGAGGGCCAGACTGTCAGAGGAGCAGAAGAAGCAGGTGGATCTGGAAAGGGAAAGGGCTTCCCAGGAGGAGAAGATCAACCAGAAGGAGCAGGAGCTTGCCCAGGTGAAGGAAAAGGTGGTCCAGCAGGAGGTGGTCAGGTACGAGGAGGAGCCTGGGCTGCGGGCCGAGGTGAATGCCTTCACTGAGAGCATCGACGTGGAGCTCCGGCAGATTGACACCCTCCGCGGGGAGCTGCGGCGGCTGCAGCACCGGCGGGCCGAGCTGGAGCGCCAGCTGGAGGAACTGCAGCGTGAGCGGCAGGCCCGCAGGGAGGCCGAGCTGGAGGTGCAGCGCCTGAAGCAGCGGCTGGCTGAGCTGGAGGAGGAGGAGGGGGAGGCCCGAGAGAAGGTGACCCTCAAGCAGAAGGTGGTGCTGCAGCAGGACCCCCAGCAGGCCAGGGAGCACGCTCTGCTCAAACTCCAGCTGGAAGAAGAGCGGCACCGGCGGCAGGTCCTGGAGAGCGAGCTTGAGACCCTGAGAAAGCAGCTCGCCAACCTGGAGAAGATGGAAGTCAGGGAGAAGGTGGTCTTCTCCGAGAGTGTCCAGGTGGAGAAAGGCGACACCGAGCAGGAGATTCAGAAGCTCAAGAGCAGCCTGGAGGAGGAGAGCCGGAGCAAGCGGGAGCTGGATGCCGAAGTGAGCCGGCTGGAGGCCAAGCTGTCAGAGCTGGAGTTCCACAACTCCAAGTCATCCAAGGAGCTGGACTTCCTAAGGGAGGAAAACCACAAACTACAGCTGGAGCGGCAAAACCTGCAGCTTGAGACCCGAAGGCTCCAATCAGAGATTGAAATGGCAGTGACAGAGACCCGGGACTTGCGAAACTTGGCCACAGGGGATTCGGTGGGGAACCCTGACTCCCGACTATGGTCCCTGGAGCAAGAGCTGGACGACCTCAAGAGGCTGTCCAAGGACAAGGACCTGGAGATTGGCGAGCTGCAGAAGCGCCTGGGCTCCATGGCCGTCAAGAGGGAGCAGAGGGAGAACCACCTGCGGCGCTCCATTGTGGTCATCGACCCCGACACTGGCCGGGAACTGTCCCCGAAAGAAGCCCACCGGGCCCGTCTCATCGACTGGAACATGTTTGTGAAACTCAGGAGCCAGGAGTGTGACTGGGAGGAAATATCGGTGAAGGGTCCCAACAGGGAGTCCTCTGTGATCCATGACAGGAAGTCTGGCAAGAAGTTTTCCATTGACGAGGCCCTGCAGAATGGAAGGCTGACCCCAGCTCAGTATGACCGCTACATCAACAAGGAAATGTCCATCCAGGAGCTGGCTGTCCTGGTGTCTGGACAAAAGTAGCCACCACCCTGCCCTCTGCCTCCATGGAGGCAGACAGCTGGCTCTCCTGCCCAGTGACCGCCTCCCTGGCCCTGTGCAGGCTCCCAGTCCATGCAGAGCCAAGCATGCTACCCACACCCTCACCGTCAGGCTGCTCAGAGCCTGCACACCAGCCAGCGGGACGGGCACTGGCCAAACCGTCGCTCAGCCTGGGTGACTGACCTGCTTCTCCTCCAGTGAGGTGGCAGCCACCCTGCCCTTCTTTTCCCTCCTTTTCCTACAATAGACTGCAGTGGTCTCATCAATAGGCTCCTTGTGTGGCACCTGGAAGCAATCCAAAAACTAACGCAGGTGACTAAGGGGAACAAGCCCCCTCCACGGCAGCAGCCTTCACACCAAGGTGGGGGCTCCAGGGCAGAAAGGCACCCACCACCCCTTCCCCTTCATCAAAAGACTAGGCCCCTCTGGGATTCTGGCTGAGAGCTGACCTTCTGCCCCAGGCCCTCTGGGGAGACAGATCTGGGCTCTGCCCAGAAGAGGGCAAAGAAAACACAAGTGTCTGGCCCTTGGTGCCAGAGTGAAGGTGTCCTGTCAGCTGGCTTGTCCAGGAAAAGGCACCATCACCAGTGTGTATGGTTCTGCAAGGATTTTCACTGTGTACAGTGCTGCTGTCAGTCTCAGCGCCAGCGTCTTGCAAGTCTTGCTTATGTCTTATTGTTTAGGTGTACAACACAGTGGACTTCTTGCCAGATGAATTTCCGATTCTCTCTCATGTATTATGTAGGAAAATGGGAAGTAGGGAACTCTACTGATAGCATGAAAATAAACACCTGGTGGCTTGATTCTAATTTCATGGCAAGTGTCTTTCTTCCTCTTTAGCATGTGAAGCTTATTTCCCCCACTTGGCTTTCAGCCAAAATGGATATTCCATATATACCAACTCCTACAGGAGGAAGAATTATTTGCAAATATGGTCAAAAAAGGAAACAACGAGAAATGATTTGGAAACCTTGAAACAATTTATTGAGTTGCTTTATACAAGATTAACAATTTCCACACCACCCCTAATACCAACATAGTCGCTGCACAAAAGCCACAGCCCCTCTCACACCCAGGAAATGGCCATGCCGGGGACAACCCCACAGCCCCCGGCCCCAGAGCTGCTCTGCCGGGCTGTGGCTGTGAGAGTCACTCACTCTTCCGTCACCACAAATAAAGCATAAACAAAAAGAAATCTCAAACTCCCCATCAAAGAAACTTTTCCCTGAGGCAAGAGGCATCACTAGATTCCTAAAAATGAGGCTATTTTGCTCCAGCTGCACACTCAGTGGTCTGGGAAGGAGGGGGCATGGCAGGGAGGGAAGGAACCCGCGTGTCTTCGGGCAGAGAAGCCTGGAGTTCCTGCGGCCCACGCTCACGGATGGCCTTGGAGGCTCTGAGCTCAGCAATACAAATCTCTTCTTTGGCTCTTTTGCTATTACCTACAACTATTCTGTAAACAAACTGGAAACCCAAGCTGAAAAAAAAATAGCTATAATGAAGGGATAAAGAATCCACTTAGCCCAGTGTGACTCATGTTGGTTCTTACATTTGAAAGACAAAAAAAAAAAAAAAAGCAGAGGCCTGGCGGTAGGGCTGGCAGAGGTCAGGAACCCAGGCAAACTTCTGCATGACTTGTGAGTTACTGAGCACTGTGCCCTGGATGTTGGGACCAAAAGAGCTGCCTGTGTCTCCACACGGGGTACATTCTGAGGAGGCTGTTAACTCTCAACATCTTTGAAATCACTTAGCTGGAGCACTCAGTTCATACACACCTTGTGGCAGACTTCACAGGACAGGCAAGTACCCTCAAAATCCTCGTGAAGCAGCCACTGGTTGAGTGAGAACAGCATGGTGACCTGGGGGCTCCAGATAGCTGTCCCAGTCTGTCTCTGACGCCTTCTCCAGGCATGTCACCCTTAAGCTGATGCCCAGCCCTGCTGCCTGGAGAGCCTGGGACTTCAAGGCCTTTTTCTACATGGCAGATGCTTCACCGAGGCTGGTTCCTGCAGCTCTGCCTGAGAACGAGTTCTAAATAAAACAAACTGGAATGTCTGTGACTTGCAGCCCCTCATATCCTTGGCCCACAAAGAAATGAAGGGCTTTAGGGCCCAGCAGTCCACCTGTATGAACTCTGGAAAAACAAAATAGGGGCCCTGGCTGAACTGGGACCTGGGATTTGGAGGCCCAAATGACCTCCAAGTCAGGACAGCACAGATTATGTGTAACTGTAAAAACTCAACTGGCGATGTCTTAAAATACAGACGTATCTTTAAAAAAGGTCTTCAACTGACATCCACTCAAGGGACTGAATGGATATGTCTAATTCTGCTCCACCGGAAAGGCACTGGAATTCTGTCTTCCTATAATATGACATGCAGAGAACAGTCCCATTCTATCCAATGCATTGAATGGCAATGATGAAAACTGAGCCCAAAGTAAGTGTCTTTAAAAATCCTGTCGCAATTGTTGAATCTACAAAGGTCTCACCTCTAATAAAAGAGCTTCACTGTCATGTTCGGTGGAGAAACTGGCTCCCACGCTGAGCACACGTCAGCTCTTCTTTCTTTCAAGGAGACAGGGTACATCTCCCAGCTGTGTGTGAGCCTGGGTTTTGTCCTGCTGAGCACAGCCTGAGAATGGGGCCCTCGGGGACCCTGCTGTGGTCAGAAGGTGCCCCTGACGGGAGGGCGCTGTGAGGTGCTCTGACCAAATGCCAGGGCTCAGGCAGATCTCAGACACAGGTATGCCAACTGCTCTGCCCCAGAGCTTCGTATATGACCCGGCATGCTGCCCAGCCTAGAGCTACCCCCGATGACTGTCCATGACAGCTGCAGAAGTCTGGGGTGCCAGGCCAGTCAGTGCCCCCAGAGAAGCCTGGGGTTGCGCCCCTCACTGAGGGTGCATCACAGGTGCCAAGAGAAGCCCTACTCAGCACGCACGCCTTCCCCAGGAGAAAGCTGGCCACAGGGGGAGCAGGGTCAGCCACCTTCTGAGACCTCCTCGCTCAGGTTCCACTCAGACTCCAGTGAGTTGGGCCTTCCTCTGAAGAGGTCACAATTTCCGTGGTACGCTGGGCCCTTTCCCGTGACTTTGAGGAGCATCTGAAAGGAACAAGCACAAAGAGCACAAGTCTTTCAGGGTCTCTGATTCCCTTAGGACAGCATCAAACTTAATGGGATCCCTCAGGAAAGAGCAAAAGCCCCGTAAGCTGAGCGTGTGGAGGCTCAGGCGAGCCAGAAACACGTGACAGGCCAGCACATTGCCGCTTGCGCCCTGCAGGGCACCGAGTGCTCCGTTCACACAATGGCGACTGTCCACAGCTTGGCCCACAGGCACCGGGCGGGCAGGCTGCGGCTCCGTGGTGAGGCCTGAACTCAAGGAGCAACGAGCGTTCTGGTCTCTCACCACCAAAGACCCTTAGGTTCTGTGGAGACAAAGCTCAAAGGCACTAGCATTCTGACTCCACACAGGAAAGGAGGCAAAACATAGCAAGTGGCATGGCTGAAATGAGCACACAGCTTTTCACTCACAACCCCTCAATGTAATCCTGAAACCTGAAGACCGTCTAAAGGAGAGAGGAAAAGTCTACTCAAACAGCCTGTCTTAGCATCGCTGCTTTTCTGATAGCCTTCAATACCCGGGAGATAAACGGGAAAGAAATGGAACAAGAAAGCATTGTCCCTTTTGCTGAAAATACCAGACCAACAGTCGGCTTCCAGTGGCTCTTCGGCTCTGTTTCTGTTCGAAAGAGTGACACCCCTGAAAGCCAGCCGGGGGCACAAGCCCGCACCTCGGTGCTCTGACCCCTCCATCATATTCTCAGCCACAGCAGCAGCCCCAAGTTGTGGAGCAGGTCCGCTGTGTCGGCTGCTTCTCCGGAGGACAATGGGGTGACTGCCGGTACAGACTGAGCCCCCCAGCTTCTTTCTCTGAAGAAGCAGAATTTTATCTTGGAAATTTACAATCAGTTGCACCCAGATGGCCTCAGGCATTCCCTATGAATTCATATGCCTCAGGACACAAGGGCCAGGGACCCCCAGCCAATCAGGAGGCAGACATGGAGCCGGGCAGCATGGGGCCAATGATCTCAGGGCGGCAGGTCGGAGGCACGCCAGTGGGCAGCCCCCAGCACACTTCCTCCCGGTACCAGTCCACCAGGGCCACCCCAGACTCAGCTTCCTGAAGAATCGCTCTCCACTGACCAGGGTAGCCCCCTGATCATTTCTGGAGAAGATCCAGAGGAGTAAGGAGAGCAGAGAGCCAAGACCAAGATCCCATGAGGCTTCACACCAGCATTCCACTAGGTGGGCCTGCGAATCAGGTCCCAGGAACGGTGAAGTGACCTGCGCCCTTCTCACAGCTAAGGGCCTATGGCCTCTGCGGGGCCCTTTCTGAAGCCACTGCTTCATGGAGAGCAGGAAGAGAAGAAGGGGAGCGCTGCTTTCACATCTGAGCCATCCTAGAAATGCTCCTCTCTTGGACACATGCTGACAGCAAGGGTGCCCCACCTGCAACCTTACCACGCAACCCTCGCCACTACTGGGCGACCCTCACGCTGTCGTCTTTGCATCCTGCTTCTGGAGCCGCCGGCACAGGCAGCAGCTGGGACTGAAAGGCCATGGAGTGTCCAACCAGTCCTTGGGGAGCTTGCATGTCACCTGCCTGTTTTTTTTTCCAATTGAACAGGAAAAGCTGAGCAAAAGTTTGGGAGCTCCTCTGCCTGGAATACAGGCTGAGGCTTCCTGTGGTCAGGCTGGCCCAGGCAGTGCCCAGTGGGAGAGCAAGGGAAATCCCAAAGCAGAAGCCTGGGTCGCTCTCTCTGAGCACCTGCAGGGTGAGAGCCCGAGCCTTGAAGGACAAACCAAGACAACACAGCGGCGACGAGGTGATGAGAATGAGATTCTCGGTAGCAGACGAGGCATCTTAACGGGTGGAGAGGGAAATGATGCACAGTGCATGTGGCACTCTGCCCACCGGGCAATTACCTGGCAGACTCTGAGGGATGTGGGTGGACATGGCAGCGTGTGGGAGAGGTGCTGCGTGGGGCGGGCTCGAGTGCAAGCCAGCCAGGAGACCTGAGAGGAAACAGGAGGGGAGAAGAACAAAACACACACATTGAAGACAGGAATGGCACGGCAGCCTCGGTGGTCAAGAGCCCCAGAAAACTTACTGGACTGGTGCTGGGTGGAGACCCCCCCAGGGGAGGGGCTCAGCATATTCCCATGAGTGCTGCCTATGGTCACACCAGACGACACAGGAACCCAATACATAACAGCAGAACGTGTGGTCACAGCAGAGGTAGCAGGGAGCCTGCTGTACCTCCGGCGTGTGGAGGGGATGGCGAGGGACTTACTGTGGCTGAGGCCATGGTGGAACGTCCCGGGAGCAGGGCCCGTGACAATGGCATCCTTGGAGACCCCTGCATTGGCAGAGGCGTCAGCGCTAAAGGAGAGTACATGGAGAGGAAACTGGGAGATAATCCCCAGGGAGCTGGAGTTCATGGCCCCGGGCAGCTTTGAGCTGCCGGCCTTGTAGGATGAGGACAGCAGATTTAAGGGCGAGGAGCTGGTCAGCAGCACAGCCCCACTGGTTCCTTTCTGGGGAGGAAGCACACACTGGGTCAGAACCCTAGCCCATGCACAGCTCACCCACAAACCAAAGCCGGGGCCTACCGGGTGGGGAAACACACATGTCCACTGCCCCTAAGAAAGCACCTCCTACTCTGAGCCCCAAAGGAAGGCGTGGACTGACACAGCAAAGTTTCCAGGATAGGGGTCATTTTACAGAGCCAGGTATTAAACATGTCCCCTTTGGAGGAAGAAGAGGAAGAGTACTGTACATAGAGATCCACAAATGTATGTATAGATGAATGTGCATATGTGTATATTCATACACATAAAACACACACATATTTATACATAGTAATCTTGTTTTTGGAAAAAACCTGGAAACTAAGGAACCTAGTTACCTTGCAAGGGTGGCAGGAGCGGGGCGGAGGCAAGCTGAAACCTTGCTGAACAAACCTTTCTGTGGTTTTGTCTTTGCAACAGTTGTTTACATATTGCAAAAATGAAGAAAAAAGAAAAGCTCCCTCTGCTTTCCCCAACCTGCACCCCAACTACTTGCAATTTACCCACAGGCTGCTTCACTAACCACTGGACTGTCAAACTGCCTTTCTGACCTGCAGTCCTTCAAAACCCCATCAAAGGAACCACTCTTAGAAGGTACCGACCTTCCTGGGGCATGAACATCTCCCCCAAACTAGTGATCTGACCAGTAACTCCACTTTCATGGACTTGTTTGGAGACATGGACGTGTAAGAGGCCACGAAGGGAAACTTTTGTGGCTCGTCTGTGCCGCCCAGGTTCGCAGCCTCCCCGCACACATGGTGCTGACCAGTCCTTTCCACATGCTCATCCTCCTAAGGAGTTTTGGGCTCCCCTGGGATTCCTGCCACTAGAAAAGAAAACAGGAAGCCCTGTCGTCCTTCCAGCTTCAGGGCTCACTGTTCCTACCTGACCTTCAGTGCCAGACCTCACTCTCCGACCAGGGACAGCAAGCGGCCCTGTCCTCAAGACCCCCGAGGGGCGGGCGGCTGTGCCGGGGCACTCACGGGCAAGGAGGCAGGCGGCGGCGCACTGCTGGCCGTGCTGGGCTTCAGGGAGGAGGTCAGTAACTTTGCAACTCCCTGGGTCCCACCACTGGAATCTCCATTTGGTCCACCTGGAGGGGCCACCAGGGTCAGCTTCTGGGAAACAGGTGGTTTTTTCACTGTGGAACCTGGGATGGGTCGGCTGGCAGACTGCCCTGTGGCGGAAGGCTGTGCACCCGGGAGCAGGGTCCCAGGGGAAGAGCTCTGGACCGGCATTCCTCCGGAGGAAGAACTGCCGGAAGAAACCCCATGTTTGGAGACAGAGGTGGCGAAGGGACTCTTGTAATTCGGGCCTGAAGAGCTGGCTGAGTGCTGTTTCGCTGGATGGCTCAGGGCAGCAGATGATGGGGCTGGGGTCTTGTGAGAGCTGCTGCTGGAGGCTGGCGTGCCTCCAGAAGAGGCTGGTGTGGAAGGATGGAAGCTCTGGCCTTTGGTCGCTGTCTTCACGAGCTGGAGGAGGGAACGATGACACTGTGGGGAGGAAGGCTTTGCACCCTGGAGCTTACTGCTGAACGGAGCCGGAGCAGGGAAGCTCTTCTGCTGCTGAGTGCCTGCATGAAAGACCTTGACCTGGGGGCCAGGCCCGGGAGCTGCTGCCTGGGGTGTGTAAGACGTCCGTGGTAAGCCATGGTGCTTTGCTTTGGACGGGTGCGCTTCTGGCAGGCCCTTGCTGAGGGCAGCTGGGCAGGACAGTTCTTTGTAGCCAGAGCTCTCAGGTTTTTTCTCCTGCGAGGACTGCCCCAGTGCCAAAGCTTGTTCAGCCAGAAAATTGAGGGGTGACTGCAGAGAGCTGGAGGGTTGGGGAGCAGACAGGCTGGGCTTTGGGAAGTTCCTTTTCTCTTCCGCACACAGAACACCTGCACCTTTCTCTCCAGAGGCTGTTGAGGGGCCAGCCACTGTGAACTCAGAGCCTCCGCTTGCTCTGCTGTTCAGGGCAGCCAGTTCCTTGGATACGGTCTCCAATGAGGAGGCCGAATGGCGGATCAAGTCTCCATCCAACGAGTCCTCCAGGTTGATAGGAGCAGGATTAGCAAGGCCAGCTGCCTGGGATGAGAGCTCCCTGTTAAGAGCCCCAGTGCTCAGACCTCCTCCAGGGTGTTCTGAAGGCAAAGCCACGGGGCCACCAATCTGGCCTGATGGCACGGAAACCTTTTTATCAGGCTTAGTAGAAGACTCCTAAAGGAAAGCAGAAATGCTGATGGTTAGAAATGTCCAGAGATGACAACACTGGCCCTGCTGTGAGGATGCAAGTGTGAGAATACCATGAGGCCCCAAGAACCGGACCTTCCTGTGCAATCACAAAACAAGGGAGGCAGAGAGCAGGTGCCACGCCAGCTTGGACTTGAAAGTGCTGCCACTCCATCACCTCTGGCACATGTCCAGCTGCCTGGGGCTGCCCTTCCTCAAGCATGCTCTGTTGCTAAGTACACATACACCCACAGGGACACTCTTCTGTTTATGAAAAAGTACAAAGAAGTGTCTCGAGCAAAGAGACACTCTATCAGCCTCACACTGCCTCAGAGCGCTCCTAGCTGCAAGCAGAAAATGACACATGGCGTGAGAAGGGCCCTCCTTAGCCTTCTTGTTTTCCCTAACATCTGTCTCTTCAGTTGGGTTCAAAAGGAAAGTCCTTTCAGGGGGCAGGAATGGGGTCTGTCTCATCCCACCTGCCTGCATCCTGCGTGCTTAAGGCAGTGTGTCTCAGACATCACAGGAGCTCGGTGGACACTCACACCATCTGCACAGCTCAATCCTGTGAACCGTTCAGGTACAGTTACAGGCACTATAAAGCCTCAGGAACTGGTAAAAATTTTGGGAAAATAGCCATTTTTACTACACTGAGAGGTTTCTGCAATGTCTAAGATGATTTTCACATCTCTATTTTTCAACCACTATCCCTCCCCTTCTGCCAGGTAAGCTCAACAGAGCCCCCTTTCTTTTCTGTTGTAGCTCCAGGCTAACCTGCACCCAGCTAGAAGAAAGTGTGTTCTTCCATCAACAGATTCTTATCACAGAGTAACCTTCACACGTGCAGGGGCTCTTCACTCCTCAGAGGCTGTCAGACTGACTTCTTGTAATCCCACAACCATCCTGGGCACTGGCCAGGTGGGTGCTGCTTCCTAGAACTGAGGCTGGAGGGTACTGAGGGGCCTGGCTCAGGTCTCTGCCCTGCCAACCCCAGGTTCCTGCAGCGGCCAGGCTGCCTCTTGGAACAACCTCGAGTGCCATCCTTAAAAGCTGTCCCCCAGGCCAGCAAAATTCAATGAGCTGCCACCAGAGGCTTCAGGATTATGACTGGAGAGAGACAATGGATGGCAATGACCCAAACAGGCTGACTCACCTTCACCTTGATTTTGGAAGGGGCCATTACTTTCTTCTTGGCCCTGTTCAGAGGAATGAACACAGAAAAGGTTTAGCAGAGACCCACGAAGGGGACAAAAACGACAGTAGTCCTGAGGAGTGAAAACACTGAGACACTCACAGGATTGATGTCAGGTGCCCATGGCCTCGTCTGCTCTCCTTAAACAGAGTCCTGAAACAGAGAACACTGGGCAGTTTGTGAAAGCCCCTAGAGCAGGGCTCTGCAGCTACAGCCTTCCCACCATCCCTGGTGCTCATTAAATGGCAGTGGGCTGGGAAGCGGAATTCCTCACGGGAGGACCGAAAGCAGCTGAACTGGCCACCCGAAAGCCAAGAGCCTACAACTATTCAGAGAAAGCTACAGCTCTGACCCAGACCTCTCACAGTGACTTTCCCTGTAGAGGCAGGAGTGCTTTCCTTCTCCTCCTCCTTCCTTATTGCCTGTTCTCATCCTCTCCAAGGGTAAAATGTGGAGTGACCCACAGTGTGTCTTTCTCCAGAGAAACTCAACATTTCCTTTATATCCCTCCCTAAATACCTTCATGAGTCCAATTTATAAGGAGAGAAGAGCAATTCCATTCAAAGAAGGGACACCAAGACAAGAAAAATCTATGATTTGGACTCCGGGAAAATGGTGGAGTAGGAAGCCACGAATGGTCTCCCTACCTGGACAACAACTGCATTGGCAGAATCTATCTGATGGGACGATTTTGGAACTCTAGAATCTGTTGAAGGCTTGCCACCTCCAGGGGAAGACTTGGAGGCATAGATTTTGGTTTATTTCAGTCAACTTCAGCTCTGAGTACAGCAGCAGCTACCCAGCCCTCAGCCCCACAGCAGGCAGCTGGGCCCGTTCCCAGCATGGCTTGTGGGAAGTAGGATGGGCAAAAGGAACCCTGCCCTCCAAGAACCCAGAATCTCTGCTCTGACTGCTGATGCTGCGTCTCATCACAGAGGTGCAGACAAGGAGGTGGGCGGCGTGGTGGTTCCCCTCCCCTCTGGCTGAAGTTAGTCCAGGGGATTGGAGGGGCCCATGCCCTTTTTCCCATTCATTTTTCACTTTTCCCCTTTGGGGAGCCAGATTAAATGCTAGAATAGTCAAAAACAACTGTGTATATGGGAAAAATTAGAATGTGACTGCATGTGCCCAAGGAAGGGCTCAGAAAAGACCTAAGAAGACATTATGTTTTTTAAGATCTCAGGCTGATCTTCAGCATAGAGACAGTCCACACATTCAAAAAACCAAAACAAACAAAACAATAACAAAAAGCAAGCCAACCCTGAGGAAGGGAAAGAATGTGATTTTTCAGAGATACCACATTATTAGACTAAAATGTCTAGTGTTCAACCAAAAAGCACAAAGAATAAGACAATGCACGAAAGTATGGCCCATTCAAAGAAAAAAGAAAAAATACAGAAACTGTCCCTGAAAAAGAACTGGTGGCAGATGCACCAAACAAATTTTAAACCAGTTGTCTTAAAGATGCTCAAACTAAAGCAAGATGTGGAGAAAGTCAAGAAAACAATGTGTGAAAAAACAGAAATATCAACAGAGAGAAAACCTAGAAAGCAATCAAAAAAATTCTGGAGCTGAAAAGTATAACTGAAATAAAAAATGCATCAGAGAGATTCAAAGGCAGATCTGAGCAGGGAGAAGAGAGAATCAGCAAACTTGAAGATAGGACGGTGAAATTATTGAGTCTGAGGAACAAAGGGAAAAGACTGAAGAAAAGTGAAACTGTGGGACACCATCAAGTGGACCAACATACATACCATGTACCATGGAAGTCCAAGAAGAAAGAGGCAGAGAAAATAGTGGAAGAATAATGTTAAAAACTCCCTTAATTTGATGAAAGGCATGACTTTAAACATTCAAAAAACTCAATGAACTTCAAGTAAGATGAATTCAGAGAGACCCACATTGAGGCTCATTATAATCAATCTTTCCAAGACAAAAACAAAGAGATAATCTTGAAAGTAGCAAAAGAGAGGCAAATTGTCAAATACCAGGGATCTTCAATAAAATTATCAGATTTCTCATCAAAAACTTTGGAGGCAAAAAGCAGTAAGCTAATATATTCAAAATACTAAAAGAAAAAACTGCCAACCAAAGATCCTATATCTGGCAAAACTGCCCTTCAAGAGTGAGGGAGAAATTAAAGACATTCCCAGATAAACAAAAGCTGAAGGAAATCGTGACCACTTAACCTGCCCTGCAAGAAATGCTCAAGAAGTCCTGCAAGGTGAAGTGAAAGACACCAGACAGTAACTCAAAGCCATATGGGGAAATAAAGATCTCAGAAAGGTAAATACATGGGCAATTACAAAAGCTAGTAGAATTATAACCATGGCTTTTAACTGCACATGATTTAAGAGACCAAGACATTTAAATTAAGGGAGAAAAATTATTAGTGCAGAAATACTGCAGCTTTGGTTTATAACTCCCAGTCTTGTTTTCTATAGAATTTAAGAGACTAATGCCTTTTTTAAGAATATTATTTTATGTTTTTTGGAGCAAAAAATGTATAAAAATGTAATTTTGTAACAACCTAAAGGGGTGGGAACAGAGAGGTAAGGGAGCAGAGTTTTTATGTATTATTGAACTTACAGAAGTCCCTCATCAGTAATTACATTAAATATAAATGGATTAAACTCTCCAATCAAAAGGCAGAGATGAGCAGAATGGATAAAAACATGATCCAAATATATGCTGTCTACAAGGGTCTCACTAGAGACCCACAGACAAAAACAGGTTGAAAAGTGGAAGGACAGAAAAATATATTCCATGCAAATAGTAATCAAAAGAGAGCAGGGGTGCCTATACTAGTAACAGACAAAACAGAGTTAAGAAAGGGTAAAAGAGACAAAGGAGGACATTATATTATTAATAAAAGGTTAAATACAGAAAAAAGATATAACAATTATAAACATTCCTGCACCTGACAGACCATCAAAATACATGAAGCAAAAATGGACAGAATTGAAGGGAGAAACAGTTCTACAACAATAGAGGAAGACTTCAATACCCCACTCTCAATAATGGCTAGAACAACTAAACAGAAGATAAATAAGGGAATGGAAGACTTAACACAATAAACCAACCAGATCTAACAGACATATATAGAACACCCTACCCAATAGCAGAATAATCTTGAGTACACAAGGGACATTTCGCAGGACAGACTATTTGTTAGGCCACAAATTAAGACTCAATATATCTTAAAAGAGAGATATCACACAAAGTATCTTCTAAAACCACAACAGGATGAAGTTAGGAAAACTGGAAAATTCACAAAATTGTGGAAATTAACATACTTTTAGATAATGAATCAAAGAAGAGATCACAAAAGAAATTAGAAAATACTTAAGAGAAATGAAAATGAAAAACACAACATACTAAAATTTATGGGACACAATGAAAGCAGTGACAAGGGGGAAACTGCTATAAATACATTAAGAAACAAGAAAGATCTCAAACCAACAACTAACTTTACAACAATGAACTTTACAACAACAAAAAAGAACTAAACCTAAAACTATCAGAAAGAAGGAAAAACTAAAGGTCAGAGCAGAGATAAACAAAATAGGGAACAAACAATAGAGAAAACTCAATAAAATAAAAAACTAGCCTTCAGAAAGATCAACAAAATTGGCAAACCTTTAGCTAGATGGATTAAGAAAAAAGGAGAGAAGATTCAAATTGCCAAAATCAGAAATGAAAGTGGGGGCACTACTACCCACTCTATAGAAATAAAAAGGATTATGAAAGAATGGTAAGAACAATGTAATGCCAACAAATTGGATGACCTAAGGGAAATGTACAAATCCACAGAAACACAAAACCTACCAAGACTAAATCACAAGGAAATAGAAAATCTGAATAGACCTATAACTAGTAAGGAGACTGCATCAATTATCAAAATTTCCCCCAAAAAAGCAAATCCTTGGACCTGATGGCTTCACTGGTGAATTCCACCAAACATTTAAAGAATACCAATCCCTCTCACACTTTTCCCAAAAACTGAGGAAAAGCAAACACTCCCAAATTTATTCTATGAGGCCAGCATTACCCAGCTACAAAGCCACTACAAGAAAACTTCCAACCAATATCCCTTATGAATATTAATGCAAAAACTACAGAATTTTAGCACGCAGAATTCAGCATAATATAAGGATTATAGATCATGACAAAGCAGAATTTATTCCTGGAATGCAAGGATGGCTCAACATAACAAAAATCAGTCAATGCAACATGCCAAATCAACAGAATGGAGGGAAAAAAACATCATCTCAGTTCATGCAGAAAAAACATCTAACAAAATTCATCACCCTTTCATGATAAAAACACTCAACAATCTACAACAGAAGGAAACTACTTCCAGATAATAGAAGCCATATATGATGAAAAGCCTATTCAACATACTACTGCAAGTTCTAGCCAAAGCAATTAGGCAAGAGAGAGAAACAAAAGGCATCCAAATTGGAAAGGAAGAAGTAAAATGCTATCTGCCGATGATGTAATCTTATATGTAAAAAACTTTAAAGGTTAAAAAAAAGTTTTAGATTTAATAGGTGAATTCAGCAAAGTAGCAGGATATAGTCAACACAAAAATCAGCTGCATTTCTATTACAAAAATAATTCCACTCACAATAGCATCAAAAAGAATAAAATACTCGGGAATTAATTTCACCAAGGACATAAGACACTTGTGCAATGAAAACTACAAAACATTACTGAAAGAAATTAAAGACATAAATAAATGGAAACACATCCCATGTTCATGGATTGGAAGACTTAATATTAAAATGTCAATACTACTCAAAGCAATGAACAGATTCAATGCAATCCCTAACAAAATGACAATGACATCTTTTAGCAGAAATAGAAAAGCCCATCTTAAAATTCATATGGACTCTTGAGATCCTGAATAGCCAAAACAATCTTGAAACAGAATAAAAGTGGACACTCACATTTCAGAAGTTACTACAAAGCTACAGTAATCCAAACAGTGTGGTACTAGCATAAAGGCAGACATATAGACCAATGGAACAGAACAGAGCCCAGAAATAAACCCTCATATATATGGTCAAATGATTTTTGACAAGGGTGCCAAGACCATTCAGTGGTAGAAAGGACAGTCTTTTCAACAAATGGTGCTAGGAAAACTGAGTATTCACATAGAACAGAATGAAGTTGGACACATAGCTAACACCATATACAGAAATTAACTAAAAATGTATCAAGGACCTAAATTTAAGACAGAAGTCTGGTACTTGATTGACTCCAGTAAGTAGTCAGCCCTGAGGGCTGCCTGAGGTGGGAAGAACATGCAGCCAACTCTGAACTGAAATGGGACAAAGACATACAAAGACAAAATGCCCTAAAAAATGTCCCTCTTCTAGGAAAGACTGAGAGATCCCTTCACAGCAACCAGTATGCCCTCCAGTTATTCAGGTGAGATTGGAGTTGAGTCAATGAGACTGATTCCCTGAGCGAAGGGATCCAGTTAGTCTGGCACACAAACAGCACTCAAGCGTTTCTTTGTTCTTTAGTGTAGGAATGCTCTAGCTCACCATCACCCTGGCCCTCACCTGGCCTGCATCCAGCCTTTGGGCCAGAGGGGTTTGACCTCAGCATCCAGAAAGGCCTTCACGTAGTCCTCCCAGGACTGGGCCTTATGGTTCCTCTCCAGATCATAGCTCTCCAGTTTTATCTTTACCACGTGGCAGAGCAGCTCCCTGAGGAGTAGACAGAAGTCAGAAACTTCAAACTATCCCCCAAACACCTCAAGGTTTCAGTCATGTGCTTCAGACACTGGCCCCACAAACCCTCCAATGAGGCAGGCTCCCAGTTTGGACACACCTGATTTCATCATTCCACTGGAATTTCTTCCGGGGTCCCATTATCCTCCTGCCCCCCCTTTCTTCATCTTCTTCCTCATCAGAACAAATCCGTTCTCTCTGCTCCTTGTCTTTCTCCTCTTCCAGCATCCTGTGGGGTGAATCGAATTAAACAGGACCCTAAGATCACCACCCAAAAGAACTGCTTCCTCCTGCCTCCTCCCCACACCCCCAGGACTTTTAAGATAAGAAGGTGAAAATGCTGAAGAAGAGCCAAGAGTGTCACTGGGAAAAATAAGTAACCTGAAACATAGAGAAAAGGCAAGAGGATAATGCCACAGAAAGCGATGGGATACACTTACTTGGCAACTTTGGCTTGTGTGTGTGCCTGGCATTCATCTTGGTACTTGGCCATCTGCTCAGGCATCGCCCTGCCAATGGCCTCTTTAAGCTTCTGAAGAGGCTCCTTCATACGCCCACCCTGCAGAGAGTAGCATGTACTGTAAGACTTCCTGAGGACACGCTACTGGAATAATTGTACAGAGGCAGAGCAGCAGCAGCTGTGGCATCTGTGAAGACTCAGTTGCCCCCCCTGTTGCACCCAAAGCCAAGGGGCTACACTCCAGTTTCACCCACCTGTTCATAGAGGTGAAGTTTCCTAGCACGTTTGACCAGGGTGTCCTTACTGCAGGGCAGGAATGAAGCAAGATAGGCATATACCCCGGAACGGATGTGGCCACTCAGCTCCCGAGTTTGCACCTCTATGCTGAAGAACAGAACAGAGCTATCAATGGCCAGCAGCTCCCTGGAGCATCTCTTGTCATTAGGTCACCAATCACGGAGAAGAAAGCTAGGAGCCGAGAGCAGGTCAAACCTTAACTTGTTAGAAGACAAGTAGTGATTCTATAGCATCTCACTACGCTGATGGACAGTGACTGTAATGGGGTTGGTGGGGGGGACCTGATGAAGGGGTAGTTTAATAACCGTAATATTGCACATGTAATTGTAGATTAATGATAATAAAATAAATTATATTAAAAAAATAAAATAAAATAAAATAAGAAAGAAATCATTAAACTGGTAGAAAATCAACTATATTTTTAGGAAAAAAAAAACCTTAACTTGTTGGTCACACAATGTAACTGTAGTGACCAATGCAACAGATCTTCAGCAGTCACCAAATAAGAACCCCTAAACCTGATAAACTTGGCTAGGTAACACGGTCAAGGCCCTTAGGTGAAAGACAAGACCAAGTCAAAGGCAGTCAAGAAAACAGAGCCCCAAAGAAGCCCTGAAGTAACTAAACTTCATAAATGAAGAAAACGTAAAAGCTTTCAAAATAGGAAGTAATACTGAGTTATTAGGGTTGAGAGGAAGTAATTCCCAGCATTGTTTCCTTTCTTCCCGGTTTCCAGTTCCCAGTTCTATCCCTGATGAGGTCAGGGAAATCCTCACCCCTCCAGTGTCTCTATCTAGATGAGCAGAACAATACTCAGTCCTGTGAGCTCTCTGTATTTGGTGTGCTCCAGTAGGCTTCTTTGACATAAATCTCTCATCTGTGCTGACCCTCAGGTGCTCTACAGCCCTGGCTTCCTGACCCAAGTGGCCAATCCTGAACCTGGCTAGCAAGGTCATTTGCTAGAATACTCCCAAGTCAAACGTTCTTACACATGAAAAATCCCCAGTTGTTGAGCAAGAAGCTTCTTCTGCTATGTAATGCAACTGCGAGAGAAGCTGACAGACTGGAGGGCCAGAAGCAAAGTACCTGGTTTGGATTTATACATGTGGCTTTTTTGCTTTTAAACCCAATTAATACAGTGTGGTATCTCAGAGTTTTGGGTATCTGGGAGAAGGGTCACCAGATGATGGACACTGGCCCAGGGAGCAGAAGTGATGGCAAGAGAAAGACCAGGTATGCTGAGAAGCACCCCACAAGTGCATGCCCCTGGGGCTGCACCAAGTTGTCTCTGATTTTTCCAGGCTCTCAAGAGACAGGCAAGCAATACCTTCTCTGTTGTCTCATCTCATCTTTGCCAAGAAGTCCTCTTCCAACTGGCTAATAACATGTCATTTCCTGGAGACAAATATTTGGTGTACCCAACCCATTTCTTAAAAAGAACAACAATAAAAACCAATCTTTTTCATCTCGGTGGTGGTCCTCTCTATGTAGCCCGCTCCATCCTACTCTCATTTCCCCTGGCCTACTCAACCCAGGCATGGAAACAGCAGATACAAAGAGACAAAAGATACTCACTCTAAGAGGATGCCGTTAATATCCTGGGTGAAGAACTTCTGTCTGCTCTCTCCCTCAGCAGCCCTGGCAGCCTGGTTCACAGCAGACAGTAACATCCGTTAGTGCACCTTCCCCACACAGCCCTCAACCCACAGGCATAAGAGCAGCAGTCCCTGCAGAACGCCTGCCCACAAAATTCTCACTGTGCCCTTCCCTATTCAGCCCTGTTCCCAGATTAAGTTCACCTAGGATCACTACATGCTCTAGAAATGAGACAGCCAACTCTTTTCAAATGCTGCTGAAGCACGCATGGACTGTCTGTTCTTTCCTGGACTTGAAATAACAATCACATAAAAGAAAATCCCACAGAGTCAGAGCAATCATGACGCATTTGATTCAGCCAAGTAGCTAACTCCCACGACCAGCACTCTCATCTCAACTGCGAGTTGGAACTTCCATACATCTACAGTACAAAGACAATCATAAATTTCAACAAACCTGCAAGATTTGAAGGCTTTTATCCACTGCAATGAGTAAATGAATGAAGGAAATGAATGAATAATCAAGTGCAATGTTAGTATTTAAAGACTGTAATTCCTTGAAAATTTATCATCTATAGTTTATCACAAACTCTCTATTACCCAGACCATTTGAATGACTAACACACCTTACTACCTATTAACACAAGATATACAGCAGGCTACTATCATCTTTGGCTTCCCATGAGAACACAGTTAACACCCTGGATGGCAAGCGTGGGGGCCTTTATAGCAACCACAGCAGTCGGCCAAGGCACTGAACGCAGAAGTGAGAAAGCAAACCCTTCTCATATGTGGCTGCACACTGGAATTGCTTGGTGCTTTCCCCCACCCTAGACCGATCACATCAGAATCTCTGGGGATGGGGCCCAGGAATCTGTATTTTTAAAGTAACCCTGGAGACTCTAATATGCAAAGAAGTTTGAGAACCACTGATCTAAATGCAAGAGTTGCTGGTCCAAAGGCTTTAGGAAAAATACAATTTCTGAAACCAGGCTTGATACACAATAATGATGGCAAACAAAGGCAATTAAGGTGATTGTCTAAAGTGAATCGATGGATCCCAATCAATCCCTCTGAAACTGCAGGCACAGATGACTACCCCCACCTCTGACTGCTCCATCTCCTCCATTTGCTCCTAAACTACAGGCAGGCCCCAAGGTTCAATCTAGAGCCCCCCTCTCCAAATAATTTCCTCCCCTTCACAGCTTCATGACAACATGAGTGTATATAGGTCTCTCAAATCTAAACCTCTGGCCCTAAACCCTTTTTCTAAGCTCTGGATCAGAATTTCCAATTGTTTCTATGAATGGATGATCCTGTGGTATGCAAACTCAACTTATCTAAAACCAAACTACCAGCTTCTGCTCCTCCTCTTGTGCCCCCTACTTCTACCAACAGCACACAGTTCCTCTGAGATCCTTCCTCTCCCTTCCTTAAAACTCTTTAGCAGCTCTTTCCAAGTCCAGAATCAAACCCAAACTCCTTCACATGGCATTTAGGGCCCTCCAGGACCTCACACAGCCAGCCATGCACTGCAGCTCCCACCTCCACCACATGTCCAGGGAGCTGTGCCCTAGCTTCCTGTAAGGCCACCTCTCCTGTGAGCTGGCTAAGTCTGTTGCCTCCAGTTCAATCCCTATGGACCACCCCTTAGAGCTTCTTTTTTACCTGCTGAAGTCTGGCTGTCTACCTGACCACCTACTTGACCATCCAAACATCACAGTTTATTGTCACTCTGCTCTGACCTACAGCCAGTTGTTTACATGTCTACTGGTCCATTTATAGAACAAGCTCATGGAAAACAAGAACTCAATCTTATGCATCAATTTATTTCCCACAGCTGCCTATCACATAATGGATGCCTAGCCAATGTTGGCTGAATGGATGAATGACCAAATGAACAGGTTATCACTGAAAGAATGCAAACGAGAGAAAGAAAAGCTTAGTACTGAGCAGCCAAACATAACTTGAAGAGCTGATATGCAAAACTCAAGCTTCTACAGACCCCTGGGCTGAGGAACACACAGAGGCCTAACATGAAAGGGAGTGAAATGGACGGATGCAGACGGAAGAAATAAAGGGAATGACTTTTAACCCATTCATCTGCCAATTTCTTACACTTTCAGAAAGATTCAGCATTCTACCTTGGCATTTTTAATGTGCTGGAAGTGTTTTAGTCTTACCGAAAAAAACAGAGTCATTGTTTTTTCACTTAAGCTTACACACTGCCAGATAAGATCCAGAGGCACCTTGATGTTAATTCAGTCTAATTAACATGTATTTTAAATGCCCCACTCTTTGTCAGACCCATCAACTGCTTGGGTTTCCAGTCAAATTTAGTTTGAGATATCAGCCATTTCTTCAATATTTCGGAGGTCTTCTGGCTATATAATTTTTTTTTAAGATTTTTTTTCCTATTGCCTTTTGAATTGTGTACACAGTAACTCTAAGGGTCCGATTTTATACCAAAGATAATTAGTCAAGTGATGTATTTTTTAAATAAATCTAATTAGAAGAGTAATTGGATATACATCTAACAGTCTTCCAGAAATAAATGAGGTCCCTCAACCCTAAGAGACACCCTTGCAAGAAACTACACAAAGCAGTCAATCCTAGATGAACAAGAAATGTAGTCAAACCAAACAGCCCTATCATGCTGATTCATAGTATTTCCAACAGCTTCTTAATGAGAAGTTTTATGTATTTTAGGAAAAACCATCTACAGTCTTTCAGCACCTGGGTCAGAACCTTTTAGACCATACCTGTTTTTGATGAACAGAATGAAATCTAGCATGGTTTTCTTTTTTAAAAAGACCAAACAGTTTCAAGTTTGTTTTTCTTTTTACCTTGTTCTTCTTGGCTCCACATGTCCCTGGGTCTGTGAGACAGGGATCCTACCTCTACAGGAGGGCACGCAGGGAGCAGGTACAGGGGTACGTGACATGAGGCCGCTGTTCCTCTGCTATTCTTACTATTGCTATCATTTAATTCTTGACTGAGTAGACCTGCGTCATCTGTACAGACCAGGCTGAGAAGCTGACAAGCTACATTAGGACAGTAACCTGAGGAGTGCCACACCTGAGCTCTCAAACCCCAACATAAAGACATAATGGAGACGTGTTAATTAAGAGAAGACAGAGTGAGGCCATCAAATCAAATCACTGGATACCCTGAAGCCCATAAAAACATACAATACAAAGCATTAAGAAATGAAAAAAAAAAATAGGCTAACGTGAGAAGCAAACTGTAAATGTTGCCCAGGCTCCCACCAAGATGACCCTCTTGGAGTCCCTCTTTAACATACGTACATTTTCAAGTATATATATTTTTAAGTTTTAAGTATCACATCTAGTTAGAAGATAAATCTAATTGTTGCTTCCCACAGGAAAACTTTTTCCCTAAGGGATCAATATACATCAGATTAGAATCTGCTTACAAACTGTGGCAGACTGTGTGGTAGACTGTATGTGAACTGTGGTGGGACAGCAGACGCCTCCCCACCCAGTACATGCATTCCCCACAGAAGGGTGGCCTCCAGGTCCTCAACCCTCGAGCCTGGTTTGCTCTTGCAACTTGCTTTACCAAGAGTGTGGCAGCATGGATGCGGTGCATACAACTTATTAAGGCTGGATCTTAAGGGCCCTGCAGGTTCCAACTTCATACTCTTGAAATGTTGCCCTGAGACTGCATGCCCTGAAGAAGCCCAGGCTGGAAGACTAGAGGACAGGTCCCTCCTTCCTTGCCTTCCTGGCTGTCCCAGCACCCAGACAACTAGCCAGCTGAGTGCAGCCACAGGAGCGAGCCCAGTCAGGACCCGAAGAGGAGCTGCCCAGCCAACTCACAGTCAAGAGAAATGAATCGCTATTTGAAGCACTAAATTTTGGGTAATTTTTTAGATAACAGTAGAAACTGATACCTATATCATTTAGGGTCAAGATTTATAATCAAAACAATCTTTTTGTAAAGGAAATAAGAGGGGGAAAAAGAAAAATAAGGAGAAGTGAAAAATTAAGTGAGAAACACATCATGCTGCTAATGTTACAGTTCTATACATCAAGTTTAATTTAAATTTTAAAATGCAATGTCCAGTTCAAGATAGAGGATAGGGCTCCTTATTAAGGATCCAAATATCCCTGTATGGATTTGAAATTATGTGCAGTTTTTGTATACAAAGCATCTTCCCCTGGGAAGGCTCTCCCAACAGATTCTCAGTATTCTCTAGAATATTCGTGCACACAGCACAGGCCAGTGGGAATGGAGCACTGGGGGTCCTTTGGGGTGACATTAAGTAATTTTCTAAAATAAGCCTTCTTTTTCATGCAACCATTAAAAGTGATGAAGGCTTTACAATAATATATATTAAGCAAAGAAAGCAGGAAACAATTATTCACAACTATAGTTATAACTGTATGAAAACATATACACAGAGGCTAGAAGGGGATATGTAAATTGAACTGCTTTCAGATTGGTGGTATGAAGGGTAATTCCCATTTTCCACTCCATTTCCCAAGGTTTCTTAATGTTGTTAGAGAAGAAAGGCCAGGTAATAACTAAAGTATCAATTTCACATTTGAACATTGAGTTTTCAAGCCAGTATGTCAATCTCTTCTGGTCACCACCACCTCCCCACCAGGCCACAAGCCTACCTTATCTATGGGATCCTGAGCCCTATCTCCATTGTGCCCAATAACCAAGAGTTGTCAATCATTGAAGGAGGATGGTTTGCTCACAGTGTCCATCCAAAAATGAGGCTTTCGTGAATCACACCCAATGCTATTTCATGTCACTTTGTTTCCACTAAATTTGCCCATATTTCCCAAGAAAATGAAATAAGGAGTGTAAGTTATCAGACCAGAACACAACCTATGGTAGGAGTAGGGACACCTCCAAATAACTCAACTCCTCTCTAAAAAACAACTAGGCTACTGCCACATATATCTTATTCAATTCACTGTAACAAGACTTTCAGAAGCTACAAAACAATTGGATTACAAACCACAGGATTGAAAAGAATAAGGAACAATGTTTTTTTAACATAAATTCTGAGAGCAAACACAGGACAGTATGCTCAAACAGCAGCTAAGTTCAGATTCAACTACTCCACCTTGACGTCTTATTAAGATACATTCTGAATCCCTGATGTTCATTTAAATCACTGCATTCAAAGAGAATACTGCATACGGGCTAATGAGGATGAACCAGAGATCTGAAAAAGACATTGGATTTACTTCATATGTTGTGCTCAAGTAATTTTGGAAGTGAGATAATCATTTGTAGCAGTGGTTAACATTTTATTTACCCTGCCCTAAAAGGGTACATAATGGACACATAACAGTTATTCTGAAATTCTATGAGAATCAGTTGTTTAAAACTTAAGCTAGAGGAAATAAATGCCACCAGAGTCGCATTTTAAGTTATGATGCCTGAGGTAAAACATCATTTTAACAAAAAGCTTAATGTTATCCTAACTAACAACCTGGTTTACGGACAGTAACAGATCACCGAACTGACAGTTCTCGGCACTCTGGGGATCAACTCCCAAGTGCTGTTGGCTACATCCTGATGGTTGTCACTGTTTTTAATGGGCACAGACAGCATCTAAGGTTTAGCTCCTCTTTGTTTATCACAGATTATCACAAGCTAACGTTGGTGATGTGCAAGTCCAGGGAGCAACCAAAATCCAGTGGCAATTAAGCATATACTCTAGGTGTAACACAGGTCTGCAAATTTTGGTGAATTTTCAAAACCTTTAAAGGATTGCAAAGATGGATCTCTGTCTCAGCTGCCTGTTACCAACATTATTGTCAGTCTACCGCACAAAAGGAGTGATACTCTGTGGGAAAAGAACTGTCAGGCAGAAAACGTAAAGAGAAAATCTCCCCAGAAGAAAGCAAATTTTCCAAAAATTAAAGAATCACAGAAGACCTAATATGAATGATGTCTGATGGGCACAGCTTATGCTGTCTCCTCACTTGGGATGAGGAGAGAGACTTGGAAAAGCTTACACTGCAACTGCCAACTCACTAAGGGTTGCTCTGGGCAGCCAGCTTCATGCGGTGCAGAACCAGCGTCAATCTTCCCAAAGCCCAGCCACTCGGTGTCACCATACCTGAGCCAGCTCCTTAACGCGCTTCTCCAGGGGTGCAGGCAGGCCTTCAGGGAAGGAAGAGGGCTGCCTGAATTCCTGGTCCAGTCCCACCCCAAGGGAATTGCTTTCATCATCCATATCACGGAAGGGGCTTCCTTCTGGAGACTCACTGAGCAGCTGCTCCAAGTCCAAATCAGTCAGCGAGTCCATGGCAGTGGCCGCCTGGAGCAAGTCATTGTCAGAAGCAGAGCCGAAGAATGAGAGCAAGGGGTCAGAGGCGCCCTCCAATTCCCGCAGGCCCTGAGCTTCCGCCGCCAAGACCACTACAGGCTTACGCTCTTCGTCCCTCTTTCTCTGAGCCTCCTTCTCCTTCTGAAATTTCTTTAGCATCTCTTTAACGCTCAAAGCACCAGAATATTTCTTTTTCTTCTTCTCCTTATTGGCATTGAGGGCTGTGAAGCTGCAAGCAAAGAGGGATCGGTTACTAAGGCTGTAGTGCACCTCAAAAGGAAAATTCACGAGGGACTGCCCTGCTCCCAGCGCAATGGGCTCCAGGAACCTCAGTCACAAGTCCACCCTGTCACTCCTCCTCCCTCCTCTTGGCATATGGAGCTCCTTCTTGCTGGGACCAAAGCTTGAGATTTAATACAGGTTAGCAAAACAGTGTCACAAACGCTACATATCCGATGGGTTTTAAAAACCACTGCCAGGCTGAAATAAAAGATTGCAAAAAAGGAGGGGCAAGAAAAATATTTAAAGGGAGAAAGCAGGAGCGGCAGAGAGCAGCAGCAACTCGGAGGGCAGCTGGGGTGAGACCAGGTGAGGCAGAGAAAGCAGGAGAAGAGAAGACAAAGGGAAAGAGCAGAGACAGAGAACTGGGGCAGAGGAGGGTGCCCAAGAGAACACGGAACACCAGCAGTCATAGCGACAGACAGCTGCCGACACGGACAGTGGGACAGAGAACTCTGGAGGTCTGACACACAGAGATGACAGTGCTGACTCTGCCCACAGTGGCACCACGGAGGCACAAGGGGGACCGAAAGCCAGGCCCTGCTGCCTCTTCTGAAGCTGTGAGGAAGAGGGCGAGTCAGCTCCCAGGTGTCCTGCCCTAACAGTTTAGATTTTATCCTAGCAAAGAAGCTGCTGCCTCTCACCCGGCTTTGGAAAACTTGGACTTTTTCGATTTCTTCTCCTTGTCATAAGTGTCATCTTTTTTCTTCTTCTTTATCTTCTCACCACCTTCCTTCAACTTCCGCTTCTGAGAATTAAAGACAAGGCACAGTTACACAGCCCCCTAACTCAGGGAGCAGGTGCACTGCCCAGCGTGGCCTTGCTCCGCCCGGGGACACACATCCTGAGGGCCGTCAGCTCCTGCATGAACACAAGCTTTCAGATCGCCCTCAGCAGATCACACAGCATTCCCACTGACACGGTCTCCTGGCAAGAGGCCCTGCAGCCTGCAGCCTTTCTAGTTCAAATGAGCTGTATGCGGGCTCTACCTCTCATTTCAAACACACAGGCAGTGGTAAGTAGATTTCAAAATAAACTTATCTTAAGGCTACTTGCTTTCGTTGGAGTGACACCCCTGGAAACTGAAGTCCTTCACATGTCCACAGAAGAGACACAGCAAGGCTGGTGCAAACTCCCACATTCCACACCCTCTACTGTGCTCATCCCCTGTCCTGAGGTCACCTCCAGAAATGAATCCCCGCAGAGCCTGCTGGGCCACAGGCACGGACACGGCGACCACGACCTCCAGGTCCACAGCCCCACCAGGGCACAGGGTAGGAAGTGAGCAGCCCATCTTGGCCCAGTCACGCCTCTCCACCATCTCCTGAGCCATCCTAAACCAGCAGTCAGCTGGCAAGTCCCCTACTGATCTCATACGGCCACATGAGAAAGCACTCTGAAAGCCAAAAGTAAGCATCGTTCTAACCTTTGGAGATTTTTTCTTCTTTTCTTTAACGAAGTCATCCTCAGATTCTGATGCTTGTCTGAACTGCAGGGTTCCCGAGTTAATGTAAAATCCTCCATACTTTGTAGTCAAAGAAGCAGGAACAAGCTCATCATACTGAAGGGGGAAAAATAAAGGTCAGCCCCAAGACTGGTGCAGCAGTCCGAAGGCACACAGGGGATCCTGACAGAGCAGCAGTGACTATGTTCCCCTGTCACATTTCAGACAGCAGGGCAAGGTATGCTTCTGGTCAATCACAAAAGTCCAAGCCAGAAGGGTTTGGACAGATATGGTCATCATTTTCAGTGAAGGAACCAGTGCCCTGGTCAGGGGTGTCCCTTCCTCTCGGGAAGCTTTCCTCCAGCGGAAGACACACCCATTCTGACCCCACCCACCGCCTCCAGGCCATTATCAGGTAGGAGCTAGGCTGTGGTGGCTCCCATAGACAGGGCGTTCCCGTGGAGTACCTACCGCCTCAGAGTTATCGATGAAGGAATCCGATTCATCATAACCATACCCCATATCAATCAGGTCCTGTATTCGGTCTTTTCTACGTTTCTTTCCACCCTATAATTTAAAATAGGTCATATGCTTTTTTTCTACCTATGGTAAGAACACAAAATAACCAATCTACCCTCTCAACAAATTTTTAAGTTTAAGGTCACAGCTTTTTTTATTAGAGAATTATTGTCTTAAACTCTGTAAGTACACAAAATTACCGATCTACCCTCCCAACAAATATTTAAGTCTAAGGTCACAGCTTTTTTTAATACACAGAATTACTGTCTTGAATCCATCATCTAGTGACTTAGGGCTGTAGAGCACAGGAACAGTCACACACACACCCCAAAACCTCCTTCCCTGAAGACTTTTTAAAATAGAACAGATTTCTACCTGCATAAAGTGGCCTAAGACAGAGAAGGAACTAAATGGCTTCATATGTTTGTATCAAAACATTTATTCCAAAGATAAATTCTTGGGGTAAAAGGCCCTTCTTTTTCATTCGTCCATTTAGCTCTACACACTAGTTCCTGCCACACGCATTTTCTGTACCTTAATGTATTTGTTCGATAACTGGATTCTGTTCTAAGCTCTATGCTTGTTTCGATGATAATTGACTAAAAAAATGTGGAAATATCTGGAAACCTCTCCTACCCAGCGATGTTGTATTGTTGCCCAAGATAGAAATCTTACGTATTTTTCTTCAAATTTCCGGGCAAGGGCCTCCACTTTATGCCTTTCCTTTTCTTCATCATTGAAAGGATCCGAGATATCTTTCTTCTGTGAAGAAATGATTCCACAAAAATAAGTCACAAAAAAATTCCCACAATACTATTCACAGTAGCTTCATTGACTATTCAACACCTATAAGCTCCATAACAAAACAACTTTTTCAGAAAAGCCAAGGCAGAACACATGCTGCCACCCATCAGTGTTTACCTTAGCATTTAAGAAAGTAAAATTTCCATTCATGTAATTCAATAAAACTTGACTACATGCCCACAATCGCCCACCATAACACTGTCCTGTAGGGCTCCAAATAAGACAAAGGCCTTTAGTCAGGAATACACAGCCTGTGCAGAACTGTGTTTCAACAGAGTTGGTTTCCTTTGTAACCATAAAAAGCTGTTTCATACATTTAAAAACACTATTCTAAGAAGGGGCTCATAGGCTCCACCAGACTTTCCAAGTAGCCAATCACTCAAAAAGGTTAAGAGTCCACTGAGCTTAGGCAAGTTCCGGAGCACTATTCTGCCTTACTGGTTAGAAGAGTGGTATGAACTTCCACTTCTCTCAGTACCACCAAAAGTCAAACCCAGGTCTGTGGCATTCCCTTTCCTTAGAGGCTGATCTCAAAGGATCAGTAAGCTCCTCTTTCCTCCCAACCTCAACATTCATTCCAAATATTTTTTTGGTTTTTCAAAGTTTATTTCTACTCCATCAACTTTCTCTTGCATTTTTCTTATCAAGTAAATTTTCCAGATTTGGATTTCAAGCTTTTTTGGCAAGGAATGTTAATCAAAGACTCCTATACTATGTAAGTTTAAGACTTTAGAGTAGGTCAAAAACTAAAGATAAGATGATTGTTTGAAAACAAAACTCTTATTCACCTTCCCACCTCTGTCTACTGTAATGTGTAACAGGGTATCATAGGACATGCATATAATCTAAGTACCACAAACAGGTGATCTTCAAAGTATGTGCTAATTTTTTATAATGATCACATATAACTTAAGCAGTTAAAATAATTGTAAGAAATCCCACCAATCTAGAACCTTGCTGGATTCAATGTGCACTCCTTCATGTCTTACAAACAGCTGTCATCCAATAACTACTATTTCCTGAATGAATGAAGGTTCAGCTCTCTCCAAACACAGCATCCAGGATGTAAGGTCTCCTCTGTCCAAGCCCTCAAGGGCCTGTATTTGTATCAGATTGAAACAACTGCCACATAGTAACTCCTGTTACCTGTGTTGATATAATTCTAAAATATCTGTAAGATTTCAAGTTCCTTTGAGGCTGGGACAGCTAGATTCTCCCCTATCTTTATACAGTCCTCAATGTCTAACACACTGCCTTCACATTATAAGAAATATATGCTAAATGATTTAATACATGAATGTGTCAGATTACATTGTACTTTGAACACTGCAGAGAAGACACAACAATTCAGGAGCTCTGAATTTGAAGATCAGGAGTGAATCCTCTGAAACTGGATCCAAAATTCTCGGTATATGCTCATGCATTTTTCTGCATTTGGGCCCCCCAAAAAAGGTGAAATCAGAGCACTGGAGTTCTAATTTCATTTGATCTACTGATTTGGTTTGAGCCCATATACACATACTTTAACCAATCCCTGTTACTTTCTCTTCCTCTTAAGGAAGAAGATCCTATTCCTACTTCGGAAAAGGGATTGTGAATAGATTTGACATTATTTTTTCTCATCCTGCCCACTGGCCCTTATATAACAGGTTGACCCTTGACACAGGTTTATTGGCTTCCATTCAGCCAATCAGGTCTTAATCAAGGAAACACATTTTTTTGTTTTTTTTAATATAATTTATTTTATTATCATTAATCTACAATTACATGTGCAATATTACGGTTATTAAACTACCCCTTCATCAGGTCCCCCCCACCAACCCCATTACAGTCACTGTCCATCAGCATAGTGAGATGCTATAGAATCACTACTTGTCTTCTCTGAGTTGTACTGCCCTCCCTGTGCCCCCCCAACATTACATCTGCTAATCGTAATGCCCCTTTTTCCCTCTTATCCCTCCCTTCCCGCCCATTTTCCCCAGTCCCTTTCCCTTTGGTAACTATTAGTCCGTTCTTGGGTTCTGTGAGTCTGCTGCTGTTTTGTTCCTTCAGTTTTTTTCTTTGTTCTTATACTCCACATATGAGTGAAATCATTTGATACTTGTCTTTTTCGGCTTGGCTTATTTCACTGAGCATAATACCCTCTAGCTCCATCCATGTTGTTGCAAATGGTAGGATTTGTTTTCTTCCTATGGCTGAATAATATTCCATTGTGTATATGTACCACCTCTTCTTTATCCATTCATCTACTGATGGACACTTAGGTTGCTTCCATTTCTTGGCTATTGTAAATAGTGCTGCAATAAACATAGGGGTGCATCTGTCCTTTTCAAATTGGGCTGCTGCATTCTTAGGGTAAATTCCTAGGAGTGGAATTCCTGGGTCAAATGGTATTTCTATTTTGAGTTTTTTGAGGAACCTCCATACTGCTTTCCACAATGGTTGAACTAATTTGCAGTCCCACCAGCAGTGTAGGAGGGTTCCCTTTTCTCCACATCCTCGCCAACATTTGTTGTTGTTTGTGTTTTGGATGTTGGTCATCCTCACTGGTGTGAGGTGATATCTCATTGTGGTTTTAATCTGCATTTCTCTGATGATTAGCGATGTGGAGCATCTTTTCATGTGCCTGTTGGCCATCTGAATTTCTTCTTTGGAGAAGTGTCTATTCATGTCCTCTGCCCATTTCTTAATTGGATTATTTGCTTTCTGTTTGTTAAGGTGCATGAGTTCTTTATATATTTTGGATGTCAACCCTTTATCAGATACGTTTTTTATGAATATATTCTCCCATACTGTAGGATGTCTTTTTGTTCTACTGATGGTGTCCTTTGCTGTACAGAAGCTTTTCAGCTTGATATAGTCCCACTTGTTCATTTTTGCTTTTGTTTCCCTTGCCCGGGAGATATGTTCATGAAGAAGTTGCTCATGTTTATGTCCAAGAGATTTTTGCCTATGTTTTTTTCTAAGAGTTTTATGGTTTCATGACTTACATTCAGGTCTTTGATCCACCTTGAGTTTACCTTTGTGTATGGGGCTAGACAGTAGTCCAGTCTCATTCTCTTACATGTAGCTGTCCAGTTTTTCCAACACCAGCTGCTGAAGAGGCTGTCATTTCCCCATTGTATATCCAAGGCACTTTTATCAAATATTAATTGACTGTATATGTTTGGGTTAATGTTTGGATTTTCTATTCTGTTCCACTTGTCTTGATTACTGTGGCTTTGTAGTAGAGCTTGAAATTAGGGAGTGTAATTCCCCGTTTTATTCCTCAAGGAAACACATTTTTATCTGAGCAAAGACAAATGGATAATTCCTCTAACCAAAGTTGCTCACCCCAAACAGCAAAATGGTAAGTCAGACTGAAGGAGCACTGGCCATTGCACCTCCACAACCTCAATCTCCCCTCAGGACCCTGTGAGCTGGGGCCTCAACTAACCCCCATCTTACCAGAAGCCACTCCAGAGACAAAAAGGCTGCAACAGTGGGACCTTCTTAGCCCTCCCCTCAGAGCCTCACTTGGCTCACAGGGATACAGTAGATGCTTACGCTCTTCCCCTAATTTCTATTCATACTGTATGAGTCCATCTGTATAACATAAAAATACACAGAATGAATCTAAGCTGTTAGAGATCAGGACAGTAGTTACACTTGAGGGTCGGGGTAGTATTCTGGGAAGACAGGAAGAGTTTCTGCTGTCCTGAAAAATGTCCTTCTTTATAATCCAGCTGTAGGTTACACAGAGGGGTTGAATTTGTGAAAATCCATCAAGCTGTGCATTTATCATACATGCACTTTTCTTACATAACTCAGTAGAAGTTTGTAAAAATTCTCTACGATATTAAGTTGCCAAAACATCATAATAGTTAAAACTGGTGATGGGCATGCAGCGCTTGTTATACTATTCTCTGCATGTTTGAAAAGTTCCATAACTAAAAAGTAAAACAAATCTTCCAGTAAAATAAATACATCATTTAAAAAATTTAGAAATCTGATTCTCAGAAGCCCTAAAGGCTACAACGCAACTCTAGCAAAAAATAAACACACACACACACACACACACACACACACACACACACACACACACACACACACACAACCCCACAAAAAGAGGCTTCTAGTCATCCAGGTAAAGAAATTATCCAGAATATCACTGTTTAGAAGAGATGAACAGTCTTTTTTTTCTGCCCTTAAACTAAGCAGTGAGATTCCCTTGGAAAAGAAAAATGTCCAGCATGAAATTACAGTGTAGGATAGCCAGGACTGGTCATATTTACACCTAACAAGTATAGCCTTGGCATGAAAAATTTCCTTGTTTATTTATGTTAATTAGCCATAATTCAAATTAGTCTGGATGCACCGTATGTTTTCTCTAGCATAAATCATGAGACTGGTTCTAGAAATAATTCTATGCTTTCATGCCACGAGCAAATCCAGCAATCCTTGTGATTACTTTGGGCTGAGTGCCTAGATCTTGGGGCAGCCAAAGCCTCTCATCCTGCTTCCACCCTCTGAAGGCCCACTTGTACACACCACCCCACCTGTTAGATCTGAGAGTGAGTCTGGGGCCACCGAATGTGTACCTTGTCTCCAGGATGAAGGCTTTTCACCTTCCCTCGGATGTTTTTCACCAGCTCTGGGTAGAAGAACTCTGGGCAGCGCTTGTGATCTGGCTCAAAGAGGGTGAGTGTAATTCGAACGGCTGCTGCGGCTGGCTCAGTGTCCTGATGCTGTTCTGCTCCCCCAGCCTCCTCTTTCCGGGATTTCTTCAAAAATGCAGGATTCAGAGAACCTGGGAGAGAGGTGAACTGGACCCTGTGGGGCTCCGACATGGCTACCAGCACGTCTTAGCAGGTGTCACTGCATGGCTTCTGTTAGCATTGAAAAGAAGGGCCAGGTCAAACAAGATGACAAAAATAATGTTTCCCATTTAGTTATAATACAGATTTAAATTGAAAAGAATTTCATCATCAAGAAAAATCATTTTAATTACCATTTACTGCTTTTTTTTTATGCTTAAATACTATTCATCTTAAATGTAAATTTTTCGTATGTGTGAAAATCATCCCAAATCCCATCATGCAGAGATAATCAGAGTTCAGCATACTTTCTTCCAGTCTGTTTTTCTATGCGTAGTTACTAGATCCTTGACAGCAGAGAATCCATGCTGACAGAGCCTTGAGAATTCCTCAGAACTGCAAAACCACTAGAGAATATTGTTTTTCATTCAATTTATCCAGGACTATTTTTTTTTTCTGGCTGAGAACAATCTCTTTCTTAAGACCTCAATGTCTGTATTTTCATGATCAGCAATTTGTTTTCATTTAGAGCCAATCTTCACAATGACAAAGTTTTCATAAGCTCACAGAAGGCACTGCCTATCCTGGGGTAAGTAAAAAACCAGTGTCTCAGGAGGGCTGTGGCTAGGTTCATTTCCTAACACACCAGCCTCTCACCACAAAAACTTGGGCTTTGGCTAGATGAAATTATCATATCCCAAAGACCTTCAAAGGTGCTTGGGATGGTCAGAATAGATTGTGAACCTCAGAAAATTCCAAGGGTTTATAGAATATAATTATGCACATACATACTATACATATTTTTGTGTCCTAATTTTTCTGTCTATAATTTTACGTCCTGCTTTTTTAAACTCACATTCAGGTATAAACTCTCTACAATGACTAATATGTAAGTTATTCATTCCAGTCTTATTTGTATAGAGAAAATGATAGAAGCACGTAAATGTAAAGCATTAAGGATATCATTGAAAAATGTGGCTTTTGTTGATCTGTAAAGGGCTTATGACATATTATAGATATATGCCTGTCATACCTCTTATAAGTACTTTTTCCTGCTTTTACTGTTTAATTTTGCTTAAAGTGAGGTATGATGAAAGAAATTTAAACTTATTTTTCATGTTGAACTCTTGAACCCAAGTTGGATTTACTCTAAAGTGAGAGGTGAGGCTCTAACTTGGCTTCTTCCCAGCATCAATCACTAAATAACCTGTGTTTTTCCCTGATTTGGCATTTATCAGACAGTAGTAACATCTTGGATACCTTAAGGTCTATTTCTGAAATCCATCCTGTAATACTAGTATCTAGAGATTTTTCAACCAGTACCATACGGTTTTGGATTTTTTTATGGTACATTTTAATATCCTGAATTAAAAGTTCCTCTTTATTATTCTTTTAAAAATACTTGGCTATCCTAGCCTGTTTATTATTTCAAATCAATTTTAGAATAATTCTGACAAGTTCCCCCCCAAAAAGCTCACTTCATGAACGAATTATAAATGGAACTAATTCAGAAAGATTTACATATATCATATACTTCCATATGTGTGTGTGTGTGTGTGTATGTAGTATTCTTTTTATGATGACCAAAAATTGTGATTTATAAGACCAGACAGTTAAGGGAGTAAAATATTTAACAATGAAGAGTTAAAATAATTCCAATTAGGCTGCAAAGTAATTAACAGCAAAACTGGTTGGTAGTGCAAAAGACTACCATGGAGTAAGATGTTAAAATTCCCCTAAAAGATATTTTCGGGGCCACCAGGCCACTTGGGATGCACTGGGTTGTGACAATAAATTCCTGCTGAAAAGCTGAAGGCTTACAGATCCCCCACTGATAAGAGCAGGCAAAGTCTCACTCTAAGGAGGGAATCTGGACTGTAATGGGGTATGTGTTAGGGCCTTGATAATAGGGGGAATGTAGTAATCACAATGTTGCTCATGTGAAACTTGAGTGTAAGATTGTATATAAATGATACCTTAATTTAAAAAAAAAAGGAGGGAATCTGCAAGTTAACCTATGGGATGCAGGAAGATCATCTAGGAAGTGGCAACCAGATCCCTCCCTGTCCCTGTCCAGGCAGTAGTTTTTAAAATGTAACTATCTTGGTCCAAATTTTAGACATTACAACTTCAATCCACCTAGATGGTAAAACTGCTTCTCTTAGTTGTGTGATTTTGCACACCTGAGACGTTACAGAAATAAGACTAGAGAATAAAGTAAATCAAACTTATAGATTAGAAATTAGATTTGGGTTAACTTCTATAATAATTATTGATGTTTGTTAAGTCATTTGAAATATTTAAGAGAATCAGACATACTAATGACATTAGACTTACAATTTTAATTTGAAATGCTTAAGAAAATACAAGTCTGAAAGTGTGCATTTAAAAGAACCTTACATTTACGCATTTATTAAATTTACAAAAGTCCTTGGAAAGATTTTACTATTAGGTTTATAAGGTCACAGTTTTAGAATTTTGAAGTATTTGAGAGGATAAGCATATAAATCTTTAAATATAGTTTAAAACACTTAAGGGAACTTAACTTTATTGTGTAGGGGAATTTAATCGGTTAAATTGGCACCTTAAAGCTTTGTCAAAGATTAAGTATTTTTATTCTTATACAATTAGATTTGTACAGAAAACAAAATTCTGTAAAAATTAAAAGGCTTCAGAAAAGCTAAGTATTTAGATACGCAACTTTAACGTGTTGAATACACACACACAAAAATCCCTCTTAAAAAACTTTAACTGATGTTATCCAAGAAATGCTAATCTCCTTTTGTATCTCAGGTTATTCTCAGGAATTGTATACCTTTTGTTATACATACTTTGTACATTGTATTTTCAAACTGCTTACTGGTGAAACAGAAAAACTGAATTTGGTATGCTGCTTTCATAATTAGTGTCATTTATTTTAACTGTTTTAAAACATTTTTTAAATAGGCTGTCCTATCATCCACAGAAATGAGGAATCTGTTGTCTCCTTTCTGAAATACTGTTTCTAATTCTTGTTTCATGTCTTATTGCACTGGCTACAACTTCCAGGATATTAGACAATATATTCTTTGACATGTTCCTGACCCTAAGGGGAACGTCTCTAGGCCCACTGTGATGTTGATACAAGATACATTTTATCAAGTCATTAAAATATCTCTCGATTCCTCAAAAATTAGTTTTAAAATTAGCAACATGTGTTTAATTTTATGAAAACATTTCTGGAATCTTAAACATGCTTTAAATTACCGGTTTGTCTTTAAAACAAAACAGTACTTAACAGCCCCTGAAAGTAATTCCAGGTACTTTAGGGAAACTGAGCTCCAAAGACAAGCCAGAATGCAGACAAGCCAATTCGCTAAAACAAAACAAACAAACAAAAAAACACTTAACAACCAGTCTGCATGACCAAACGCCTGCGAGAGATGCGTGTGGACCCGCCAACTTTTCGGTAACTCAAGTCTAAGTCAGGTCAACGCTTAGACTCCTTGGGGTCCACAACTGTGATTGAGACCTTTGAAAATATTGTTTCCAACCTGGGATGCTGACGTTTGGGCGGGCGCCGTGTGCTGAACTGCTGTCAAGCGTTCCCCCAATCAAAGGTTTAGTTTTAAGGTATTGAAACTACGGGGCAACTGCCTTCCTGTTGTCACAACAGCCTGCGCCCAACTTCTCTAAAAGTGTCAAACTACAACAAGGCTTGGGCGAGAGCCCGGTCCCGACAAAGACACGCACCTTTGTCCCCAGCGCGACGCAGGCTACGGCCCCGCGGGCCGCCCTCGTCCCCCCGCGGCCGTCCTCATGCCGGCCCGGGAACACAGGCTGTCGCGCTGCTAACGGCCGGTCCCCGAACTCTGCCTCCCGGCGGGCGGCCGGCCTGTGCCGAGGCCCATGGCCGGGTCCCCGCGCGCCCGGGGGAGCCTCGCCGGCCGTGCCGCCGCGCTGGCGCAGAAGGAAGCGGAGAGACCCCGGTTCCGCGTCGGTTGAGCAACTCGGAACCTCGGGGCGGGCTGCACTGGCGCCCCGGGAGAACTTGCAGCGCGTGCTCGGCCGCTCCCCGGACGCCGGCCGTTAGAAGGCGGACTCCAAAGGACCCGTCCGCACCCCGGGCTCAGTCACGCAGAGCCCACCGGGCACGGGCCCCGGGCGGAGGATGATTTCCAGGCCGCGGCGAGGTCAGTCAGGGTAGCTCGGACGCGGCAAAGCGGTTGGCCGAGGGACCCGCGGGGACTAACGGCCGTAACGGAAGCGCCAGCGAGCGGGGGCGAGGGAGGGGCTGGAGGTCAGGGTCCGGGGGCGGGGCGGGCCGCAGGGACGGCTCTTGCGCGCAGCTCGGCCGGCCGCACTGTCGCCGCTGCCTCCTGAGATCTCGGACGCTTCGTTGTCACGAGCCGGAGGGAGGAGGAACGAGCTGGAGTCCGGGAGCTCCGGCGCGCGGAGACCGCGGCGCCCGGGTCACGTGTCGCTCAGCCCGCCAATGAGCCCTGGTGGACGCGGTGACGACAGAGCAGCGGCGTGGCCGTTGACAGCCGGCCCCGTCACGTGACCGGGCGCGCTCCAATGGGCGGTGCCGGGGAGGCCAGATGTTCCCGGCGGCCCGTGCGTCGGCGGTGGTCGGGTGGTAAGATGGCGGCTGTGAGTCTGCGGCTCGGCGATTTGGTGTGGTGAGTCCGGGCGGCCGGGGCCAAGAGAGTTGGCGCGGGGGAGCTGTTCTCTTAGGCGCGGGGTTTGCGGCCAGCGTTCCAGGCCGTGGAGAAAAGGCGAGACGAGGTGCCGCCGCTGGGAGCAACGCCGGGCGGAAGGGGCAGTGTGGCCCCGGGGGACTGAGGTCGCGGGTAGCCACGAGAGCCGGGCTTCGCGCGCAGAGGCGGCCCGGAGGAGGCAGCGCTCTGCACTTGCTCGCCGGCGGCCACCGAGAAGGGAGTCCCTGGCACCGCGCACCTCCCGCGTACGCCGGGTCTCCGGGGTCTTCCTGAGGCTCCTCGAAAAGGGGCAGAGCAGGGGAACCCGCGGGGCTCTCGCCCCGGCAAGCTCGTCAAAACCAGCGTTGCGGTGGAACCGACTGTGCGGTCAGTTTTCGAAACCAGACTGCTGGCCCTTCCCCGTGAAGAAATGGAGGGGGGACTTCTCCTTTACAGCCGAAGGCTTGGCAGTCATGTGTACCTCTGTGCACCTCTCGTGGTCCGCTTCTGTGTCCCAGACAACCGCCCGAACCCCAGACTGACTGTCGCCGCCTCCCTCGAGCTGCGTAGCTCTTTTCTCGATCCAGAAGAAGGCTACATTAGCGTTTGTCAAAGCCGGGCTCTTCTCGTGGTGAATTAAACCAGACTTTGTGGGGGGAAGTCTGTGTTTACAGAGCAAACTTTCCCCCACCCCCGTCCCAGGGAGTCTCTGGACAAGTGGCTCCTGGTGGTTTTGTTGTTTTGTATTGCACACACCTTACGCACATACGTGTATTATTTTGCATTCCGTTTCTAAGGAGTTTGGGCCTTTTGGGCCCGGGGATGGAAGTCAGATTAAGAACTCCTGTTTGCCAGCTCTTGTTCTCGCACTTAAGGATGTGAGTGGAAGATTTAGGTAAATAAATTGCATGTTGAATGGGCTGAAGGAAATGGACTGGCTTTTCCAAGGCAAATGCTGACTTTCTGTATTTTCTTTAGGGGGAAACTAGGCCGGTATCCTCCTTGGCCAGGAAAGGTGAGTGTCTTGGTACTACAGGAAGACATCTGAAGTTGTGTTTGAAGAAGTGAAGGATGTAAGATGCATTCGCCTCAATTTTTACATTGAGTTAAATAGGGCTTATTTAAATAACACTCAGAATTTTTTTTCTTTAGTATCAGTTTGTTTAGAAAAAGCAATATAATACAACCTAGGTCATTTAATCTGAAGCAAATGCTTATTTCTTGAACCGAAGATACTTTTGGTGAAGTCTTTTAATCCTGGAAATCAGTTCTAATTTGAATTGAGCTTTACACTTAATTTTAACAAAAGAAGAAGAAAATAAATTCTCCAAGAAGAAAGCTAAATGTAGATTAGTGAAAAGTCAAAGTATTTTTGTCCCAACTAAGTTTAAATCTTTCCGTGTTACCATATGTGCTGCTCCAGTGCATCTTTGCAAATGTTGGCACTCCAAATTTTGCATGAGGCAATCCATAATAGCTTTCCAAATGTTCTGTTTTTATATTCTTGCAAGGAGCCCAGGCAATGTCTGAAGACTGTCTCTTTACAGTACAGCATTTTCAGTTGTCCTTCTTTATCACTGTTACCAGTCTCAATTCTCCCTGCATAGACGTGTTTTTAAGGGTGTCGTCTGCATTTCTTCTTGACACGGTTACATTGGAGGGGCATGACATTGGTCTTAGTATTAAATGCTTTTAAAACAGGGTCACTGCAGTAAAGAGGATACTGTATCTTCTGAACAGTATGTTAAATATTAGTTGTATGGAACTTCTAGAATATTTGCTCGTTACCACTCATTCTCAGTAAAAAAGTCTCAGATTAGAAGCCCTGGGTACTCTTGAGATATAGTCCTTTTGGTTTTTTGTTTTTGTTTTTGTTTTTGTTTTTCCGACTTAGAGCTGTGGAAAAAACCTTTTCCTTTTTACTCCCCAGATTGTTAATCCACCCAAGGACTTGAAGAAACCACGTGGAAAGAAATGCTTCTTTGTGAAGTTTTTTGGAACAGAAGATCAGTGAGTAGCACTCATCAAGTTTCACTTTTTGTTTGGGCATTGCTGGGTCTGAGATGCTTTGAGAATATTTAGGACCCTTAGTTCATTACTGCAGTCTGTAGAAATAACATATCCTGGCTTCATACCTGAAGAAAAGGTGCTATTATTTTTCTCTCAGAAATTGTCCTGGGGCTAATAACGATGTCCAGTCAAGTGGGAGTAGGATTTACCACCTTCTAAATCTGCAAACCATGGCAAGATAAGTTTCTCACATCCCTTTACTCAATTCCACAGGCAGTTCTTTTTATAAGGGCTGTATTTGGTTCTATTCTGATTGCTCTTCATCATTGTGGCTCATGCATAAGGTACGCAGTGAAAACGATGATCTTAATGGTCTTAAACTGTTTAATCCTGTTTTCTTTTGTAAAACTAACTTGCTCTAATGTAACAGTAAGGCTTTTTAACTAATTCTGTCCTAGAGTTGAAATAAGGGCTCTTAACTTGAGATTCTTTGATAGGTCATGTAAGTTACAGGGAGGTGATGAATGTGTATTTACTTGAATTTCTAGTGATTTGTCAAGCTTTCTCATCATTACATCCATTTAATTACTTGGGTCCAGCCTGACAGTTTGATTTCTTTTAGTAGTTGTATTTATGATTCTTATAGGAAGATGTAGCTTTGGGTTTGAAAAATATCTGATTTTTCTAATAAATTTAATACCAGTGGTTAAAAAATATGTTTCTAGAAATAGTATTCCATAGCAAAATCTCTCATGGTGTTCTTCACTCATTCGGGAGTTTTTATATGTCGATTGCTCATCCTGCTTTAGAGTTTGTGTGTCATGTCTACCTTCACCATACAGATACACCAGTATACACAGCCCCAGTTCTCTGTGACAAACCCACCAAGTAGCCTTTGATAGCATTATTCTAAGGGGGTCATAGCTCAGAGCTGTGAGAACCAGGTACACTCTGGAAGAGGGTTATGCCTTGATTTCCCAAGAAAGGTTGACCTAATGCATAAAAGCTCCTATTGCAGCCACACTCCACATTGCTGCCACCAAAGGGAACTTCCAGGAAGGCAACTGTTACAGTCTCTGCCTTCCCAGAACTCAGGTGAAAAGTCATAAATGCTTCATTCAGATGGGATTCAGTGCAGAATGAGAGAGAGAAGTCATTATTAAAGGGTTCTAGAACAAGAGAGATCAGTGGAGAGCCCCCAGCTCAAGAAGACTGACAGAAGAGGTGGGATTTGAATCCACCCCTGTAGGATGAATAGAATTTGGACAGGCAGGAACAAGAAGGGCATTTGAGGCAGTGGGGCTACTGTGAACAACTGGGCATTAAGTTGGATGTATGGGCAGAAAGAGGCTCCCTGCCTGGGTTAAAGGTCTGTGCTTGGAGATGGTTGGCCCATCTTGTTTAGCTAAACAAAGTACACAAGTCTGAAACAAAAATTGGAATTCATAGAAAGTGGGGACTTAATCAGATTACAGGAAGCCTGAAAGCCATTGTGTTCTTAAAATTAAAAAAGAAAAAAATGACAGAAGAATAAATTGATCCTGTAGTATTATAAGTACTACAGATAAGACAGAAAATTGGGGTAGAGTAAATTTCAGCACTGAACCAGGCAAACAGGTAAAGCCAAAGAAAAGGGTATAAGTAGTGAACACAAAAATAACCTGTTGGTGGTAGTGATGTGATTTCTAACGAAGTCTTTCCAGGGGATTCAAAAGCAAGTAAGACACAGCAAAACTATTAGATACACTTAAACCTTTTAAACTCTCTTGAAAGAGTTCCACATAAAAAAACTATTTAACAGTTAAGCTGATACAGGACTAACATTGTGGCGAGGTAGGTAACTTGCTGAAAGGAAACAGAGTGTCATAATGTGTGGCATTCTCTGCTGGGAGAGGGGTACTCAATGATCAGTGTTAATGCAGGTACTATTTAATGTCTATATATCTGAAGGTGAAATCTCTAGATTGTTGGGTAACAGCAAATTACTTGGGGGGAAAAGTTCTGAATTTGTTACCATCCTAATGTGCATTCAGATACCAGTTCCACCTCCTCTATGATTTGGTCAAGCTGTTTGACCTTTCTAAAGGACCTCTGTGCCCTCATTCATGTGTGGGGACAATGCTCCTTACCTCATAGTCTTGAAAGAGAGGTACGACACATTCATGGTGTGGTTTGGCATACCGTTCGTTAGGTGTTAACAAACATCAGGTCAGGGTATAGCTCTATTACAAGAGAATAAAAAAGTGGTAAGAAGCAGATGCCTTTAAGGAAAGTGTGAGAGAGACATGGACTCTGCCCCTAAGAGAGAGGATAGGATTTGTGTTTGGAAAGAAAGGTAAATGAGAATTGGAGTTTCATAAGGATGTCAGCCAGGTCCACTCTTCTGACTAAAAAGGCTTTAAACACAAAACAATGCATTGTTCCTTTTTTTTTTTTGGTCTTTTTTTATTTTTATATTGTTCCACCTTTATGTGAGAAACTATATTGTGCCTCACCAGGAGTGCTGTAGGCAATGCAGTCAGTCCTCCCAAAGTGATCTGTGGAACTAGGCAAGATCAGAAAAGGGACCAAGTCAGACAAAAGAGTAGGACTCTTTAATGTGAAAAAGCAAAAACTGAAAAAAGAGCACAGTCAGAATTGATGAAATAATAGCTTTAAGGAGATAAAAGAAACAGACAGGTAAGAGGTCATTTAGGCAGGAAATGCAAGTGGACTTTTTAGGGATGAGAACCACTTTGTGAAGGGAAAAGCTATGAGTAGCTGTAGAAGCTGTATCTCACCTTAAATGCTCGATGGCAGGGAGAGGGGCATGTGCTCCTGGCACATCCTGGGGTGGAGGCTCTGATGGTTACTGGGGCCTCCACTTGCTGGACAAGTCAGGGAGGCTGTTCCCTGTGTTCCTGAAGAATATAGGATTCAGTCAGAGATGTTCAGTTTCAAAATTGATATACTACTTATGAAAAAAAGTATGTAATTTTCCTATATTAGCAAAAGGATCTTAAAGAGTAACAAGGGTAGCCCTTAAGACAAGATAAATGATGACTTCAACCATTTAAAAGAAACCTAATTTTTCTCTCGCCCACTGTGGGCCAAAACATCTAACAAATTGTGTTGACATCGCATTGTTAGGAAGAGAGGACCAGACCTTCCTAATCAGCCTCTCTTGTGAGGGAAGGACTTAGTAAGGTGACTGGATTTGGTTGGATTTGGCTGTCTGAGTCTGGGTGGCCACAAAGGAAGTTGCCCACAGTTATTTCCTGTTTGATGGATATACGGAGGGAAAAATAACTTCAGTGTAACTTTGCTAACTTCACCAGGTGACCACAGCTGAAGATTAAGTCTCAGGCACAAGTGAGGGCCCACCCTGAACAGGTGGTTGCCCATCAGAGTAGACGTTGAGTTCAGGGTTTAAAAGTTTGATCAGTGGTCACAGATGGCAGAATCGAAGGAGTTTGTTTAGTTTGCACATGCTCAAAAACTGGCAGATGCAAACCCGTTCAGACAATACTGTGTGCAAACAATGGGCAGGTCCTGAACAACTTCCTCAGAGTTACTATAGCAGTCTTTGCATCTGATCGTCGCAACAGCCTTTTCAGCAAAGGATAGGATGGTTGTTCAGGTTCTTACTTTTTAACAGATGTAGAAATTGAGAGGCAGGAGATTTGTGGATTTCAGTAATGAGATGTCCAGGATCCCATCCTGAGGTATTTTTTACATCAAGCCAGATATAAAGTGGGACAGGCTAGGTGTGAGGTGTCTGAGTGAATACTAAACTAACTCTTCTAGAAAAACCTGTGGCTTGTAATTAGAAGCATGGCAGATAAAACCATCTGAGCATCCTTTTTTCTTTTTACCTCGCACCTAATTGACCCACGTCCCCTACATCCGGCACCATGTAGTAGTTGGAGAACTGAGCCAAGTGGATAGTAATGTCCACTGCTGCTGGAATTTGGGCCAAGCCAGCAGTGTCCCTCTACCAGGGCTGGACAACAGCTCTCCTAGAGAGTGCCGAGTAGCTTCTTTTCTCCCAGTGCCAGCAGCTCCTGTCCTGCAGGTGACCCCCTTCCTGGCTGAGGCAGTGACTCCAGGATCAGGGGTCATGCGCCAGAAATTACAGAATCTGGCACAGAAAGAAGTGACTGGCCATGGTGGCATAGGCAGTGCAGTTGTAAAGCATCATCCAGCATTTTGGACAGTTTTCAAGATTTGGAAACAAAAATATTCTAAATTTATCTGTAAGTCTTTGTTGATGTCTATAAGATAATTGTTGCTTTAAATTAACTGAGAAATTCTTAATTGTATTCTTTGTGGTTTTTTGGTTGTTTTTTTTTTTGATTTGTGGTTTTGAGGTATCTTGATTTCTGAATAGCTTAGACTTGGACCTGTAACACCTCAGTAATCCTCAGCCTCTTGCCATGGTTTAAAAGGGGCACAAGCACAGAAATTATTTACTAAGTACTACTCACCAAATCCGGGTGGAGAAGCAAGCCCACGTCTTCTGGCGCTGTCCTTGTTCTCACCTTTGGACTGTGCATGTGCATCCTCTCTCTCCACCCCAACTCCTGCCTAGGTCATCGTGTCTGTACAAAGTCTGAGATGCATACGTGAGGGGTTTTGAGGTTGTTGATAGACTGGCATCTTTTATATGATGCCCACATGGTATGATTTTAATTTAAGGGGAAAGCAAGGCAAAATTAGCAGAAGTTTTTGAAAATGTAAGTTTTTTTAATTCATTTTGAATGAAGCGTGTAACCTGAGGGTGGCATAGTGGAAGGTTTGTATTTACAAATGAAAAGAATTTGCAGGAGGTATATCCGGACCCCAGGGTAAGTCTGCTGCCCTTGGCCGTGTTACAGGTACAGTTATACAGCAGCCAGACAGTAGCTCTCTGCCTGAACAAACCTACAGACAAGGACGTTACGGGGAGGGGGGGTAGAGCCCTCTGGGTGGTTAGAGCAGCCTGTGTTCTTCAGCAGAAACCTTTGTTGTTGATTTGTTGTTTTTTAAAGTTGGTACATGTTTATTGTCACCCCGCCCCCAAAAAATCAGGCTATAAACTGTGAAACCGTGCACCAGTTCCACTCATCCCTTGTCCCTCAGCCACCCAGTTCCTGGCCTACAGACATCCAGTTATACTAGTTTCTCATGGATGTCCCTCCAGAGATGCTGTGTGTGGTAGTGTACTAAAGGGACCTTCCATTTCATTCTTGAAATGACTTCACTGATTGCTAGGTAGTTTGTTTTCAGACATTTACTTCTACAAACAATGTGTAATTAACTTCCTTGTACGTAATAGTAAAGGTGCATACTTTAGACACAACTTGACTAAGTTTGCTTTTTCTGACTTCCCAGCCTGCAGCAAATTGGGCAGAAAAGGTCCAGCTCCATCTAGGCATTGGGAGGATGATATGAGGAAATCAGAAGTTACAGGTTGTATCAAGACAAGAAACAACAGTCACAAAAATACCAAACAGCAGCAACGACCACAAAAAGCTACTAAAGCTCACAGCATATAACCCAGAGGCCGCAATCCAGCCCCCCAAACATGCATGGAAGGCATCGTTTGCTCAGTGATTATTGAGCACAAGTTGCATGCCAAGCCCAGAGAATGGGGTGTTATTGAAGCTCCAACTGAAAAGCATACCCTCTTTAAGGAGTCAGAGGGTGTTGCAGAGGGTATTGCATACTGCCTTTAGAGAAAAAATTGATGTTCATATGGCTGAAGTGATTTCAGTTTGGCTTGCTTTCAAGAGGTAGCACTCCTAGGGCTCTGGGGGGCTGGCTTTTTTTTTTTTTTTTTTTTACTGTTTTTCTAAACCCACAGGATGCTTCTCCAGCAAGAGATTGATTTCTTAAGTAGCTTAACACTTCTTGCATTTACCTTCTTAAAGTTATATTTATACCTTTAGTTCATTAAGCAAACCATTTTCACTTTTCAAAAATGGTTGTAGAGGAAATTTTCATTGAGTATCTCAAATGTCAGTCTTCAGGATGATGAAATTTTGATTGTACTTTTCTAGAAGAAGTGATCCACTTAAAATGCTTCACCACAAAATAGACATGAATTTATTGGTTCTTCCTCCACAGATGTCCTTACCTTCCTACTTCTCAGAATCAGAGGTTAAGGTGGGGATGGGAGAGGCAGGGATAAGGATTCCACCATCGTAAGCAGCTCTATAAAAACGGCCTTGTTGGTCTTACACTGGAGCTCACACACAGCTCAGCTTGTGACCTCAGAGGAGAAGAGGTCTGTCCAGAGCTCCAAGGCTCGTACACTTCATCACTGATGCCTGTGTCATCTCCAAGCTGCCAGTTAAGATGGCAGCTTAACTTGCTTTTCAGGGCACGTCTGGCTTTGCATGTGATTGCTCTGTCCTTAGAAACCCTGTAAATGCAAGGAGAGGCAAAAGGTTCAGTTCAGTGATACCCTGCCAGGCAGTGTGGGGTCAAATTTTAATTCCATTTTTCTTCCCTGTAGATTGGACCCATTGGCTCTGTCCTGTAAAAACTTTGAACTTGAAAATGAGTGGGTCACTAGAAAGCTACCTGCTTGCCATCTGGTCAGAGCGCTGTGCAGCAAGGCCAGCATCTGAATGTCCGTCGTCGTGGTGTGCTCTGGTCTGGTTGAGCTGGCGGTGACGTGCCTAGGCCTGGTTTGCTGTTGTGTTTGCAGGCTGTTGTGTTTGTGCAGACCCGTTGTCACAACCATTAACACAACATTCAAAGCATAGATTGCTGTTGGTAGCTCTATTTTTATATGCACATGTTAGCACTTTCACTATTATTAGTGAATGTTCTCTAACTTTCTCTAAAGGAGAGAACCCTAAGTTAGTGTGGTAGCTCAGTTTCTATATCCTTAATCTGACCCACTTTTTCTGAAGGTTGTACTAAGAAACCTATGAGTGTTACAGGGTAAAACATGTAAATTAACTGTTAATCTTGGCAAGGCTATACAGTTCTCTCCTTCGTACTGGGAAACTAAATGTCATTTTGGGGAAACCACAGAAAGCCAGCCTGGGATAGATTTGTTCGGGTCAATATGGTAGGTCAGATATTCCAGAATTGACAACTGGTGGCTTTTTTTCACTTTTTGTTATTCATTAATGGTGGGAATTAAAAATTAAGTATCAGAAAAGTATGTTGTACTTTGATCACAAGCATGATCTTGTTTTTAAAGTCCTCCTTTTGTAACTGCTGCTCTCATTCCAAACCATGTGTCACGTGTTTTCTGTGGTTTGGTAGCCATGGATACAATCATTTATGAACAAATATAGGTAGGCTCCATGGCTGTAAATATCTGTAAGAGTCACAGGTTTTAGATGGTGTGTTTCCTTAGCCCTCTCGCGTAGCGTCTCTGATTCTTGGTTGATGAGCCGTCCATTTGGCTCAGGTTATGGATGGGCAGTTATGCTGCTCTAGTTAATGGGCCTCCAGGTCTGATCCCTGGGACCCATGTGGGAGATGGGGCAGCATGTCCAGGTTTCCTCTGCCTGCTGCAAATGGCAGGGGGTGTGTGGCTCCACATGGAAGGCTAGGGACCAAGGGTGGAAATAAATTGCTTGCAACACAGTGACTTCACATATAGGATGTTCTGATTTTGTTTGTTGTTCTGCTTATTTCAGGAAAACATACATTTAGGCCCAAGAGCTTGGGGTTGTTGATGGCATGTTTTGAAAAAATGGCAGACTTATTTCAAAGTCCTGTTAAAGCAAATGAGTATTTGCATTGTGCTGCGGTGAGGTCTTTGGTACTTTCTGGCATAGGCATGTGGGTCATACCTGCTCTGTGTGTGTTCCCTGCTAGTGCCTGGATCAAAGTGGAACAGCTAAAGCCATATCATGCACATAAGGAGGAAATGATCAAGATTAACAAGGGAAAACGATTCCAGCAAGCTGTGGATGCCGTGGAAGAGTTCCTCAGGAGAGCCAAAGGGAAAGACCAAGTGAGAGGCTCTGATTCTCATTTTATGCCAACACCAGACTGGCTATTTTTGCATAGTAACATTTAATGTCACCCAAATCTGAAACTCTCTCCTTATGAAATATCAGTGGAGAGAGTGCTACTTCAGTTCTAAGGTATCAGCATTTTGCTAATCAGCTTGAAACTCCATGCATGCGGCTCACCTTTCTAGAATAGATTGTTGTTTTTAGGGAAGTACTTGGACCCACAAGAAGTATCTCAGCCTTTGGGTACAGCACAGGCATTTCTCCCTTTTAGAGCATGCAGATTAGGAGCACAACTTCTGGAATACACCCACTGCCTGGGTGTCCGTTGCACTCCTTAACTTTGGGACTGTGGGCAAGTGACTCGATTTTTTTTTTTTAATCTACTTCCCCAGATGTAAGTGGGGATGACAGCAGAGCACGTTTCATGGGGCTGTCGTATGGATAATTCACATAAAGCTCTTATCACATAAATGGTGTGGATGGTGGCAGCTTTTGTGGCCGTTATCATTATCACTATTAATACTTTCAGACGTCATCCCACAATTCTGCTGATGACAAGAATCGGCGTAATTCCAGTGAGGAGAGAAGTAGGCTGAGCCCAGGTGATGAGAAGCGCAAGCTTAGCATGTCTGAAGGGAAGGCGAAGAAGAACATGGGAGAAGGAAAGAAGAGGGTATCTTCGGGATCTTCAGAGAGAGCTGCCAAATCCCCTCTGAAAAGAGCCCAAGAGCAGAGTCCCCGGAAGCGGGGTCGGCCCCCAAAGGATGAGAAGGTTTGTTTTATCTCTGTAGCTTCTGGGATTAGTGACTACCTTTTGTGTACGGCAGAGTTGAGCTCTACACTATACTGCAGCTCGCTGAGTGGACTTCAAGTCCTGTGCTAGGTATCACCCTGAAGAATCCTGCAGACTGGGGAAGGGCCACAGCCTGGATGCTCGGGTATGAAATGAGAACACAGGCAGCATAGGATCTCACATTCAACGGGTGTGGGAGGGGGGTCATAGCAGGAGAACAGGCCACCTGAGCCAGCATGCGAGGCTGGCACGGAAGGGCTTAGCAAGACAGAAGGGAGGAAATTCCAGAGATAGAGGGCATAGGCTGTGCAGGGCTCAGTGTTGATGTGGATATTCTCAGCACTGGTCGAGAATGGGAATGATAGTAGAGAGAGAAAAGTAGGTAGTCCCTGGATTGTGGAGAGCCTCAAGGTCTACTTAAGCAGTGTGATACTCTCATGAAGTTAGTCAGGGGCCATGTAGGTATTAAAACGGGGGGTTGAGGTGGCAGTGTACTCCAAGCTGTGTGTTAGTGATTGTGGAGGACAGAGCACAAAGGCTGAAAGCCAGTTAGAAGTCACAACCCAGGTGTGCATACATAGGAGCTGTATGAAGCTATACTGTAGCAGATACTAAAAGGAACTATGTGAGAGGCCCTTCAGAGGAAGAGTTTGTAAGATTTGGTGACTGGTTACATAGAGGATGGATAAGGAAAGGGGAAGGAAAATGATTTCAGGTTTGTGCCTAGGGAAATGGTGGTTCTTTGTTGAGAGCAGAAGAGTCTGGAGAAGAGCTGCTTACATGGCAAGAGGACCCTTCTGTTTTGAGTGTGATGGATTTAAGGTGATTCCTAGACATCCAGAGAGCCTGGAATAAATTGGAATGGAAATGTGGATCCAGGAGGCAGATGTGTAGAAAGGATGTTGGATCCATGAGACCACGTGGGGCTTGTCTTTGGGCAAAGTAAGCAGGGAGAAGAGCGAAGGGCACTATTCTACTTTGTTCAGGATGGGAGAAGTTGGACGACTCAGCAAAATAAAGTAGCAATAACATGCCTCTCACCTGCTTCCTGGAAAGATTTGGGTCAAGTCTTAAAAGCCAAAGGAGGAGAATTCAAGACAAAGGGAGCAGTCTGTCAAAACACAGGGGAAGATTGTTAGAAGAGGATCAAGGGGGATCGAGGCCAGATAGCTGGTGGGAATAGTTGGGTGATAAGGCTCTGATGAAACACTAGACATCAGATCAAGGCTTGCAAATTCAGACACCAGCAAGGTAAATGGGTAGAAGGGGGGCCGTCAGGTTCCACAGCCCTGACCTGCCTCCTCGCTGAGAGCGTTGGGGGTGGCAACAGCTGGCAGCCTGGGGAGGTCATGCTCCATTCACAGAGTTCCAGTCAACTTTGGCACATCATCTGGTTTTTCTCAAAAGTAGCTAGAAATATAGATTTTTTTATGTGGAATGTTCCAGTTTTACACTTTAGAAGCTAATTCATGTTTTTAAAACACTTTTAGGTCCAAGGAGCATCTGTGGGCTGGCTTCAGCCTATGGGCCGCCACTGTGTGATCTCAGCGTTAGAGAGGTCCTTCCTGCTGTTAAGTGACCTGAGCCTGGGAGTAGGCAGGAGTGACTGTCAGTGGTGACAGGCCTGGGTGACCGTGATCACAGGGAACTGCCAGCCAGAGGTGGAAAGGGTTTAGAAAACTCTAAGCTCCAGTGTGTGAAGAACTTCCCAGGGGGTGTGATCTAATTTCATACAGTTGGATTGATTTCCTGGAGATCCAGCCAAACACAGGCTGTCAGGTTTGACATTTTCCAAATTCTTACTGTCTGGTGTGTTAAGCCATGGATCTTGCCAACTCCTGGGCTGGCCCTGGAGAGAGACAACTTTTTAGATAAAGGGGAGTATAAAGGAGAGGTTAGGAGGAGGGCCTTGAGTTTCAATCGCAGCTCCATGACTTGCTGTAGCTCTGTGACCTTGGCCAACTAACTTGGCCTCGGTGTCTTCATCTGATCATAGGGAATAACAATAATTCCCGCCTCCTAGGTCACAGTGAGCATTAAAGGAGTAACACAGGCAGCCCCTAGACCGGTGGCTGCAGTGCACCACGCAGGAGATGCCTGCATGTGTTCCTTGCAGTGGGGCTTGTGCAGTGAGCAAGTGGCTGTCAGTGCAGCCCCAGAGGTGGCCACAGCTCAGGACTCTTCACACAAGCTCCTGGTGAAAATCATTTTGCCCTTGAGTCTGAATTATTCATTGTAGAGTAGTAACATTTCATTTGCTGTTCTCAGAGCCACATCTCCATCCAAGAGCTCTGCCTGCTACTGACCTTTGGCAGGTCCTTTCTAGAAGGTTTCCTTGCCTGGCCCAGCCTCTAGTAAGGGATTTGTCCGCAGGAAAGGAAGAAGCATGGCTCTTGGTGCAGGGCAGAGGCAGCCATTTTAGTTCAGACCATTGATCTTAATTAAGCACCTTCAAGGATGTAGGGAATCTGTGCCTGGGCCTGGAATTTCAGTGCATCTTACAAACTGATGTGTCCTGTGGTCTAAAAAGAGTGTATGTGTGGATGAAGTAACAGCCACTTGGCAGGGGAGCTCCTCTCTGAAACAGTGGTATCCTAGACTGAAAGGTGGCAAAGTCCCAGGTGATTGCCCTTCTGGGCCATAATTCCCTGTCCTGCGGAAATTAATGGAAAAGGCTGACCTTGATGGTGGAAGTGTTGATCAGGTGCAGGCTGGCAGGCTCAGAGGTGTGCTCTCACTCTCTCTAGGGCTCTTATTTCCGAGTCCTGAGCTAAGAATGAGAACTACAACTCTGGGCACAAACTGCCCCAAAGGAATGGAACTGTCAGACCTGGGGCTCTCCTGAAATCCCAGTGCAGTGCAGCGGACAACAGCATGGGAGCTGAGGCCTTTGGGCGGCACTTGGTGGAGAGCTCTGTTCTCTGCCTCACTCTCATTCCATCCCTGTGGCCTTAGACCTAAGTCCCCAGAGCTTGCAGCCCGTAGCCACAGGGACCACTTCCATTTAAATGTAGAATTCAGTTTCTCGGTTAATATCAGGTGCTCCATGACATGAAACTAGTGGCTACTGTACTAGTGCAGGTAGAGACCATGTCCATCATGGCAGAAAATTATTTGGGTAGGGCAGTGCTGCACTAGGCCTCTTTTTCTCCCAAACTCTTTATTAAGCAAATGTTTACTGAGCAGCTCCACCATAGGCCAGATATCTAGAGATAAAGCAGAATGATAGTTAGACAAGGCCCTTCTCATGTTCATTTCTTGTGTGCTAGGCATGGTTTCCAGCATGGAATATAGAGTAAACAAAATTGGCAAAGTTCTTGCTTTCATAGAACTACTTATAATAACATAGACCCTGAAGCCAAATTCCCTGGGTTTAAATTTCATCCACTGCACTAATTATTAGCTCTTTGATCATAGGCCAGGTTATTTAAGCAATCCGTGTCTCAGTTTTCTCCTCTGTAAGATGGAGATGATAATAGTTCTGTTTCAGGAGATTGTGAGGGTTATGTGAGAATATACGTATGAAAGAGCGCCTACAGTAATGTCTGGCACATGGTAAGCCCTATAAAAGCATCTGCTACCATAGCTTCAGCGTCATGTTCTAATGGGGGAAGATTCAGAGAGGTCAAGGAAAGCACTCTGATAGGTGACATTTCAGAAGAGACCTGAAGTGCGCATGTGAGCCAAGTAGATAACTGTTGGAAGAGTGTCTGCAGCTATGCAAAGGCACTGAGGCAGGCTCACGTCTGGTGTGTTTGGGGAATGGAGGTGGAGGGTCAACGGGGTGCTGGAGAGTGATGAGGGAGAGAAAGTAATAGGACACGAGGTCAGGCATTAGCATGGAGTGGGGGTTGCAAAACATGTAGGATTCCATAGGCCGTGGTAGTAAGGCTGATTGATAATAAAGCCATTAGATTGACTGTGAGACGGGAAGGCAGTTTTAGGAAGAGAAGTGACGTGCTTTGCTCTGGCTGCTGTGTACAGACTCTAGGGGTCCAGAGTGGAAGCAGGAAGATTCCTTTTGCTATAGCCTAGGCAGTGGTGGCCTGAATGTGGGTATTAGCAGGCATAGAAAGAAGGGGGGATTGCAGATCACCAGTCATAAAGCCGTAATTGTTGCTGTTGGATTAGAGGATGGGGGGAGGGTAGAATCAAGAAGGGATCCAGAGATCTTGGCCTGGTAGAGTGGAGTTGCCCTTTCCTAGGATTGGGAGGACCGGAAGGAACCATTTGGACTGGGAAATCAACAGTTCGGTGGGGCATGTTAAGATTCCCATTAGATATCCAAGTAGAAATGTCAGGTGGGCTGCTCTGGATGGAATATAGCCGCTAATGGAGAAAGGGAGTATTAGGTAAAGTCGGTGGTGGAGAGACTGGGAGTAGACGGGTTATACAGCTGGAACAGCCCCTTTACCAAGGGTGGGTGTGGCCAGCCTGGGTTGAGGAGTAGCACCCCCTTTCTGCTGGGCCCTCTCCTTGCATCTGTCTAGGGAGGGAACAGGGCTCTCGTCCCCACCGCCCTGGGTTCTGATTGTGGCTTTTTCACTTAGTAGCTGTGAAATGTTGGGCAGATTTCCTCATCGGCACTATGTGGTTATTTCTAGTTATTTTAGCTAGATGGATTTCTTCTGAAGCCAGTACTGTTTTCTTAGTGTCCATTATTTGCCAAGGAATTTTCCCCAACATGCTGACAACACTGCAGACTGTCGTTGGGCTTTCCAGTGAGCACCACCCTTGTGAAATTTAGGTGCAAGAACATTTTGTTATTTCAAGAACAGAGAAGGAAGATTTACTCTGTTGACAAGAACTTTCCCTCTTTCTCCCAGTAGACAGTGATGAGAATGGTGCAAGGCAACTGGGACCTGAACTGACATGGAGACCATGGAGCTGGCTGGGGGTTTCCTTTGGGGTGGAGTGTGACTGGAGCAGAGCAGTGAGGCGGGATCCCCAGTTTGGGGCAGGAAGACATCTGCTACTGAGGTAGCCACAGCATCTTGACCGTCTGACTTTCGCTCTGTAGGATCTCACCATCCCGGAGTCTAGCACTGTGAAGGGGATGATGGCCGGACCCATGGCCGCGTTTAAATGGCAGCCGACTGTGAGTGAGGTAATGTGCTCTCCTGCAGCCCAGGGCTGGTTTCCTGACCTGACAGTGTGATGTGCTTTTCCTTTTCCCCCTTTTCTTGTGTATGAGAATTTTTTTTTTTAATGCAGAACAATGCAGAAGTGTTTGGGGTAAAAAGTGCAAGTCTGTACCCTTGGGGGTGCTCACTGTTCAGCTTGATGTTAACTTATTTCAGACCCTTTGATACACCCTCCACTCAAACATCATTTATGTAATTACATACCCATGTGTAGTTTTTATTGGGAGTAGGATTGGTTTTCACAAAAGTGGGAACATTTATTGCAGATTGTTCCCACTTGATACTTTATATAAACACACATTTACTGTCTGCATATACAACTTTGATGTTGAGGAGCTGCGTGTTATCTTATCCTTGGTGTGGATGCACCATTCCCCTGTTCCTGGGCCTGGTCATGACAAGCCTTTGAGAAGTCCAGCGGTCATTACCACTTTATTTGTTAATATCGATCCTCAGTGAGACGAGACTCTGGTGGATCCACCACAGACCCATGTAGGCCAAAACCCTAAGACTGGAAATGTCCTGAGAATTGATTTGGCTTTGTCTGCTGGGCTTTCTGAAGTGCCTGGCAAGGTCTAGATTTTAAAAATAATGGTATGCCTTTTAAATGTCTTCCCACAATGTTAGTGGAATAATTTGTGTACCAGCCTGGTAGAAATACCTACTCTTTAACCCCTGGAAGCCAAGTTTTCCTCTTATCTAGAACAGGGGTTGTTTTTAAAAGACAGACCAGCAATGGGAAAAGAGTTTTCAGGTAGTTATAAAGTTGCGATCAGCTTCCAAGGGTGTTTCAGCCAGAAGAGAGGCCAGTTACCAGGCAGAAGAAAGTGGCCTTTGGTGGAAGATAACTTGTTTTACTTAATCGTTTTCTGGTTTCAGCCTGTTAAAGATGCAGACCCTCATTTCCATCACTTCCTGCTCAGCCAGACTGAGAAGGTGGGTTGTTTGAAGTTCTTGGTCCTTGGTCAGGGGCTGGCCTGAGAAGAAAGTGTTGCACCATTGGAACCTCATCCTACTAGTCTGGAAGTGAGGCTCTGTCTGTACCACTACCCAGAACAACCAGTTAAAAAGTCACATAGAGGCTACTTATGAATTAGGCATTGTTAAGATTTTTAAAAACAAACTTGAAACTCAGCAACTTCGTGGTTGCCTTCAGAGTCTAGAGCAGAAACCAGACTTGGGCACTCTCAGCCATGGGTGGGGCAGCCCACACTGTGGGGTGGGTGCATGCACAGGCTTACTGGTAGAGATCGTCTCCATGAACCCTGGGGATGTGGAAGGAAAGTCTCCCTAAGTTAGGCTGAGCTTTGGTAAGAACTGCTGATAGGATGTGCCTTTGGAGTTGGACATACCCGGGTTCCAAGCCCAGTTACACTGGGCTCGTGACAAGGCTTCTGATTCCCAATGTCATCATCAGCACAGGAACCTCGTAGCAGTGCGTGGAGAACTAAACAACATAGTACGTGTAACTTTCTAATGTGTCATTTGGAGTTCCATAAAGTTAGACAACAAATAAGCTTTTGGGGTTAGCATCCCACTTTAGGCCTGACCTTTCAGGGAAATTACAGTGAAAACCAGTTAAATGTTCAGTTTAATAAGTGGACTTTTTTCTTCCTTTATTAGCCAGCAGTCTGTTACCAAGCAATCACAAAGAAGTTGAAAATCTGTGAAGAGGTACGTAAGTACACACTTCCCATTTTATCCTCTACTAGGGACCTTCCCTGGTCAGACTGACCTGGTGGCGTGTGCTTCTTTCCCTAGGAGACTGGGTCCACCTCCATCCAGGCAGCCGACAGCACGGCCGTGAATGGCAGTATCACACCCACGGACAAAAAGTAGGACCTTTGGTGAAAAGGCTTCCTGAGGTCTGATTCTGCTGGGTGGCAGGGGGACCCCAAGCAGGCTTTTCAAGGGTCATATCTCAGCAGTTGCTGGGCCTGATTGGAAAGAGAGGGAGAAAGTTGTAATTCTTAATAATAATGATTTTCCTGGGAGTAGTTGGACTTGCAGGAGATAGAAGCTGTCCTGTAAATGAATGCGGAGGTCAGCTTCATGGCTCACTACTGAGTCTCCACACAAGGGGGCACTGGTTTGGTGGTTTTCAGGCTTTCCTGTGCCTCAGAGTCACCTGGAAAGCCACTTCTAAAGCAACAATTGCTCAACCCCACCTCCAGGGTTTCTCAGTCAGTAGGTCTGGGGTGGAACCTGAAAACTTGTATTTTGGTCAAATTCGCAGATATGCTCTGCTGCTGGTCAGGAGACCACACTTTGAGAACCACTGGCTGAGTTGAACTGTGATTAAAACCCTGAAATTGGCTGTGAGGGGAGCAGATGGGGAGTGAGAGATGAAGACTTTTGGAATAAAGCCCATTGCCCTGCCTTCCCCCACTCTCCTGCACCACCTGCCTGCCTGCCACCCTCTGCCCTCCCAGGCTGATGGCAGATCCTTGGTTGTGGTCCCCTAACCTTAGCTTATGCCCATGCACACCTTTGCCCTTACTCTGATGGCCAGGTGTGTTTGCAGTTGATGTAAAGTGACCTTTACTAAGAAGGAGCATTCTCCTGAGCAAGATAAGCCAAGTCTGAATTTTCCAGCTGTATCTTCCTTACTGTTCTTTTTCAGGCTAAAAGCAGTGCATCTTTTACTTACTAATAATTTTTGTACTGCTGAAATCACTGATTCTATATTATTTTGGAGGAACTTCCCTTCACAGAGTGGAGAAGATAGAGGCATGTTATGTGCTAATGAAGGGAGAGATGGGGGTCACTCATTTAATGTAATTAGGATTGTGTTGGTTTAAAACAAAACAAAAAAAAGACAAGGGTGGGGCTGAGGACAGTCCCATTACTGTCACCTGAGACCGTATTATTAGTCAAACCCTTTCTTAACAGGAGTGTGAAGCCAGCTACCAAGTGAAGCAGCTATACCATCACCCAGTCCACTTAGTCCACATTATCCATTTTGCCTCAGGGACACATGAGGGCCCATCAGTTGCCAGGTTAAATATCTAGAAGCTTCATCCCCAGGTCAGCTAGATGTCCTAGAATACCAGGAAAGGGAAAGAGCATTAATCCTTCAGGTTTAGAGTCATAGGGAAAGCCTGTGCTGCCCTGACAACAATGAGTGACGAAAGATCTTGTTTTTAAGCCCAGCTTGAAACCTAAGTGGGCAGGGGTGCCAGTTCGTGAGGAAGGTGGTGGGTTCCATTTTCAACATCTGATTCAAATTGCTGGGATAGAGTGTGAGAAGGGTGTAGTCCAGCAGGGACTAGGGGAACCTCTGAGTATGAGATCCAGTTTGCAGAGGTAGCAGATGCAACTCCCAGAAGTCTGAAAATGCTGAAAGGATAAGAAGTTGACATGGAGAGGCTGCAGGGGATGTCTAGAGATGAAAGAAAACCTAGGTTCAAAACCAGAACACTGTGTAATAAATGAAGAAAGAGTCATTGTTTAGCCATGTCACATGCAAGGAGAGATGAAAAAGTGCAGGAACCAAAAAAAGACATTTGGGCAAGATAAAGTCATCTGCAAGCATGTGAAAATAGCAGTCGTAGCTAATAGCCCCAAGTTCTCGGGGCTGCAGGAAGCAGCGGGCTGTAGGAGGTGAAGGTAGGCAGAACATGCTGTCCGTCCGCGCACTTTCAGCACGGGGTTACAGTGGGCCTGCATTTAGAAGGGCGTGGTGGAGGCAGCATAGAGGTGAGGGAGAAGGCAGGTGCGGGAAGAATTCATGCGCTAGAGAAATTGGCTCCAAAGCTCAGGCAGAGCTTTGAAGAAGAGGGACAGGCTGTCTCTGCTGCCAGCAGGAAGAATGCAAAGGTAGGGCTTAGTGTAAAACCAGGAAGGGGAAGTGAAAGCTGTGATCCTGATTCCGAGAGTGGAGAAGGATGACTGGCTCCCAGCACATTACTTCCATTTCTTGTAATGGATTCTGATGTCCTCTGAAGTGGCCCCTGGAGGCTTGTCGCTCAAGGTGGCAGATCAGGACAACATTGAAAGAGCGAAAGACAAACATCTGCTTTCTCACTGTAATGGAATTGTAATCATTAACTGAGACCCTCCTCTTTCTGTGGCGGTTAGAGCTGAGAACAGCCTGTTTAGATTCAGAGGCACTTGTGAACCACTGGGTCTGCCGTTGCGGCAGCTTACCGCTGAGATGTTTATGGTGGGGACCATCCCATTCCCCCCTGAACTAACCAGTTTTTCTTTTTCAGGATAGGATTTTTGGGCCTTGGCCTTATGGGAAGTGGCATCGTCTCCAACTTGCTAAAAATGGGTCACACAGTGACTGTGTGGAACCGGACTGCAGAAAAAGTAAGCATTCATGGTAGTGTTTGTTAGATTGGGTGGGATGGATAGAGCCTTGTTTTTTAGAGGTGGGGTAATAGGATAGGAATTTCTTCCTTTGTCCCCGCTCAGCATTCTGCCTGTAGTAGAGTGGTAGAAGCCAGGCTCTGAGTTCAGGCAGATAGAGATGTAGATGTATATAAACTTAGAATGTTGCTATAAAAACCAGGGGTATAAAATGAAATGAAAAGTCTCCCGTCCCTGCCATTACGTCAGGTAGCTCATATTATATATTTTTGTTTTTTCTGCACACATGCAAGTGTGTGTGTGTGTGTGTGTGTTACGAATTCACTGCTGTGGAGTGCATATCAGTAGGTCTGCTCTGACCTTGCTGGTGGCTGCACAGTGTTGCGGTGTTGGGGTTGTGTCAGCAGCCATGCGGCAGAGCCTCTGCAGTGATGGAGGTGGTCCCTTGTGTGCACTGTGCAGGGTGACAGCTTCCATGTGTGGCTCTTCAATGCTCGGATCATTGCTAGTATGACTGAAGAATTGAATTATTTATTTCACTTAAATTCAAGTAGTCACCTGCAGCCAAGGCTACCATATTGGACAGGACAGGTTTAGAAGTTCTTAACCTAAGATGCTGGTCCACAGCATCAAGGGGTCTTGAAATAGAATTCCAGGTCTGTGAATGTGCACCTTTTGTAAGGGAGTGAGGCCATGACTTCCCATCAAGTTCTTATCCTAGAAAAGGTGAAGAACCACAGTCCGAGTACCAGAAAACTAAAGCACTGTCCTTGTCAGCAGCAAAAGAGGAGAGACTGAGAAAGGACCAGCCTCCTGAGGAACAGGGTGTGGCTGAGCGTGTGTTTGTGAAATGCCTGGGTGAGCGTCGCCCTGTATGCAGCGAGGGGCGGCTGAACTGCGGTGTGATTGCTGAAGGAGGTAGCAGGGCTGATGAGTTTGTACTAACAAAAGTGTTCTAGGCAAATTGTTTCACTTTGCTAAAACAAAGTCCTTTTCAGGAATAAAAAGGAACTGCTTGTGAGTTGAAGGGGGCCTGGGGAAGAGGGGAAGGCCGTGCTGAGGGGTTTGGGTGGCAGGTGCTGGGCTTCGGGTAGGCGCTGCAGGCACCTAAGTCAGGAGTGAGATCTTAAGAGTCCCTGTCAGCAGGATATTTTGTGATTCAGGGCTGGGGGAACCAAGAAACTGAACTGTGCAGTTCAAGAACATCAAGAGAATCAGAGGGTTTGCATCATAAGTGCATTTCCCTTTGATAGAAGTGCATCTGGTCATTCTGTTTTCTTGGGTGGAGAGCCTAAATGTTATAAACACGGCCATTCTTTCCAGGTTAATTTACGAGAAGGCAGTAGAACCGAGCGTTTACGAACTTGGGTTTTGGAGTCAGACCAGCCTAAGGCACGGCTCTGCTGCTGCTCGCCTTCCTCAGCATGGTGGTTCACTCGCTAAGCCTGGAGTCCTCATCTATAAAGCGATGACGGTGGAAACACCTACTTCATGGGGCTGTGAAGCTTAAATGAGTTGATGTGAGGTGTTCAGCATAGGGCCTGGCACAGGTTATGTAGTAAATATCATCATTAAAAAGCCATTTCATCCTTTTGACAATCCCCCTGGAATTTTTTGAAAAGAATCTTGATAAAAATGATTTTCTCATTCTTCTGGAACAATAAGGGAACATTTTTAAATTTTCAGAAAAGGGAGAGTAATGAGGAGATCTCACCTGTGCAAAGGTTAGAATGTAATATAAAGCTCCAAACTACAAGGCTCAGGGACATGGGTGCTGCAATAAAGACAACGACCCATCAGGTAGATCAGACAGCCTGGGACTCCGTCTGGTAGAGGTGGTTCACTGAGAATCAGTGACATATGCTACTTACTGAGGCCTATATTCAAAACACAGAAGTATTCTATGTAAAGATATTTCTTGGAGTAATTTGTAATTAAAAGCAGGCTAGATAATCAAACTGCAGGGGCCCTGCTAGATAAATTCAGGTATATCTCTACATGAACTGTTCTGAAGCCATAAACTATAAACTAATTATGAAAGATAATAGGGATAAATGTAAATCACACAAAATAGTAGTTTCAGATTATTCTAATTACTTCTTTAAATACCTTTGGAAAAAGGAAATACACTGAAGTCAATATGTGTCTTCTTATGAGATGTTCTGGGTGCCTTTGATTCTCAGGAAGAAAAAGCCCTTTTAGACTCCCAGAAACATCCCAGCGAGGAATGGCAGCCTCCCAGCCCCAGTCCCACTTCCCCAGGCCAGTCCAGAGAGCTCAGGGTGGGTGGGTTTTGCCACAACAACCAAGATGGCTACAGCGGGCTGTGCACAGCTACCACTCACATCCTGTTCCTCAAAGAGGAAACCTTCAGCAGGCACTTGTTTTGTGCTTACTTTGAAGTAGAACATTGTTCTAGACACCAGGTGTGCAAAAACACAAGACAGTCCTTATACATTGTCCCCTCCACTTCCCTCTAGAAGTTGGACCACCAGCTGTCATGTCTCCGGCTCCCAGCCTTAGCCTCCTGTCTTGGGAGACGGGCCAGGAGGACTGCATAGCATGTCTCTGGCTTGGCTGGTGTATTTATTGTGCACTGCCTGCAGCTCACGTTAGGATCTGTGACTTTTGCAGTGTGATTTGTTCATCCAGGAGGGGGCCCGCCTAGGAAGAACCCCCGCTGAAGTCGTTTCAACCTGTGACATCACTTTTGCCTGCGTGTCGGATCCAAAAGCAGCCAAGGACGTAAGGATCCCCTCCCTCCCCTCGGCATCTCAGATTGTGGCCAGGAAAGCTGGCTGGCCTCCTCCCCTTCTCCCCAGCACACCAAGTGAGTGTCTGCATGTGGGGGTGCTGAATTTCCCATCTGAGAGCCATCTCCCATTGTAAAGGGTGTTTGCCTAAATTAAATGCAGACTTCCTTTAATTCAGAGCAAAGAATGCAAACACGAGGGTCCCCTCAGGTCTGTGCTGAGATGCTTCCTGCCTGGCCCAGGTATTCCTGTTGAACTGGAAGCTTTGGGGCTGAGTGTGCCTTTGCCCTAGTGCCAAGTTCCTTTGTTTAGCTGTACTGTTTTCAACAGTTCCAGTGCAGTTCCAGTCCCCTTGTTAAGATGGTGATCAGTCTAATGCAGGAAAATCCAAAGAAGCCCAAAAGAAAAAATTCTGAGATTCCATCTTTTTAAGTGGGAGATTTTTAATAAAAATAAACATATTTTTTTCAGATAAATGTAACATACTAGAATTGCTTTTCTTTCTTTTGTTTATTTACCTGTTCTTCCCTTTTCAACTTTTAGTATTTAGTTCCTAATAGGGAAATGAGTCAAAGCCACAGAGATTTGACATTATCTCTGAGGGGCTCCTGGGTATCTGGCTGGGAGCTTGGGCTATTGCTTGTCCCTTGTGTCCCCACAGCTGGTGCTGGGCCCCAGTGGTGTGCTGCAAGGGATCCGCCCTGGGAAGTGCTATGTGGACATGTCAACAGTGGATGCCGACACAGTCACCGAGCTGGCCCAGGTAGCAGCCTCACTCAGGCTGGCCCTCCGTCACCTTTTCAGTCGGAGCCCAAGGCCCAGGCTGGCCACGCCCAAGAATGGCCAACTTGGTTACTGTAGTGCCAGAGTCAGGGAGAAGAGGAGAGGCCAGTAGCCCTGGGACTAGCCTGTCTTCACTGACTACCTTCAGAGCTGCAGCTAGTCTGGCCTCAGGAGGAGAGGTGCTGCCCACTGGGACGGACGTCAAGTGCTGTAGCTGTGAGAAACAGTCTGGGCTGCGCCCAGGGTCTTTTGTGCTTAAGCAGTTATCTACAATTGATTCAGGCAGAGTGTCCTTCCTCCTGGAGCTGCTGGGCCCAGGTGTGAGGGGGCAGTGACTTCTGGCCCACGTGTGTCCTGAGGGTGGCTGAAGAAGTCAGGGAAGGACAGTGGCCATGGGACGTATAGTCAGCCAAGCCATTAATGACATGGTCGTGCTTGGTCATAGGCTTTGTAAATTTTGAGTAAATGTGAGCCTCTGAGGAGACCCCACTTCTTTCTGTTTACTGCATATAATACAACATCAGTTGCTGACTCTGCCATGGCATTAATTCATCTTGGTACAGATGTCAGCTTTGGGGCTTTGGCATGGATGGCCAAGTTCTCCCACCCACGTGTACTCCTTGTTCCCTACCTGAGACCCCTGGGAGAAGCAAGGCCTCCAGAAGCTGTGACTTTCCTTTCTAGGTGATTGTGTCCAGGGGGGGCCGCTTTCTGGAAGCCCCGGTCTCAGGGAATCAGCAGCTGTCTAATGACGGGATGTTGGTGATCTTAGCAGCCGGAGACAGGGGCTTATATGAAGACTGCAGCAGCTGTTTCCAGGCAATGGGGAAGACCTCCTTCTTTCTAGGTAACACACTTGCCCACCTGTCAGGCCACTTCAGGCCTGGAGGCTGGGTGGGCCACCTCCCCTCTAGACTGCACTGATGACAGCGTCAATCCCGTATGGCCTCTCAGCCTGGGGCCCCCATGGGAAGGTTTCCTTTGACTTGCACAGTCAGTGCCTGGAAGGAGGAAGAGCCAGAAGGGTCAGAGCCAGTTCTGTCGGGGGCAGGTGAATGGGACCTCCCCAGGGTGTAGAGGTGGGTCTGAGCAGGGTCAAGGGGGGTGGGCAGAAAGTCCCTGCCCACAGAAGTCTTGGGACATGACCATGATTTACCCTGGGCAGGTGAGGTTGGCAACGCTGCCAAGATGATGCTGATCGTGAACATGGTCCAGGGGAGCTTCATGGCCACCATCGCTGAGGGGCTGACCCTGGCCCAAGTGACAGGCCAGTCCCAGCAGACTCTCTTGGACATCCTCAATCAGGGACAGCTGGCCAGCATCTTCCTGGACCAGAAGTGCCAAAGTGAGTTGCCTTTGGCCTCTCTTGCATTTTATTTTTAATTGGAGGTGGGAAACTGGGTTAGGCAGCTATCACAGAACAGTCTCTTCTTTAGAGGCTTGTTGGATGTGAAAGATGCACCCTCACCAATCATTCTGTGTCCCTGGTCAGAGGGAGTCCCAGGTCACGGCAGATGGGATTTGGGGGTACAGGCTGGGAACTTGTCTCTTGGGTGTCCAAGGTGGGGAGTAATGCTAGGTATTGAGCCCTGACTGTGGTGGATGGTTTCTTTATATAATTCTGATAAGTGGCTTTCCTTCCTCAGATATCCTGCAAGGAAACTTTAAGCCCGATTTCTACCTGAAATACATTCAGAAGGATCTCCGCTTAGCCATTGCGCTGGGTGACGCTGTCAACCATCCCACTCCTATGGCAGCTGCAGCCAACGAGGTAAAGGCAGGAGGCACTGTCCCGTGTCCCAGCAGCCTCCCCTGGCTTACTGTCCCTCCCTGCTCCTACTAGGGCTTTTCTTTGCTTTCTGTCTAAACTTGCAAAGTGGGTCATCGATTTTAAGCTTTTTTTTTTCCTTAAAGTATCATTAATATACAGTCTTATAAAAGTTTTACATGAACAACATTGTGGTTTCAACGTTCACCCATATTATCAAGCCCTCATCCCCTGTATTGCAGTCACTGTCTAGCAGCACATAAGATTAAGCTTCCTTTTCTAACAGGAGTATTTAAAGCTGTACTCTTCCTCTGAGCCACGCTTACTTTCCTTGTGATTTCTTCTTTGACTTGTGGATTACTTAAAACTGTCAAGTATTTGGGGTTTTCCTAGATATCTAATGATTATTTCTAATGTATCGCTCTTGTGGTTAGAAAACATGCCCTGTATGATTTTTAACTCTTTAAATTTATTTCAGGTTGTTTTGTGGCCCAGCAGATTATCTGTCTTGGTATACTTACAAAAAAAAGGTTGTGTTCTACAGATAATCAATTATGTCAAAATGGTTGGTAGTGTTTTTTCAGATCCTTTACTAACCTTTTTCTCTTTCAGTTGCTAGGAGATGTTAAAATATCCAACTATGATCGTGGGATTATCTGTTTCTCCCTTTAATTCTGTCCTTTTTGCTTATTGTCTAAAACTTTTGTTACTGGGCTCTTAGCCATTTATGACTGGTACATCTTCCTGATGAATTTGCCTTTTTATTATGAAACATCCCTCTTGGTCTTTGTCTTAAAGTCTTAGCTGCTACAGTCTTCTCATACTTACACTGTCTTCGTGTCATATCTTTTCCCATACATTACTCTTAACCTGGGTCTTTATATTTAAATGGTATCTTTTGTAGATGTTTTATAATCAGGGCTTGTATTTTTATCCATTCTGACAATATCTGCTTATTAATTGGAGTGTCATTAACATTTTTTAGAATGAGAAATTTATTAAGTATGCACTTCTTGAAAATAGTTTTTTATAAGTTCAGCTTGCTTACATCAACCTGGTAGAAGTGTTGGTCTTCAAAACACACCACCACCCCCCCTCAGCTGAGCAATATTTGTCTTTACCATAGAGTTACAGTAGCAACTACATTTGTAAAGCATATGTATGAAATAACATAGGTTCATTTATGTTAGAAGCTTTATCTTCCAAGAGCTATAAGCTGATACACATTTTCATTCAAGTTAAATAGAGGTCTCAAGTGGCTTGTTCCAGCAAAGAAAAAATAAATAAAACACAGCACTGTTCTTTTTCACACCTGCCTTTTCACTTTATAATCTGCCCCTTCCCTGTTTGTCTGAACATTTCACTCTTCCAGATTGCAGTACAATTTCAGGTTCCTCCTGTTTGTTTTACCTGTGGGTTCTCTCTTGGCAATGGAATTCCTTGTGTATTTTCTAATTTTTTGTCCATGAGCTTGTTGTCATAGTTATTTCTGCAGGTTTCTGTGTGTGGCTTGTGGTGGCCACACTTCTCAATAAGGTGATTTCTGACCTGCCTCCAGCCTGACTGTACAGTATTCACTGGCTTGGAAACATACATTTTGGTTAATTTCTCAATGGAGCGAGGGGCTCTCTGGCCAGTTAAATGATGTGAATTTAGGCACTGCACTGTGTGGAGCTCAGTGTAAGGATCTTACGGTTAACCAGTCAGTTAACATGTAGCTTTTGTCTTGAAGTCTGTGGATCTGTGGTTGGATTTGGAGGAGCTGTTATATCATTTGATTGCTGTTTGTCCCCTCTGGCTTTTATTTGTCCTCCTTTCTTGCCTTCTTTTAGGTTATTTGAATATTTCTTGCCTTCTTTTAGGTTATTTGAATTCCAGTTTATTTATTGGCTTTTTAATGATGCATTGCTTTTCTTTTATCTTTGCTCTAGGCATCACAATATACATCCTTACAGCCTACCTAGAGTTAATATTGTACCTCTTCCCATAAACCACTGATCACTTACCTCTCCTTCCCTGATGCTTTGAGGAATGGCTTCCCACCTGAGCCCCACCCCACTTTTCTGGTGGGGCCGTCCTCTACCCACCAGACAGAGCCTGCAGCACTTGGACAGAAGATGTCTCTGGACATCACCAGATGTCCCCTGGGGGCAAAATAACCCCAAGTTGAGAACCCCTGCTTTGGAATACAGGTGTCCTTTGTGTTATTTCTGCCTTTGTTTTAAACCCCTCAGACAATGTTGGGATGTTTTGCTTTAAGTAGTCATATGTATTTAAAGAAATTAAGAGAAAAAAAAGTTTTTTATTTCCCTTCTTTACCATTTCTAGTGCTCTCCATTCCTCTCTGAAGAATCAAGTTTCTCTCTGGTATTATTTCCCTTCAGCTAGAAGAACTCTCTTTGGCATTTCCTGTAATGCAGTCAGGTGGTGACAGTTTTATCTGGAAAAAAGGTCTTTATGTAGCCTTTGTTCTGAGTTGACAACTACACTGGAGCTGTAATCGACACTCAATTATGGGGGCTCCAACCTGACTACATTTTTTGAAAGAGGCACAGCCGGCCATATGGGCAGAATCTTGTGTCCAGCTGCATCCCTTCAGCATGTGGGATGTTGTACTGCCCTGTTGAACAGCGACTTTTTCATTCTTCTCACACTCTTCCATGTTCACCATGTGTCCCTGTGGAGCAGCCCTTTCCTTTCCGTGTGGAGCTTACATTTTAATGGAAGGAGGCGCCAGATAAGCACACGAGTATCTGAACAAGTAGAATTTCAGAAGATCCAGAAATATGAATAAACTAGAACAGAGTAGAGAGATCGAGGTGGCCAGGGTAAAGTGGTGCATCCTCTGCTTTGGCTGGGATGATCAGGGAAGGCCTTGGAGCTTCCTGGGAAGGAGCCAGCCATGCTAAGGGAAGGACAAGGAAGCGGCCCAGAAAACAACATGGGAAGCCCTTGGAGGGTCGTCAGCAGGAAGGGATGTGGTTATAATTACCAATGGTGCTCTGTGCACTTTACATCCTGCATTCCATTTAGTCCTCGCAGTGACCGTTACTGTCTGTAATATTCGAGGAGCAGTGGGCACAGACAGGCAGAGGCACTTGGCCTAAGGTCGAGCCAGTCAGTGGAGGAGCCAAGAGTCGCACCCAGACAGCTTGAACTCCAGAGCTTACTGCTTAACCACATTTAGAACTGCTTTCAGGAAGGAGATCCGTGTCTTTAAGTCAGTTCAGCCAGAGGCTGAGCCCATCTCATTTTTTTCCAGGTGTACAAAAGAGCCAAGGCACTGGACCAGTCTGACAACGACATGTCTGCCGTGTACCGAGCCTATATACACTAAGCCCTTGATGCCCCGCCCCCACCCTGCAAATCTTCCCTCTTGACTCCTCCTTCCTCACATGGGGTCGGGGTCCTGGGACTTAACTCTGGACCAGTCCGCCTGTCTCTGTCTCCTTTTGTACAGACTTTGAGACTTGCCATCAGCACAGCACACATCACTCCTCCCCTGGAGGTCCTGGAGAGGGAGGGCGTCAGCAGGATTGGCCGTGGGAAAGCTCTTGAGCTGGGTGGACACCGGACACCAGACTAGGTGGCTGTGTGTTCACACACACACACACACACACGCCCACACATGCACACACACACACCACACACTGGCTCTCACCCCAGGATAGAAGCTGCCCAGAAACTGTGGCCCAGATTTTTTTTTTTCCCCTTCTTCTGAGCTTGTCGTATCTTAGACCCCTTCCAATTGAGGAATGAAAATCAGCAGTGAGAACTGGAAGCCTTCCTACTGCTTCCTTCAGAGTGAAGAGGCTATGGTTATGTCCACATCCCCCACTGGATCCCCCACAGAGAGACACTGGGCCAAGATGAGCCAGCACAGACTAAAACGGAGGTCCCATGGGCCCTCCAACCTCAGGTGACCAGCTGATGAGGATTGTCACATTTAAGCCACCGATGTGCAACCAACTCTCCATGAATGCCTTTGTGAACTGAAAAGAGATTGGCAGAGTCAAGCAAAGACAGAGCTCTGGCTTTCCAGGGAGAGCAGTGAACAGCCAGCCCATAGGTGAGCCTCACAGAACCCACTCTCCTCACTGCTCATCAGCACCTGTCCTAGGAGTTGCCATCACTTCGGAGCCCTGGGCTGATCCGACTTGCTTGATGCAGTGTAAGAGGAGCTCACTCCTTACCAGGCTGTCTTAGTATTTGGACTTGCATTCCAGAACTTGGGAAGAGGTACTGAGGGTCACCTTTGAGGAGTGAAGGGGGGCTGTGAGGTTCCTTCCTGTTTCCGTTATGCCACAGACTCTTCAGGTTCTAAAGAGCCTCTCTGATCCGGGTTCCCTCACAGTGGCCCACCTTCTCCAGCTTGCCCCCAGCACGAGATCCCAAATGCCAACTTCTCTCCATCTTCTTCCCTTCCTCTTCCCCTGGAGACAGTATTTCTGTCTGTCCCTTTGGCCCAGACCCTGCCTGACGATGACAATTTCTTAGGTTCAGCTCTTGAAACAGGAATGAGTGTCTTCACTTCAGCCAGCAGCATGGTCTTTAGTACTAACAAGGCCCTGGGGTTTGTCGGGAGGCAAGAGAGCTGGGCGTGACGGAACCTGAACTAACTGACCCTCAGAGGTGGGTCCAAGACATCCTGGAGACCCTAGCACTTCTCCTTGGACAGGGGACCAGAGGGGCTTGGAACGTGGCATAAGAACAAGGAGAAGTCACCTGAAGGATGTCAGCTGTTCTCCCTCTGCATGGGGTGGGTTTCCAGAGGCCCACTTTGCAGAAGGTCAGCATTTATAATGAATATATGTAATATATATAATGAATACACCCTGTGAGGTGGCCATGCTTGTGTGGGCCCTCTTCCTCTCACCAGAACGCAGGTGAGGGGATGGATCTCAGAAGACATGCGGTTCTGGCTGGGAAGATTCCTGTGGGTTTTTGGCACAGTTGTTAATTTCACTGGGATTTTGAATTCTGTCTGAACACAAAGCCTGTTCTAGTCCTAGCTGGATGCTGGGGGGTGGGGGTAGGGGAAAATTCTGTAACGAACCTGGTTAGTCAATGTTGTCTTAATATTGTTGACAATTCTGTAAAGTTCCTTTTTATGAATATTTTTGTTTAAGCTATTTCACCTTTGTTTTGAAATCCTTCCCTTCTAAGAAGAAAATGTGACACTTGTGAAAAAGCTTGTAAGAAAGCCCCTCCTCCGCCACTCCTTTTTTCCTTTAAACCACCTTTAAATGACAAATCTAGGTAGGTAAGGTTGTGAATTTTTATTTTTGCTTTGTTTTTAATGAACATGTCTTTCAGAATAGGACTGTGTGGTAATGTTTAAATGGCAAAAAACATGATTTTTGTGCAATTAACAAAAAGCTACTGCAAGCAAAATAAACCGTTTCTTGGTAACCAAATCGTTGACCGATTCCTTTGGCGGTGATCTGCGCTCAACGAGCCCGGAGGTTTGGGCCGCGCGCTGCTCCTCGCGAACCGACGGACTCGGCGGCCCAAGAGCAGGCTGTCCCGTCCGCCAATCGCCGGGCGCGGCGAGAGCGAGCCACCGCGCCGGCCAGTCAGCGAGTGCAAGCGGAGCAGCGCGCCCTACCAGAGCCGTGGGGCGGGACGAGCGGCCGCCCAGCTGGAGAGCTGTCGTGGACTCGGCGTCCTGGGCGAGCCGGTGCAAACGGGTTGGCGCAGCCGCCAGCCTCGTTGCGAGGGCGCACGCTGAGTGGCGATCTGGACCGGAATGGGCGGTCGCGCAGCCAATCGGCGGCAGGGATGGCCCCTTGAGACGCGGGCGCGGAGACGCACTGCTGGCGGACCAACGGCTGGAGGACGGGGCCCCGTGACCGTCGCTGGGCAGCGAGCGGCTGCGATGGCGACGGCGATGGCAGCGACGGCGGCGGAGCGGGCGGTGCTGGTGAGGCGCGGGGGCGGTCGGGAGGGCAAGGGCGGCGGGCCCGGGCGGATGACAGCGGGCCTGTCCCCGCAGGAGGAGGAGTTCCGCTGGCTGCTGCACGACGAGGTGCACGCCGTGCTGAGGCAGCTGCAGGACATTCTCAAGGTAACTCGGCTCCTGAGAGTTACCCGTGCCTGCGTGCCGAGCGCCTGTCTCGGGCGCGACGCGTGGTGTTCAGACCAGGCCCTGCCCTCAGTGCGCCTGGAGTCCAGTCGGGGGCGCCGGCAGACAGCTGCCCAGTTCCCCAGCGGCTGTCTGAGCGCCGGGCCCGCCTGGGGGTCAGGGAAGGCTTCCTTTGAAGACGTGCCAAATTAATCTCAGATCCGAGGGACCCCAGGATTGTGACCTTAACCAAGTACTCAACCTCAATGGGCCTCCCTTATGCAAAAAGGAGAATAGCAGTACCGGCCTGACAAGGGCTGATGTGAAGACAGATAAGCCAGTTATCTCACAAAAATGTCCAGCAGTGCCTGGTATGGCCAGAGTTATGGGTTGCCATGACTATTTTGTTTCCTGACTGTTCCCCACACCCAGCACCTAAACCAAGCTGGGAGAACATCTCTCCCCCATTTCCATATCCCTGTGTTGGGTACAAGGTAGGCTCCCCGGAAATGTGGAAGGAGCGGGTATGGCTCAGGTGGGCCCGGAAACTCAGGCTGTAGGGGCGGGGCCTTAGCTGTGGGAACGTGCCCTGGAGGCTTGGGTAAGGCCCCCCCACCTGGGAGTGCGGCCTCTGGCTGGGTGGGTGAACTTTACCCATTCCCCTCTGCCCCCAGGAGGCCTCCCTCCGCTTCACTTTGCCGGGCTCAGGCTCGGAGGGGCCCGCCAAGCAGGAGAACTTCATCCTGAGCAGCTGTGGGTGAGCCCGAGCAGGGGGACTGGGCTGGGGGGTTCCTTGTGAGGGGGATAGCCCTGCCCTGAGGCTGCTTTCAGCTCCCACACCAAGAGGGTGTGCAGTGGGCCAGGCTGGACCATCCTGTGGCAGCCAGGGGCAGCCTGCTGGGGGAGGCGGGAGGTGGGAGAGGACAGAGGGCAGCTGGAGGCACCACTCTGACCCCCGTGTGTTGTAGCACAGACCAGGTGAAGGGCGTGCTGACTCTGCAAGGGGACGCGCTGAGCCAGGCGGTGAGTGGGGAAGAGCATGGGAACTTCCTGCTTTTGTCAGCTCTGCTGCCAGCTGGATGTGTGACCCTGGGCAGGAGTCTTGACCTCTCTGGTCCTCCTCATGGGATTGGTGTGCAGCTTCAGTGAGAAGTGCAGGAAGTGAGATGCTGTGCACATGGCCCAGCCCAGAGTCGGCCCAGTGAAGCATGGGCATTTGCAGAATAAGGCTGGCCCCAGATCAGAGTGGTATTAGCTAACATCTGAGCTCTGTCTGCACCTGAGCCTGTGCCAGATGCCAAATCCATCGGCCTGTACAGATATTCCCCATTTGCCCACAGTCATACGCTTCCTCCCAGCCCAGGCCACCTTCCCCTTTCTTGGCCTCTTTTCCCTTTCATCTCTTTGTGGTTCCTCTTGGGCCTGAGTTCCTCTTTCCTGTTCACCCTCCCAAGTGGTCAGGGTGTTGGGAGACCTCCTGCCCCGTGGAGTGGCTGGGGCCTGAGCCACCACCCACACCTATTTCTGCCCCCTGCTCAAGGGCCCAGAGGGGCCACAGGCAGAAGGGCATTCCTCTGCCTGGCTTATCCCACTCTTGCCCATCAGGACGTGAACCTGAAGGTGCCCCGGAACAGCCAGCTGCTGCACTTTGCTTTCCGGGAGGACAAGCAGTGGAAGCTGCAGCAGGTAACTAGGCCCTTCCCTGACCAGGCTTAGGCCACACGGGCAGGCAGGGGGAGGCCCTCGGTGCTGAGGCCTCCAGGGGGCTGGGGATTTGTGTCTGCAGCAAGCCCGGGAGGGTGGTGTTTCCTAGCAGCAAAGCTGGAACATGCAGTGCCTCAGGCTCCAGAGCATTGCTTGGTGGGGAGTGGAGAACCTGGCCTGTCTGTGGGAACCACAGGGCCCTCCCCAACAGGGCACCCCCTGCCCAGAGCCCCTGGGGGCTTCCCCCAACTCTTGGGGATGAAGCCCATGCTTCCTACCAGCTCCTATGTGACCTGGCCCCTGCCTGTGCCCCCTCTCATCACTGGCCACCAGCTGGTCTCTACCTTGAGGCCTTCGCCCATGCTCCTCTCTCTGCCTGGAGTCCTCTCTCGGGCTTTTCTCAGCACCCAGTGATGCTCCAGAGTTGTCTCCCTGGGGCCGCCCCCTCCCCTCCTTTGCCATACTTTTTGTTCCCTTAGGTAAGTCACACAGTCTGTTGTCATCTTGTACTTTTATTCACCACCATCTATCGTTCTCTAGAAGGTGAGCTACAGGAGGCTAGGACGCAGCTGGCCTCAGTCTGTGCCACAGGGCCCAGCCCTTGGAGGTCACTGAGCCAACAATTCAGGGGGAGGGATTAGGTAGGGAGCAGCCACCCTGCCCCTTAAGGATGGCCCCTTGGAGTGGGGGCCCATGGGCTGGAGCCCCAGAGACCACAGATGCTCTGAATTCAGCACCTCTCCTGCCAAGGCCCAAGCCACTGACTGCTCTGTGGATGCCATTTTTAGATCCAGGATGCCAGGAACCACGTGAGCCAAGCTATTTACCTCCTCACCAGTCGGGATGAGAGCTACCAGTTTAGGACTGGAGCAGAGGTCGTCAAGGTGAGCTGCCCCCAGGGACAGGGGAACCAGATTCCCCACCCCCAGCCCTAACCCCTAACAGGCCCCTGGAGAGCTCTTGCCTAACATTCTCAGGTATAGCTGACTGTTGACCCTTTTCTCTCAGTATACATATGTCCATCCAGCCATAGGTGAATGGCTCACAGCCCAAGCTCCGAAATCAGACCTGGGTTCTGATCCCAGGCCTCCAGTTCGAGCTGTACAATCTCAAGTCACTTATTTAGCCACTCTGTGCCTCATTGTCCTCACTGGCAAGAGGGAGACAAGCTGTGGCACTACCAATTATGATAATGCAGGTAAAGTGGGCTCTAGTAAATGCTCAGTAAACAGTAGCTGCTGATAGTAGTACTAGCACCAAAAAAAAAACCCTTGTAATTAACAAAGTGAAATCACATGACATAAAGAGCTGAGCCCAGATGTGCTGGACTCACGGTTTTGCTCTGCCCCTGACTTTCTTTGTATCCTCAGGCGGCCCCCCTGCCTCTGGACCTCTGGTTCCTCGTATGAAAACTTGGAACTAGATGGACTAAGGTCCCTCCAAAACTGTGACCACCCTGGGGAGACAGGTGGAACCCCCCATGCTTCCATCCAGCAATTCTGCTTTTCCCGGGAGCCAGGTCACCCTGGGGCCCACAGCAACAGCTGGAAGTGGAGGAAGCTGGGGCTCTGAGGAGTCCAAGCCAGGGCTGTGCCTGTGCAAAGGGATGAGTTCCAGATGGCTCCACTGTTCACTACACATGTGACCCTACCCCCTCAGAGCCTCAGTTCCCGCACCTGTAAAAATGGGGCTCGTGCCTGCCTTAAAGCCTCAACTCAGCCATCCCACTGCCTCCTCCAGGAAGCCCTTCCTGGCCTCTGGGACTCAAGCTCAATTAGGACTCCTTCTTATAAGCTCCTTATTGCCTGCAACTCACCTCCATAAAGCCCTCATGCCCTTGAACTTCCAGGATCTTACATTCCCCATTGGCCCAGCACCCAGGATTCTGTGCTATAGAAATTTCTGGATTGGGTGGTCAGCAGTGTGGGTGTCCTGCCCCTACTGTGAGCTGAAGCCCAGTTACCTGCATCTTTAACAAGCCCCCTGCTGTGGAGGTCAGGCCGAGATGGTGACCTCCAGAACAGGACCTGGGAGCTCCCACAGCTTTGTTGCTCCCAGATCCCGGGGCCAGGGGATCCAGGCCCTCGCAGCAGTTGTGACCAGCCCCCTCCCCACAGCTGATGGATGCTGTAATGCTGCAGCTGACCAGAGCCCGAAACCGGCTCACCACCCCAGCCGCCCTCACTCTGCCTGAGATCGCTGCGAGCGGCCTCACGGTCAGTGCCTGGGGCGAGCCCTGCTCCAGGGGATGGGTCCCCACACAGGAGTCCGGCTTGCCTCTGGGAGGGACACGCAGAACTGAGGGGTCCTCAAGCCCCAGGTTGTTGCCATTCGGAGTTGTCTGTGCATTCTTCTGGGGTAGGGTCCTTGGCTTCCATCCTGTATCCCCCAAATACATCACCCCTAGTCTGAGTCATAGGTTCCCAAGCTAGTCCAGGAAGCCACCTGGGAGAGTCTAGAAGCCCCAGTCCATGGGGTGAGGACTGAGTCCCTCCAGGTGGCTCTGGGGACATCTGTGCCTAGCCTTCCTCACCCCACCTGCCTGCCTGGCCTCCCCTACAGCGGATGTTCGCCCCCGCCCTGCCCTCTGATCTGCTGGTCAACGTCTACATCAACCTCAACAAGCTCTGCCTCACCGTGTACCAGCTGCACGCCCTGCAGCCCAGCTCCACCAAGGTGAGTGGGGCTCCCCTCATCCCCAGCCTCACCCCACCCCATCCCCTGCCCCACTCAGCCAGAGCCTGACCCTCTGCTGCTCTTCTCTCTAGAACTTCCGCCCTGCAGGTGGCGCAGTGCTCCACAGCCCTGGGGCCATGTTGTAAGTACACTCTCCAGAAGGGGTGCCCTGGAGCACCCTCCCCACCTCAACCATCTGTTCCTCAGAGGCTGGGGGGCCACCATCAGAATCTCTCCCCTCTCCCCTCAGTGAATGGGGTTCCCAGCGTCTGGAGGTGAGCCACGTGCACAAGGTGGAGTGCGTGATCCCATGGCTCAATGACGCCCTCGTCTTCTTCACTGTCTCCCTGCAGCTCTGCCAACAGCTCAAGGATAAGGTGAGGCACAGCAGGGCTGCAGGGTTGGGCCTCACTCTCAGACAGATTGGGCCAGCCAGGCCCCCTTCATTCTGGGGGGATTCCAAGGGCCCTCCACACACAGCAGGCAGATGGGCCACCGTGTCCCTGGGCAACAGTACCCTCTCCCTGACACACTGCCCTTGGATGACCTTGAACTTGGGCCACAGGGTGCAATAAGGGCCAGACCTCCTAGCCACCATTCACCATGTCTCCCCACCTCCCTCCCTCCCAGATCTCCGTGTTCTCCAGCTACTGGAGCTACAAACCTTTCTGAGCGAGCACCCAAGAGCCTGTCTCCTGGGAAGTGGCCCCAGCCCAGGGGTTCCCTGTGCCCCCCAAATACACCCCTTGGAGTGCTGGCCAGAACTGGGAAATGTGGGCTATTTATTTCCCTCCTTGCCCCATCCTACCAGTCACATTCACACAGAGGAGAGTGAACACTGGAACCCTGGGAGGAAGGGATGCTGGCTGGCTTTTTGTTTGGATGGGAGTGTCAGGAAGTCAGGGCTGAGAGGTGGCTCATGGCTGAGCCCCATCCTCCTGGCACGGCCTTGCAAGAACCCTTGGACTCAGGGAGGGGTCAGCCCAGGGCTCTCCTTTCCCACTTTGCTTCCTGCCAACCTGCCTCCAGGATGGCGAGGGCGGCCGCATTACCCTTCCAGCTAGAGGGTGAGGGCTGGGTGGTGGCCCTAAGCTGGAAGGCAGGCGGAGGAAAGGGCAAGTCAAGCTACCCGCTGTGAGCTCTGGTGCCCTTGACTTTGCTGTCAAACCTGGCAAGGCCACCAAGAAATAAAGATTATCTGACTTTACATGGAGCCCTGTCTATCTATCCATGTGAGTGAGGACCAAGCTGGGGGTCCTTGCTGATCAGGAGCTGGGGGCAGAGCGCAGGCACTGAGCACCTGGCCTCCCCTTGCCGCCTTTAGAGTGTGCCCAGGCTGCCAAGGGATGGTGACAGGGGCTCTCCTGGGGGTCCAGGCCCCCAGTTTGGGCCCAGCTTCACCACGGCAGCTGCTGGGTGACCCCTATTAAGTTACTTAAGGCCTCCTGGTGAAAATCATGAGCTGAAGGCCTTGAGGGGCCAGGAGGGCATCTAAACAAGGCAGGGAGTGCCCACGCCGCCCACGCCGTGACAGAGGCTCTGAACAGCTCTAAGCAAACAAGGCATTGTTTCCGCTGGCTGGTCACATGGGCAGAGGGGCCGGGGCTCCCGCTTCAAGGTTCCAAAGCCAAGTTGTCCACACCCCTGGGTTCCTGCAAGAGAGGCACAGAGGGGTCCTGTGGCGTCCCTCCTCCGTTGCCTGCCTGCGCCCTCCCCTCCGCCCCGGTGCGGCTCCTGGGCGCCCCACCTGGGAGACGAGCAGCTCACCTGCGCGGGGCGCACCTTCTGGAACAGGACGGTGTCGCGGCGGGGTCTGCAGCAGCAGTGGGTGCAGGCAAGCACGAGCAGGAGCAGGACAGTGCCTGGGGGCGGAGCGAGCGTCCCGGTGAGGCCCGGCCCACGGCCTCCAGGGAGCCAGGAGCCGAGGCCGCACTCACCAGCGAAGAGGAGGAAGAAGATAAAGGCAGCCGTATCCCACTCGGACTGGAACGGCCGGCGGCTCTTCAGCTTCCCCAGCACTTCCTGGGCCACTGTTTGCAGCTCCTCCTGTAGGTGCTCCCCCGACAAGGCCATCTCAGCTGGAGGGTCCTGGGACCCGCGATCCAGACTGGGCTCAGGACCCAGGCTCGGGAGCCTCCCGCAGCCCGGCCCCGCCCCTCCCACAACCCCCCGCAGCCAGGCCCCAGACCCCGACCTGCCTCCGAGTTCCCCAAGCCAGGCAGGCCCTGGTTCCTGCGGGAACAGACTACTTCCCGCTTCCGGATCCACGCCAGCGGACCGGCAACCAGCCCCACCCTCCCCGGGCGCCTGAGCTGCGGACGGGCGGGGCTGCCCCTGCCAGGTGTGCCACCTGCCCCCAGCAGCAGGGCTGCGGTCCTGACAGCCTCTTCATTCCGGGGATTTTCCCCTTTTCTCAATAGACCACATACGCAGCCTGGAACACAGTGGACATTCGGCAGCTGTTGACCTCATGAGTGAAGGAAACAGAGAGAAGGGAAAGAGAAAGGGAGGAGTCCCTTCCCCTCAACCTCCCTGGGCAGCTAGATGTGTCCGCCCAGCACTAGGAGTCTTTAGGTCCTTATTTTCTCTATTCTAATCTTCACAACACAAGACAATGGTTACCATCTCTATGGGCTCTTTCCCCAGAACTTGGGGCCTGGGGCCCCTGACCCAGCTTCTTTCAGAGCACAGGTATGTCCAGACGTGCGAGGGAGGGGCCAGAGACCACTCAGCGCCTGAGGCCGGTGGTAAGCCAGGTGGACACCATGTCCTGTCCTTGTGAGCTTCTGGTCGGGAGAAGCCTACCAGCAGATGGTAGGCCCTGCCCCGAGCACTGTACGTGCATCACCTAACGTATTCCTTGCGGCCGTCCTGACGTGGCTAACACTGCCATTCCCACTGTGCAGACTTGAGGCCTGAGGCCTTGGGGAGCTCAGCTAGCTCGTGAGATGTCTGATATGTTCATTTTCTGTTGTTCTCACATAGCACCACAAAGTGGCTTCAAACAATACAGATCTATTACCTTCCTGTTCTGGAGGCCCTGGGGAAGAATCCATGCCTCATCTTTTCCAGCTTCTCGAGACTGCCTAGGCTCCATTGCTCGTGCTCCACCCCTCACTTCAATTTCTGCTTCCATCCTTACATTTCTGACTCTGACCCTCCTGCCTCCCTCTTATACGGCCCCCTGCGATTACACTGGCCCACAGGATACTCCCCCCATCCAAAATCCTTAATCACATCTGCAGAGCCCCCTTTGCCATGTAAGGTGACATCTACGGTTTCCAGGGATTAGGACAGAACCAATGTGGGGCCAGCACCACCCAGGACTGCGAGCCAGGCATTCATAGCCCAGAGCCTCCGAACACCATGTTACAGAGCCTCTGTGCCGGGGTTCCCACCTTCCACCTGACATCCCCTCCAGCCCATTCTGAGTTCTCAGATCCCTGTTGCAAACAGAGGGTACTTTCGCATGACTGGAGTGCTCCGTTGCAAAAGGCGATGGGGGTGCTGCCACTGTGGAAAACAGTCTGGAAGTTCCTCAAAAAGTTACACATAATGTTATCAAATGACCCGGCATTTCCACTCCCAAATGAAAACAGATGAAGTTCACACCAGCATTAATCACAAGAGCCAAAAGGTGCAAGGAACCCAAGTGTCCATCAGCTGATGAATGGATAAGCCCAACGTGGTTCATCCATATAACGGATTATTATTCAGCCATAAAATGGAATGAAGTCCTGACACGTACTACTCGGTGGATGAACCTCAAATACATGATGCTTGGTGAGTGAGACCAGATGCAAAGGTCACACATTACAGGATTCCACTGATATGAAATGTCCAGAAGAGCCCAACCCCGAGGCAGAAAGGAGTGGTTGCCAGGGCTGGGGTGCCCAGGGGGTTTCCCTTGGGAGGAGTGGGTGTCTTGGGACTAGATCGAGGTGGGGTTCTGGTGACATTGTGAACACCCTAAATGCCACTGAATGGTTCATTTAAAATGGCTAATTTTAGGTGAATTTTACCTCAATTGGAAAGAAATGTAGGGAATGGGGCTGACAAGCAGCCTCACCCTGACTTGGCCTGGCTGGGTGGGCAGGAGGCCCGCAGCCCCCTCCTCTCCCGCTGACCCTCAGCCTTCCTGTCCACGTCCAGCACCTTGTTGCGTGTTTGTCATTGCCAGTAGGGAAGTAAGACCCGCTCATTAAAGAAAATCTGGGAAACTCTGCGTTGTTAAAAGACATAAACCATCCGAAGAGCCCCAGACCCAAGCAGAGCCATGGTGGGGGCCAAGGCAGGATGCATGTCAGGCGGGTCAGACCCCCAGGCTCGGCTCCCGGCCCCAGCACCTCACACACACCAGTGTGTGACCTGGGGCCCAGTCCCTGACCCCTCTCTGCCTCAGTGTCCTCTTCTGTGACGTGTGTGTGTGTGAGTAGTGTCCGCCTGCTGGGGCTGCTGTGAGGACTGCACGGAGTAATCCCCGCAAATGCTGCCACCAGGAAGCGCACCAGGAAACTGCCCTAAATGATCTGTGTCGCTCTCACTGGGCTTGTGGAGCCCTCCAGTCTTGGCCTTTGTGTGCATTTGGGCTCACCTGCCGTCCTCTACTGCTCAGATCACTTTACCCTTGAAAGAGGGCTTTTCCCAGGAAACATAGCCAAGAGCACCTTGTAAATAACTGCTGCTCTCTGCAAACCTGATCCTCCAGCTCACAATCCCTGTGGGCACCCACTGAGGCTTTCTCCCCCACAGTTTTTCAGAATCCTATGTCACTCATATGTGACAGTTTTTCTGGAGATGCTGGTTTCTCTGCAGAGATTTACTTCCTTGAAGGACATTCTCAGAGGCAGAATCTCCTCCTGCTCAAGGTCAGTCTGCGGGTTGCCAGCACTGCTTGGCCATTGGCACATAACATTCTCATTGGCTCCGTGAGGCCAACCTTGCCAAATCTCTCAAGAACTGGGGAGTTGTAGCTTAAGAGATTTCTCTGTTGGGAACGGAACCATGTTCCAGGGCAGTCTCTGCCCTGGGCCTCCCACCCTGGGCCCTGCCAGCCCCACTCCTGGCCTCCAAGCCTTGAAAGTGAAGTCTAAGCCTCTGTTGTCAGATGTGTAGAAGGTGGGAGAGTAGAAGGGCATGGCGGAGAGAGGAAGAAGACTGCTTGGGGCTCGGGACAGTTGAGGGTCGGGTGAGCCCCAGTGGGCAAAGCAGGGTCCATAAACGGCTGCCTGCTTTTGTAAATAGTTTTTATTGGCCTATAGCCACACCCATCCCTTTGTCAGTGGCTGCTTTCATACCAACAATAGCGGAGCTGAAGAGTAGTTGCAACGGAGATCTTATGATCTGCCAAGATTAAAATCTATACTACCTGGTTCTTTACAGAAAACATTTGCCAACATCTGAGACAGAGGATTGCTTAGGGCTTGCAAACTCAGGTGCCAGGAGATAGGTGAGCAAGAACTAACTGAGATGGACTTGGTGTAAGAAACATCCTACAGGGAGACATTAGAGAGGGGTGAGGACTAAGGCAAACTGGATGCATGTGGCGCATCTAAAGAGGGAGCTCAAGTCAGCTGTGGGCTAGGTCCACAGTTGCCAAGGCTTACAGTCTCTAAGCTACATGGGAAATCTAGAAGTTTGTGTGGACAAGAGGTGGTAGAGGTTGGGCATGTGGACTCAGATCCCGGCCCTGCCACTTCCTCACTAAGTGACCCTGAAGGACTCCCTTGATGCTCTCTTTTCTGTGACTTGGGTGGTAGTAACAGCACTTACTTCCTAGGGCTGTGATCATTATTTAACAAGTTAGCGTCCTAGGACTCCTGGAGTAATGGCATGCAAATACTAAGTTACAGGGTAGATGTTTGCTGTATCCGTCTCTTGGTTTTTCAGTGCTGGCAATTTAAAACACTATGGAGCCAGCAGTGGACAGACAAAAGGACACCCACGGATGTTCTGCTTTCCGGCCATGGTCACGGGGTTGTTTCCCCCGGCAGAGTAGTTAAGGGGCATGAACTTGGAAGTCAGAGGGACTGGCTGAAGCCCAGCTCTGTCGCTTACCAGCTAGGTGACTTTGGAGCTGCCCTGGGGTCCTGGATCCTGTCTGTAGTACTAGGCCAGAGTCCTCGTGAGGATTTCAGGGTAGGGTCCCAACAGGGCCTGGAGGAGCAGCTTACCAACCTGCGCTCAGCTCCCCACTGCTGAGGAGCCCAAAGGTGGGGTCAGGGGGAGGGGCTGGAGCTCAGATTCTTCAGTTAACTGTCACCCTGTCCCCTCCCCCTCACCACACGCTGCAGGGTCTGCCAGGACAGGGCAGTCCCCCAGAGCTCCACAGGGACCCAGGGCCAGCAGGTGCCACACAGGCTGCTTTTCTCTCTCGCTCGCTCTCTGTCCCCCACAGGCCCAGCCCCTGGGCCTCGCCAGGCTGGCCATGCTCTGCTGGGGAGTGCAGGAGCAAGAAGCCTGCCCGGGCCATGGGTGGGGGCCAGGAAGGAAGCTCTGGGTATGGGTGGTAGCAGATTTCTAGGGCTGGCACGCCTCAGGAAGGGATTCAGTCTCCCTGAGAGGCAGCACCCCCAGGCACCTCAGCAAACCCATGGGCCATGGTGACGTGGGACATGGCTGCACAGGGGCATGCAGTCAGGGAGCGCCTGAAAGCACAGCTTGGGAGTCAGGGTCCAGAAGTGAGAATGCAGGTGGCCCCCCTCTGGAGCCCCAGTGACCCCCTCTCCTCACCCACCCCTGGTGACAGGCATCGTTGTGCCCTTGGCCGCATGGACCCCCAGAGGCAGTCCCCTTCCCCCTGCTCATCAAGGCCCTCCAGCCCCAGGTCCCCGTGCCGTGAGGCGCTTGGTTATGTGGGCATCGACGCCCTGCTGGACCAACTGAAGATCAAAGCTATGAAGATGGGCTTCGAATTCCACATCATGGTGGTGGGTGAGTGAGGGGCTGGGGGCCAGTGGACAGAACCTCGTGCCTCTCAGCCTCAGTCTCCCCATCTGGGAAGTGGGCCTCATGGTGGCATCTCACAGGGGGGTCACAGTTGAAAATCTGGCAACACTGAGTTGTTAAAAGATAAAAATTACCCACAAAGCCCCAGCCAAATCCAAACAGAGCAATACGGGTGGGGCAGGGGGTGGGGGGCCGTGGCAGGAAGTCCTGAACACCCAGACTCAGATCCTGGTCCGCGCTCGTACCACCCGCACGTGTGCGACCTTGGGCACCGTCCCTGACCCTTTCTGCCTTAGTTCCTCATGGGGCTCTGGTATTCAGGTGGTCTTCCATGGGACAGCTTATCTGGAATTGCATTTTTACACACACAAAATTGATTTTGTAGGTCAAAACTACACTTTTAACAAAATAAACCAGATAAACAGCATAAAATATCAGGGTGTGCAACACCAAGCTGGGCGTTATTCTAAGGCAGCACTGTCCAACAGAAATAAAACATGAGCCACATAGGTCACTTTTCAATTTCCCAGGAGCCACCTTTAAAAAGGTAAAGGGAAACAGGGAAAGTAATCACCTATTTTATTTAGCCCAATATATTCCAAAATGCCAGCATCTCAACATGACATGGAATCCATAGAAAATATTACTCGCGAGAGCTTCCACATTCTTTCTTGTCATACCCCATCTGCAAAATCTGGTTCGTCTTTCCCACTGACTGCACATCTCAGTTCAGATCTCCTGCATCACCAGTGGCAGTAGCCAGGTGCGGCTCCAGTATCAGGCAGCACAGCCCTGAGGACAACCTCACTTAGACACACCAAGGTGTGTGCTGCGCTGTGCTGTGAGGTGTTTCCTACAGAAGGGCACGGTCCACAGGGTTTTAAAGCCCCCGTGGCAGGGAGAGAGGGCCGTCTAGAGCCGACGCAGCCTGGGGAAATCTCACCCTGGCTTTTGTCGACCAAAAGGAGCCAGACACAAGAGAGTACGTGCTGTGCGATTCCCTAAGTCCACAGCCGACGGAACTGCTCCCTGCTGATGGAAGTCAGGAGCCGGGCTGTCCCTAGGCAGCTGGGTCAACGTGACAGGGCATGAGTGTGCTGTGTGTCTGGTCTCTTGATCTGGTGCAGCACACACGGGAAGTTAAATTTATAAAAAGGTGTTGAACTGCCCATCAGCGGGTAGGCAGATCAACACATGTGGTCCATCCATCCATAAGCCAGAATATTATTTGGCCTTAAAAAAGAACAAAGCCCTGACCTGCTACAACATGGATGAACCTTGGAAACATGAGGCTGAGCGGAAGCAGCCAGACACAGGACCAGTATTGCAGGATTCCATTTACATGAAGTGTTCAGAATAGGTGGATCCATAGAGACAGAAAGATCAGGGGCTGGCGGAGGGAGAACGGGGGGTAAGTGCTCATGGGTACAAGGCTTCTTTGAGGGGCAGTGAAAATTTTGGAACAAGACAGAGGTGGAGGCTGCACAGCAGCGGGACTGTACTAAATGCCTCTGAATTGTTCACTTCAAATGGTTAATGGTTAATTTTTTATTATATGAATTTTGCCTAAATTTTGCCAAAAAAGGGGGGATAAACATTGAGTGGACACATCAGATAGTGTGTGTACTTTTCTGTATTTATGTCATACTTAGTAAACAGTTCACTGTCTAAAATAACTGATTTAAGAGTTTGAGGAACACTGCCTCGAACGTGCGCCTCACTGCTGCCCCTCGGTTCTCCCAGGTCAGAGTGGCCTGGGCAAGTCCACAATGGTGAACACACTGTTCAAGTCCAAGCTGTGCAAGTCCACCCTGCCGGGCCTGGGGGTGCCCACGTCCCAGACGCTGAGGCTGCAGTCGGTAACCCATGGTGAGCGAGCCCCCACCCTCACCCCTACCCGCCCTGCCGGGGTCCGATCTCTCCCCCTCTGCTCTCCCCACAGTCATCGAAGAGAAGGGCGTGAAGCTCAAGCTGACGGTGACCGACACACCCGGCTTCGGGGACCAGATCGACAATGACAAGTGGTGGGTCTTTGAGGGCGGTGGCCAAGCCCTGGTTGCCCCTCGCCCCTGCCCCTCTGGCCTCCAGGAATCATCTAGCCTTGGAGCCACCTGGCTGCAGCATCTCTGAGGCTCAGTTTATTCATCTGTATGATGGGTGTACACAAGACTCCTTCCAAGAGTAGAGGGAGTTGCCTATGTCAAGGTCTCCGCTTGCTGCCTGGCTCAGTAAAGGTTATAGCACAGCAGGAGTGAGAAGCCCACACTCCAGAGTCAGGACGGCTGGGCCAGACCACGTCCCAGCTGCAGGGCCTGGGCTGGTCACAGGAGCTCTCTGGGCCTCAGTTTCCTCTTTGTAACTTGGGGCTGATGACACCCCCACTTGCAAAGTTGTTCTAGGCTCTCAGATAGCCAAAGACAGTGGCAGTGGTTGGGAAAATACATATATGCACACACAAACACACACACACACAATCAGGACAGGCTGCACAATTTGTGGGACCCAGTACAATGAAAATGCAGGGCCCCTTGTTAAAAATTACTAAGAATTGTAAGACTGTGACCACAGAGCATTCATCCAAGCGTTCACGGGCCCTGTGTGACTGCTCTGTTCACACTCCCATGGAGCCTGTCCTGCACACAGTGCTTCATGGAGCACTTACTGTGTGCAGGCTCTGGTCTAGCCGACGTGGAATTTGCACTGTCATGGGGGTGAGGAACAGACCGTGAACAAAATATGTTCACAGCTAGTTATATGGAACTCTGTCATCCAAACAGGACATTTTCAGAGCTTAAGGGACACGGAGCTGGGGGTAGGTGGGGGTGGGGGGTGCAGTTTGAAGCAGAGTGTGATCAAGAGAGGTGACCTTTGGGCGGACTCCAAGGGGATGAGAGAATGAGTCTGTGGACGCACAGGGAAGACGGTTCCAGGCAGAGGGCGGCCTGTGCACTGCTGCGGAGGTGGGCTGGTGTGTTTGATGAAGGCTGGCATGGCTGGGGGGGCCTGAGCGACAGAGGAGAGAGAGGGCAGGCAGGAAGCAGCCACGGGCTGTGGTGTAGGGCCTGGAAGGACAAGGTAGGCACTTCTGCTTTTCTTCAGCCACCAGAGGCTGAGGAGAAAAGAGATGTGATCTGACAACAGCACCAGCGGGGAGAGGGGCATGGAGGGAGCCCAGGGAGAGGAGTTGGGACCCGTGAAACAACTGGGTGAGAGTTCTTGGTGGTCTGAACCAGGCTGCTGCAATTCCTCAACCTAACGCTCACCTCTCACCCCACGAAGTAGGTACTCTTTTTGTCCCCAAAGGTGAGGAAGCTGAGGCCTCAGCTTGAGAATGGCAGGGCAGTCTCTGATAACACAGCGGGACCAGAGGAGTGGGTGCCCAAATGCCCAAGGATCTCAGGCTCAGGGAGACTGGAAGTCCAGCACCCAGGGCAAACTGGGGTGAAGTCCTAAAGGGAGGGCGTCCAGAGAACAGGGCAGACGGGGGGCCCCGGGTGCTGTTCTGAGGTTGGGTTGGGTTCCCGCCCCAGCTGGGACCCCATCCTGGGCTACATCAACGACCAGTATGAGCGGTACCTGCAGGAAGAGCTCCTCATCACCCGCCAGCACCACATCCCTGACACCCGGGTGCACTGCTGTGTGTACTTTGTGCCACCCACTGGGCACTGGTAAGATGGCTGGGCCGGCTGGGGGAGGGCCGCCTGCGTGGGGCAGAGAGGAGGAAGAGGAGGGGTCCCCAGTGTGCCTGCAGACCAGCACGCCCTCATCATACCCTCACCACCACTGACATCCCCTCACCCCCGGCCCTGAGCAGCCTGAGGCCCCTGGACATCGAGTTCCTGCAGCGGCTCTGCCGGACTGTGAACGTGGTGCCCGTGATTGCCCGTGCTGACAGCCTGACCCTTGAGGAGCGGGAGATCTTCAGGCACAGGGTGATCTGGGCACCTGGGGTTGGGCTGGGGCTGGTGGGGGCAGGGAGGGGGCAGAGTGCACAGGGCTGAGGTCACCTGTGTGTGCTCCCCAGATCCAGCACGACCTCAGGACTCACTCCATTGACGTGTACCCGCAGAAGTGCTTTGATAACGATGTCAATGACAGGCTGCTCAACAGCAAGATCCGGGTAGGAGGCCACTGGGGGTGGGGAGGGTGGCAGGACCAAGGTGGCTGACTTTTCACTCACCCTTCCCATCTGATGACTCATCTCTCTCTACAACTCAGGGAAAGGCCATATATTTCTAGCAGGTATGATGACTCTATCCACCCAAAAACTCAAGGTGAGTAAGAAATAGGTCACATCAACAGCCCACAGAATGGGAGAAAATGTTTGCAAATGGCACATCTGATTAGGCACTTGTATCCTGAATATATAAAGAATACTCACAAATCAACAATAAAATACAAATAACCCAATTTAAAAATGAGCAAAGAATCTGAATAGATATTTCCCAGAAGAATTGCCAATAAGCATATGAAAAGGTGTTCAGTATCCTCAGTCATAAGGAAAATGCAAATCAAAACCTTAGAATAACCACAAAACCACAAATACCACTTCACACCCCCTAGGATGCCTTTCATCAAAATGACAGACAATAAGTATATCAGTGAAGATGTGGAGAAATTGGGACTTTCACACAGCACCAGTGGGAATCAAATGGTGCGGGCATTTCCTCAAAAGGCTAAACAGTAAGTTACCATATGACCCAGCAATTCCACTCCCAAGAGAAATGAAAACCTATGTCCACATAAAAACTTAAGCAAGAATGTTCATAGCAGAATTGTTTGTAACAGGCAAAAAGTGGAAACAACCCAAGTAAACCCTAAATCCATTAACTCAGGAGTGAATAACAAATGTGGTCCTTCCATACAATGGAATATTTTTCAGCCATAGAAGGAATGAGGTTCTGATAGATGCCACAGTGTGGATAAACCTTGAAAACATGATGCTAAGGGAAAGAAGCCAGACTCAAAAAGGCCACATATTACATGATTCCATTATATGAAAAGTCTGAAATAGGCAAACCAAAGAGACAGAAAGTAGACGAGCGGGGCCAGGAGCAAGGGAGCAGGGGGAACGCGAAGTGACTGCTAATGGGCCTGGGGGTTTCATTTTGGGGTGATGAACATGTTCTGGAAATAGACAATGATGGCGGCACGACCTTGTGAATGTACTTGAAGCCACTGAAGGGCCCTGCTGAGAGGGTGAGTCTGACGGTGTGTAAAGCATCTCTCAATAAGGTGGTACAGAAAAGAAAGAGGGATAGAACTCTCACATCTTCATTTTCTCTGATTCAACTGAATTCCAGCTCCAAGCTCCCACCTGCTGTCCTTGTAGTGTGTTCAACATCAGTCCGTCTGGATCCTGCAAAGCACATAACAGCCACCAGGCCTCAGCCCTCCCCACCAGGAGCCCCGGGGGCCCACCAGCAACTTCAGTCCCCCACAGCCGCGTGGCTGGTACCTTTGTGCAGTGCATGAACTGTGCATCTGTACATGGAGGCCCCGTTTCCCATCTGGTCCCCAATTTCTCTACACATCCCCTTTCTCCTCTACACTGGAGCAATGGACAGGATTTCCTGTGAAAGATGCAAAAAGCCTTGACCTTCACCAACTTTTGCTTTCTGTCCTGAGGCAGCAAAGAGAGTGGCCTGGCCACAGCTGGCACAGAGCTGGGGGAAGTACAAGGAAAATGTATGCAAATTAACACCTCGATAAAACACGCAGACATGTAATACTGGGGGTTTGCCATGAGCTGGTGTATACAAAGTGTGCAACAGACAGTTATTACTATCAATATTATTCCCCATAACAAATGAGCTCTGAGAAATAAAAACAAACCGACGTATAGCCCTTTGGAGTTGACAGGTTTGAATCTCCACTCCCAACCACTAGCACGTTGACAACTAGCATGTGCAGCAGGGCTCGGCACACTTTTTTGGGAAGGGTTGGATGATGGCAGCTGTTTGGGACTCTGTGGGCCAAGTAGTCTCGGCTGCGATTACTCAGCTCTGCTAGAGTCTCATGAAAGCAACACAGAAAATAGTCGGTGGATGGGCAGAGCCACACGCCAGTAAACCTCACCCAGGAAGACAGGCTGCAGGCCTGATTTGGCCCATGAACCACAGATGGCCAGCCTCTGGCTCACACGGTTCCTTTAACCCCCATGATAACTGCTGAAGGTGAGTATTTTTCCTGCTTCACAGGTAGGAGTTTGACATTAGCAAGATTATATTATTTATCAACCATGAGTAACAACAGTTTCCAAGAGTTACCCTGCTAAGTCTTCATTATGCTGAGCACCTCCCACACATTCACAAAGCCCACGTCAGCACTGTTCTTCCTCCCATTTTACAGATGAGGAAATGGAGGCTCTGACGTTTGTGTCCAACTGAGGCTGGACTTTATGTCTTATGACTTTGGATATCTTGGGCTACTTCTACCACTCCTGTCCCCAAAAAGCAGTGCCCGCCACCTCTTCCTCTCCGCACCTTCCCAGCAGGGCCAACCCTCCTGTCTCGTCCCCTCCCTGTAGGAACGGATCCCCTTTGCTGTCGTGGGGGCTGACCAAGAGCACATGGTGAACGGGAGGTGTGTCCTGGGCCGGAAGACAAAGTGGGGCGTCGTTGAAGGTCAGTGCAGGGACTCCAGGGAGGACGCAGGGGAGGGGTTGAAAAGCGGGGCTTGGCCTGTTGCCCTTGGCATCAGCTTTAGATATCTTGGGCTACTTCTACCACTTCCGGAGAATTTAAGCCCACAGCTGGGGAACGGACAGACCTGGATCAAGTCCCTCTTTGCAGCGGGGAGACCTTGGGCAAGTTACCACACTCTCTGGGCCTCAGTTTCCTCACAATAAAATGGGCAACATAGTAACATCAGCCTCACAGGGTGGTTGGACATGGCAGAGCCACTGCTTTATACAATGCCCAGCACCCAGAAGATGCCCTATGCATTTGCCAGAATCTGCTGTGGGCCTACTATGTGCCGGGCATACTATGTGCATTTCCTGAGGGGATACAGTAAAGGCAGGACCAATGAGGTCCCTGTCCCCACAGAGCTGACAAGACGTTAGGAGAGGCACGAGGAAGGAAATCGGGGGGGACGGGACGGGCCCCGCTAAGGGTGAGGCTAGAGGGTGAAGCAGGAGCAGCTAGGGTCCAAGTCCCAGCTGTCAATTATTAAGAGTTGTGAAATATATACAATATATAAAATGCAATATAGTACTATTAAGTGTATAATAAATGATCAGTGGATTCATTGATTCAACAACTATTTTTAGAAGTTGGGGATACTGGGGACAAATGAATAAACGAATGCATGAACCAAGAATGGAGTGGGGAGGTGGAGGCTAAGACACCAAGAAAGGGGGAAAGAGCAGAGGTGGGTATCAGGTGGTGTGCAGCGCACAGTGGGTGCTCACCTGCTGCTTGCCAAGGGCAGGGCAGTCCAAGCAGAGCTAGCACCCGCTGTCTGTCTTGCAGTGGAAAACATGGAGCACTGTGAGTTTCTCCTCCTGAGAGACCTGCTCATCCGGTGAGGGTGCAGGGAGCCCAGGGGGCTGCGGGAACCCGGGGGACACCAGGGCCAGCTGGGGTTGAGCTGCCGACCATCCTCCAGCTCTCACCTCCAAGACCTGAAGGACATCACCCACAACATCCACTACGAGAACTACCGCGTCTGCAGACTCAACCAGAGCCACGTGCTGCCCCGAGGCCCCGGCTGGGTGACGTTGACCGCAGCCCCCACCTGCGCCCCAGCCACCCCCAGGCCCTCGAAGGCCCACCTGCAGGTCCACCACAAGCCCGACAAGGAGTGCTGAGTACCGGCGTGCCAGGTCCTGCCCCCCAGCACACACTGTACTAGAGCATGTATTAAAGATGGACACTGCTTTTTATGAAAAGCTGTGCTTTGAAAATGAAAGGCATTTTGTAAATGACTTCTTTGAGCTCTCTGCAAATAAAAACATGGTTCCTTTTTAAGTGGTAGTGTGAGACCCAAGGCCCTCTGCAGACTTGAAGACCTGGGAGGGCACATCTCAGACGACCGACTCTTTCTGTCCCAGAACCAAAACCAAGTCCCAGTTCAGGCTTTGCCGTCCAACTCAACTCTCCCTCCTGGCACGCAGCCAGGCCCACAGTGTCACCAACACTTAAAAACTCCCATCTTTGGTTGCCTGATCTCCGGCCATCTTCCCCAAACTGCGACCTGACCCTTCCTCTTTGCCCCGCCCTGGCAGACCAGCATGGTGAGAAGACAGCTCCAGCCTTGGAGTCTGGCAAAGCTGATGTGAAATCCCCACTCTGCCATCGATGGGCTCTGTGACCTTGGGTAAGCCACTCCACCTGGGCCTTGGCGTCCTGTACGAAACGAGGACAACAGTAATGCTCTCATACAAGATCGCTGTGTGGAAAAAACAGTGAATTCATGGCATGTGCCAACCACAGCTTGGTGACACGGCTCTCACGCAGCAGGGAGGGACAGGAAAGAGCCTGGGCCCAGGGCAGAGGCTGCGCCTGCCGAATGTGGGAGCACGTCCTAGGACTCTGCAGCACCCTCGTGAAAAAACAGGCTGCACGGAAGGCCACACACAACTCCTATAATCTGGGGGGCCAGGGGGACACCCAAGCACCTGTAGGGAGCGAGCACGTGGTGGGCAGGCAATAAGTGGAAATGGGGAGTATCCCTGCTGGGCTCGCCACGGTTCCCTGGAGAAGCGGAAGCATGGGAGGCGAGAGACAGATTCATGATAGGAATTCGTTCATGTGGTCATGGGGGTGAGGAGCCCCACAGTCTAGAAGCTAGAGACCCAGGAAAACCAATGGTGTGACTTCCTCAGGGTCCAAAGGCCTGAGAATCGGGGCCGACGGTGTGACTCCCAGCCTGGGCCCGCACACCCGAGAGCCAGGGGTGCCAGCGTCCTGATACCTGACCTCAGAGGCAGAAGTCTCGCCCCTCCTCCGTCTTTCCGTTCTTTCAGAGCCTTCAGTGCCCGGGATGATGTCCAGGTGAACGGGGGAGGCATCATTCCTACTCAGTCTACTGAATGCTCATCTCTTCCAGGGCCACCCTCACAGACACACCCACAGTCACGCTGCACCGGGCAGCGGGTACCCCTCAGCCGAGTGAAGAAGACACAGAAAGCCTACTTAAAATCTACATAAAACTCTGACTCCAGCTCTAAGTCAGCTAGCTCCTCCCCAATGGCCCCTGGACTCCCTCAGGCCAAGGTATCCGTTGTCCCCTCAGTGTGTGTTACGTGTCACGTGGTTTTTTCTGGTCCCTCTCCCCATAGGACTAGGAGCTGTGTCGGGGCAGAGATAGAATCAACTACATCCCTCTCCTGACAGGTGCTCAGGCCCCGGCTGTTGAATGAATGAACGCTGCAGCACCCGCCCCGCAGCTCTGTACCCGCCGGGTTCACAGAGCTCCTGAGGCCAGGCTTGGAGAGCTCCCAGGGCCCACGGGGAACCACACCATCCGCAACCAACATCTCGGAGCTGGTGTGTTGCCACGCAGAGGCTGAGCTCATTCTCAAAGGTTAAGATTAACCCAGCAAAATAGCAATCTCTTCATTTCAAAAGCACACACCCTTTGGCTCAGCAGTTACCTCCTCAGAGCGGATCTCACCGACTGACTACGGTTCCTCCAGCTCGGCACGGTTGGCATAGAGGGCCAGGTCATACGTGGCTGCAGGCGGTCCTGTGTCCTGTGGGATGTTTAGCTGCCTCCCTGGACCTCCATCCACTAGACGCCAGCAGCACTGCCCCTCCAGCTATGACAGAAAGGTCTCTAGACATTGCCGAACGTCCCCTGGGGTCGGGGTGGGGCACAGTCTCCCCGACTGAGAACCACTGGCAGTGGCACCCAGTAAAGAACAAGGAGCAGGCCACCTGTCCACCAGGAGCGGCCTGGAAAGGAGCTCACGGGACCTCCGTACCATGTGTGTGTCCCGTGGCTGCTGTGACAAATCGGCAGCCTAGGTCAGAGGTCTGAGATTGGTATCTGGGGGCAAAATCAGGGGGTAGCAGGGTCGTGCTGCCTCTGGAGGCTCTGGAGGGAGTCTGGGTCCTTGCCTTGTCTGGAGGTGGCAGGCATGCCTTGGCTCGCGCCCTATCTCCATCTTGCTTTAGTTGTCCCAGTGCTTTTTGTAGTCAGACCTCCCTCTGCCTTTTTCTTAGAAGGGCCCTTGTGTTGCTTCGAGCCTGCTGGGAAAATCTAGGATCTTCTCCTCGCCACAAAATCCTTAATGACGTTGGCAAAATCCCTTTTGTCACATGTTTCCAACTTCAGGAGTGGGATTTGGGTATCTCTGGGGCCATTCTTCAGCCGACCACACCATGGACTGTAATGAATGGGGTCGTCAAAAAGACTGAAACAGCTCTACAATCATCCACGTGCTCATACTGGGAATAGATCTCCAGGGGCCACACAGAGGCTGGGGGCTCAGCAGGGAGCAAAATCACGTGGCTGCCCTCCAGAGCTTGCACAATAAATAAACAGATAAAAGGCAGCATCTCAGGTGCTCTGGCACAAGGTAAGGCATTTAACTATTGGGTTGAGAGACTTTGCAATTGTAAAAAGCAGGTCTGAGAAGGCCTCACTGAGAAGGGGATTTTAAGTAAAGACATGGAGGAGGAAAGGAGTAAGTCATGGGAATATCTGAGGGCAGAGCTTTCCAGACAGAGGGAAAAGCAGGCGCTGCAACTGCAAAGGCCCAGGGGCGGGAGTGCGCTGGATGTGTTCAAGGGACAGCAAGGAGGCCTGGGCTGGGGTGGTGTGAACCAGGGGAGTTGAGAGACATGAGGACAGGGAGATAAGAGAAGGGCAGGCCCATAACCAGTCCAATTTGAGTTCCTTATCATGACTTTATTTGTACAGAAAGAGATCAATCACCTGATGAAAGGAAAACAAGGGGCTTTAGAGTATACAGTGAATGGCAGCGCATGGGGCATACATACTCTGGAAAGGCACTCAAGACACTGGAATAGACAGTTGCTTCTAAAGAGGTCAATAGGATTAGGAGTACAAGAGGGCAGGAGACGTAATTTTCACTATTATCTCCTGTACTGCATGAATGGCTTGTTAACCAGGGGCATGTATTCTATTCAGAAAACATTAACACATTTAAAATATTAGCCCTTGTCCCCTCCCTGAAAGGAGGTGCTCTGCCCAGGGTCACCAGAGGGGACTGGTAGAATCCATTACTCTGAGACCGCCTACCCCTCCTGGTCATCCTCCCTCCAACTGGCACCCCTCCCAAGCCCCACTAACCTCCTCTCACTGTATGCCCACCCGGCCTGCCCTCTCTTTGTTCGCTAGGGCAATTTGCTTTGGTAGTGGTGGTGTGTGTGTGTGGTGGGGGGATTCCAGGGGGTGCTGGTCCCACCCCACTGGTGACTGTACCTCCCATTCTGGAATCGTGGTGCCCGCAGTCATTCTGCAACTCAGGCTTGGCACGACAGTTGTGTACCCAGAAACGGCCCCCACAGATTTCCTCAGCTGGGTCAGGGAAGAGGCTTCATCCGCCCCATCTCAGGATTCCTCAGTTCCAGCAAACGTGGGTTCCAAGTCCAGCTCCACCCCTTTTTTAAGTCACCTGACACCCCAAAGCCAGTTTCTTCATGCATGAAATGGGGTGGAAACACCAACGTACTACCACAGGGTCATGTGAGGCAAACCTGCTCCCAGGTGGCAAGGTCCCAGAAGGAGCAGTTTCTGACTTTGTTTTGTTTTGTAGGCATGGGGGGGTTTTGCACTGTGAAATACACTAAGTGGGTCCGTGTTATAATGATATAATCATGATATGGAATAACAATAATGAACATTTTCTTAAATGGCAAATCACAAAATGAATTCCCACGTCTTGGGTACAATAAAAGATCCACCAGATTACACGGACAAGAAAGTTCATAGCAGCTTTACACATGATGGCCCCGAACTGGAGACTGCAAATGCTGTGTGACAGAAGCGTGGACCTACTATGGTGCAGTCATACACAGAGTGCCCCCTGGTGATAAAGTGAACCAACTACTATTCATGCAGCAGCATGGCTGATTCTCACAGACATAATGATGACTGAAAGCCGTCAGACAGCAGAGAGAACACTTGGTGTGGATGTCCTTTCCAGAGTTCAGGAGCAGGAAAACCAATCTAAGGTTATAGATAATCAGATCTGTGGTTTCGGGCAAGGGCTGGAGTATGGCCTGGGACGTGAGGGGTCCTTCTAAAGAACTGAAAACAACCTGTATCTTGATCTGAGTGGAGGTTACAGAGCTGTACAGACTTGTAAAAGTCCTTGAGCCATACACTTAAGATCTGTGCACCTCGCTGTAGTTATCTCCCAAGTAAAAATCTTAGACGGTAAAGAGAAACTTTAAAAAATTAAAATAGAAACAATATACAACCAATAATGCCTGCTTAAAAATTGGCATAGCAGTTATCTAAAATTATTTATGAAAATATTTACTGGGCTTCAATATTTCAAGAATGCAGATTCCCAATAATAACTATTTTATTGTTGTTGTTAAAAAGCACATTAAAAGCTGCAGTTTATGTCCCTAGCACCCTTCCCCCATGGCATCTCCAACCCCCGTTCCCTCCGCCATTCAGTGTTTATCCAAATCCCAAGCATTTCTTTACACTTTCATTACATAGGTACCTATCCCTAACCCATATGTTGCATTATTTTACAGGCTTTTATGATTTACAGAAAGGGTCTCATACTGCCACTTGCTTTTTTGCTCAACATCAGCTCTGTGAGACATATCCACCATTCTGTTGATTGACATGGAGGTTTTTTTCTAGCTTTTGCCATTACACACGACACTGCACTGAACACAGAGGTAGTCATCATTATTCACAAAATTAGCGCATATTAGCCTTTATTATGTGCCAGGCATTCTGCTTTGTCTCTTTTTGTCACAAGGGGCCTACCTGCAGGAGATGTTATTCATTGTCCTGCCTCCTTTCTGACCACTAATTCCTAAAACACTCGAATAAACACTTGAACTAATTCAGTAATAATAGAGATACCGTGGTTATCTGCACTTTCCAGGTAAGAAAATCCCCTGATCTCTGAGTTTTAGGCACTGAACCCCAAGGGGGTCACATAGTGAAGACGTGACAGAACTGGAACCCACATCTTTGACTCCAGAACCCCAGCTCCTAAGTACGAAATTAATGCACTCCAGCCCGCAATAATAACCATCCTAGGGCCTGGCTCAGGGGTTCACGCGGAGTTCTCGTCCTTGTCTGCTGTGGTTGAAGCTGCTCTGCTGAGTTTCCCCGTCCAGGGTGCTCCTAAAGGTGACGGTGGCCCCTGGCCCCAGCTCTTCTCCACAGCGCCTTCATCTGGAGGCTCCAGAGAGAGGCTTTGCACGACTGTTCTTACACACTGCTTCTCATTTTCTGGGTGGAGAGATAAGACAGATAAAGTTTCAAGTGCTGTGTGGTTCGGGGTGCAAACAGGTTGGTGCTGGCCCCGAGGTGAGGAAATGGCCTGTATGCTGTGGCCGTCCCTGGTCACGGGGAGCACCTGGGCTGCCTACACCGGATCAAGATGAAATGTTTCTCAGCCTTGGCCCGCAGGTGTCTGCCCACTGATGAGGCACAAATAGCCCCGCTAGCCGTCTCTAAGCTGCATGGGTTGGTTCCTTAACACCATCCCACATAGGCTAGACACAGGGGTGGGAGGGAGGCTGAAGACCCTCCAGATCAGGGCCCAGGCAGCTGAGCAGATCCCCAAGAGGAAAGAGCAGTGGGAAGAAAGCCCAGGGGCTGGTGGGTGCTCTGGTTAGAGCCCCAGATGTTCCCCAGTCCCTCTACAGCCGTGTGCGGCTTTTTGAATTGAAATTAAATTTAATAGTAGGACTTAAGCCACACCAGCCACATGCCGAGGGCTGAGTCTTCATGCACGGCTAGTGGCTACTGAGATGGACAGTGAAGCTGCTCTAGAGGCCACTCCAACTCCTAATCAAATTTGGGTGGTAGGAAGTTTCTTAACAAATTCCTCCTACTTAGATTAATTCCTCTAGAATAAACACTTGGTAGGTGCTGTTCTGATAGGTCACCTTTCTCCCTGTTGCCGTGCCATTGGCCACATACTGTTCTTTTTCATCCATCAGGACAGGCACATCCCCCCAGACTTAACCGCAACATGAGTTAAGGGCAGCAAGCACATCCTGCTGGCATGGCGGCCAGCGGGAACGCAAGACGCCTGCCCAGGTCCTCTGGCCTCGGCGACTGGGGCTCCTGGCATGGCTTCCTGTGGTCCCTAGGCACCCCACAGCCTCTGGGGACTGTCTCCCTCAGATGTATGGAATGCTGAGCCAGAGACGGGTTCCTGGCGCTGATGCTGTGGTTCCGTGGGATGTTTCTTGTCCCAAGTACTGTTACAGAGCTCAGTAAACCCAAGTTCATCTGATTCACTTTGTCTGGAATTAGGAAACAGGTTACCTCAGAGCACCTGTAGGCGATTTAAAAAAATGTAGCAAATGCAGTGACGCAAACTTTGGAAATGAGACCTGATGCGGGGTCCTTCCGGCCCAGGGTCTGTCAGGAGCAGCAAGGAGGAAGGGTGAGAGAGAGCGTACTGGTGACCCCAGTGCAGCATGACAGGAAGGGCTGTGGCGTCTCACTCAGGAATAGACCAGGCCTCCCTTTGTCCAGGTCAGGAGCCTGCCCTCTGCCTGGTGCGCATTCCTTTCCCCTGAAATCTGGCTGCAGGGAGGAATGTGGGTGGCACACCGAAGGGCCTTGAAGGCAGTCAGATACAGCAGTTCTGGTGAGGTGCGGCCGGGCAGAGCCCGGGAACAGGATAGCCAGGGGTGCCTGAGTCAAAAGGGGTTGGGGACCCGCGGGTTTCTTGCTGACCTTCTGGGAGCTGGTGGGCTGAAAGGGTCCTTTAGCTACCCGGCTCACTCGCTCGCAAAGAAGGACACGAGAGCTCCGTCAGTGTGGTTTTATTCCCTGTAAGACAAAGAGGCAGAGTGGCTGTCTGGAAAGAGAAAGAGCAGCAGCAAGGGGGGAGCTGAAGATGAACAGGCAGAATGGCTGTCTCTAAAGGAGAGAGCAGCAGCGGCAGCAGGGAGGGGAGCTGCTTATATAGGAATTTAGGGCCTTAGTGGGCAGGATGGTGGCCTTGAGACTTCTGAGAAACAGAGACTGAACATAGAAACTGCTGTAGACGATAAGGAATTTTGCTACACTCGGGTTCAAGGCTGTGTGTTAAAGGGAACTTCAAGGTTGTGTATTAAAGGGAATCTAACATGGGCAGATCTGCCTGCAGGGCCTGGAGGCCCTCCCTGACGACGCACTGCCCCACTGGACAAGGAAGCAGTCCTTGTCATGCCAGGTGGAGGCCCAGCCAGAGGAGCTGTCCTGGAGGAAAGGGCTTGGTGCTCCAGCCAGCAGCCCCCAGCTCAGCCGAGGGATGGACCGGAGAGAGGCCCCCCAGGTCTGGTCAAATGGGGGTGAGTAAATGTTGTTGGAGAGGAAAGAAGCTGTGCAGGGGAGGGAGGCCAAGGGAAGGGAGTGCCACAGGGGGCCGGCTTCTGGGTGCATGGGTGGGCGGGCTCCTGGCAGGGAGCTGAGCGCAGGTGGGGAGCAGCTGGCCCCGCCCCGGCTGTGCTGCGGTGAGCACCGTGGACTGTGCGCTTCCCCAGGCCCAGCAGCCTCCCAGCATCAGGAGACAGCGGCGCCAGCCACGTCCTCCCTTCTGGTCTGGTTCCAGGTGAGGTGCTCCTGCCGTGCAGCATCCCTGTGGGTCCCACACCCTTGCTACAGGGACATTCTCTTCACGGGCTTCAGAGGTGCTCCCCTCCTGGAATGACCCCTTTACTCCAATCTTCGCCTCCTGGCAGGTCCGGCCTTCACCCAGATGCCGCCGGAGCATTAGGTGCGTCCTGGAGGATTCCAGGGTCCAGCAGTGAGCTTGGACAAGTGCTGCAAACCCGGCTGAGTGGCAGAATCTCTTGGGACTCTGGGCAAAAACGCAGATCCATCCCCCAGCCCTGGCCTGGAATCAGTCTCCTTTGCTTGTTTATTCACTTAACAGCTTTACTGAGATATAATCCAATGCCAGACGATTCCCCCTTTGAAGTGTAGCTGCACAGTCATCAGCACGATCGACCTGAGAGCATTCTCATCACTGCCCCAAGCGCCCCCGCCTGTCAGCAGGCCCTCCCTCCCCCTCCCCAGCCCCGGGCAGCCGCTGAGCCTCTCTGTCTGTGCACCTGCCTCTTCCGGGTAGGGCTTGCTTGGGTTTTAATCATGCTCTTCAGGTCCCTAGATTTGGCAACCACTGGTCTAGGGGCATCCTAAAGTTGCCAGGTCGCTCCATTTGGGTCCCTGGGCTGGTCCCTGCAGCAGGGCCTGCTAGCTCTTAGAGTCAAAGAGCGTTGGCCCCAGGGGCTGACCGTCCAGTGGGCAGCTGCTCCACGGGGCTCATCCGTCCACACCTTCTCTGGCCCTGCAGCCCTGGGACGGTGTGGTGGCGATGGCATCCTCCCTAAGAACAGGATCCAGCTGTGTCTGAGGAGAGGTGGGTAACAGCATGTGGAGAGGGAAGCTGTGGGGAGGGGAGTGGGGCAGGACACAGGGCGAGGGCCCTAGTCTGAAGGAGCTCTGCCAGGGGACTGAGAGGCTGCCTTCTCGCAGGTGCCAGTGGCCTTGGAGGACGTGGCCATGTGCCTATCCCAGGATGAGTGGCAGTGCCAGACCCCAGGACCACGCTGGGATGTGCTGCTGGACAGCGGAGGTAACGTGTGGGGAGGCCATCAGGAACTGTGAGTGTCTCTGACGTGGCCGGTCTTCAGGGAGGGTGGCTCCTTCCTGCAGGCTGTGGTTGGCCCCGCAGTTCCTTACCAGCGTGTGCTGGCCTCCAGGCCCTGATGCCCAGGGCGCCTCCCTGCCTCAGCACCTCCCTGGGTCCTGCCGCCTACAGGAGTCAGGCTGGCAGTTCCCAACTTTGGGTGGCTCAAGGAATCACTGGGATGTATTTTAACATAGGACCTCATGGTCCATGCCAAGGGCTTGGTTCAGTGGGTGCAGCCAGTTGCATTCAGCCTGTAGAGCATATTGTCGGTCGCCCAAAAGTGAGGCCAGCAGAGCTGCTCACCCACGGCCCAGGCAGATGCCAGAGCCATCCTGGTTCCTTGCTCTTTGGCTCTTTCACCCACTTGGTTGGTCCAGCTGGGGACTAGGAGCTGCTCCTGGCAAGGCCCTGGCCGTCCCCAGCCTCTGCTTACCATGCTCCAGCTCCCCACCCAGCACTGTTCCTTCCGTTCTTCCCGTCACTCCTCCCACCCGCTCCTTGGAATGTGTTTTGAATTGAGAGGCTGCTTTGTATCCACTGGGGCTCTCCGGAGCAACAAAACCAAGATGTGTATGTGTGTGAAAAGAAATTTATCTTAAGGAATTGGCTCACAGCATTGTGGAGGCCTGTGAGTCCACAATTTGCAGGACAGGCCCGCAGGCCAGAAACTCAGGCGGGATTTCTAGGTTGCGGTCTTGAGGCAGAATTCCTTCTCTGGTAAACCTCAGGTTTTGGTCTTGCGGCCTTCAGCTGATTAGATGAGGCCCGTCCATCGTGTGGCGGGTGAGCTGCTTAACTTACAGTCAGCTGACTCACCAAATACCTGCCCAGCAACAGTGAAGCTGGCGTTTGACCAAACAGCGGCACTAGAGCCTGGCCAGTTGGCACAGAAAAGGAACCATCACACGCCTCTGTTTACATTCTCACTTTTTCTGAATGAATTATCTATGGGATTAATGAAAAGAAACCTTTCGGCTGCCACGTAGGAGAACACTGATTCACAGCACCAAGCTGTGGCCGGCTGCTGCCCTGTGCCCTGCCCTGTGTCTGTCTCCCACCGTGTACTGCTCACTCTTGGCCACTTAACCTCTGTTGTGATGAAGCCCCAGACCTGTGGGGCACCAGGTGTCCATCCCACTCCCTGCTTCCTCTCCCTGGAGGAAACAGCCTGCACAGAAGCAAAATGCCTCCCGCTCTGTCTTTCTGAGCATCAGGCTCTTTGCCTGAGCCTTCCGATGCCCCTTCGTCCTCTTGGGGGAAATGGTGTAGCAGTTCTGAGCTGGCCCACATTCACACCCTCTCTTCTCTCTGCCAGTGGGCAGGATTCCCTTCTCCCAGGCCCCTCCAGACCGCAGCGCTGGGAGGAGGGGAAGGCCGGTGGGGCCCAGCTCAGGCTGCCGTGGGGCCAAGGCAGGTCTGGGAAGTCCCAGGTGAGATTCTCCCTTCTCAGGGGGTTTAGACCTGCTGATTGTGTTCCTGAAGGGCCCAGGGGCTTGGGGCAAGGTCAGCAGGCTTGTTCTGTAAAGCGCCAGCTGGTGAAAGGTTCAGGCTTCATGGATTGTAGGGTCTCTGTTGCGACGTTCAGCTCTGCTGTTAGGGCACACTAGCGGCCACAGGCTGTGTGAACGTACGTGGGTGCAATGTGCCCCCTGAAAACTTCCTTTACAAAGGTAGGTGCTGGTGGGCAGGCCTGTTTGCTGACTCCTGCCTAAAGGGGAGAGGGATGACCTGAAGAAAGGAACTCCTCAGCGGAGGAGAGAGTCATACAAAATCAGGCTAGGGCAATGGGCTACGCACAAGCCCCAAAGTGAAACTAGTCCCCAGAGGAGCAATGGGGGCGCATGAGAAGCTCCCCGTGTCCCTCAGGAAGCAGCACTCGCTCTCTCGGGCCTCCCGTTGGCCGGGATGCTGGCTTATGTGGGGACTGTCTGCTCCCCGGCCCCCTGGTGCCCCACCAAACTTCGCGCCACAAGGTCCCTGCCTGGGTCGGATTTTCCTCGTGTTGCAGATGAGGAAGCACAGAAGTAGAGCATTGGCCCAAAGCCACATAGCCTATAAGGGGCAGATCCTGAGTCTAGCCCAGGGTCCTCTCGCTCTGTGCTCATGTCACCACAGCGGTAGCTCTTGAAGTTGGATCTGGGAAGGGGTCTCGGGCTGGTCCCGTGTGTACAGCAGGGAAGCTGAGGAGCCTGCTCCTGGTCCTGCTCCAGCCAGAAAGTCTACAGCAGCGCTTGTCTCCCTCAGCACTGTGGCTGGGCCATCCTTCGCGGGGGGGGCCATCCTGCACACTAGAGGGTGTTTGCCAGCATCCCTGGGGTCCACCCACTAGAGGCCAGTTGCAACACCCTCCTCCCCAGTTGTGACAACTAAAAATGTCTCCAGACATTGCCGAGTGTCCCCAAGGACACTTGTCACCTGCGGGTAAGAACCCCTAGCCTGGAGGTCACACGCCCAGTCTCAGAGCCAGCTCTGTAACCTACCAGCCCAGTGACTCTAGGAAGGTTCCCTAAACTCCCTATGCCTCAGCTTCCTCATCTGCAAAATGGGATGATAATAGCACCCACCTCCCGGGTGTCATGAGGATTACGTGAACCACTGTGTGTTCACAACAGTATCTGGCCATGGTTTTGAAGCCTGACCTTGGGGTCTGGCTGACACCCCTGCTGAGTGTTTTGAGGCTCTCCAGTGTTCCCCTCAGACAGGGCACCAGCCCAGCGCTTGCCTGCCTTCTTACCAGAAGCATCCCCTCCCTGTGAAGCCTTGGGGTCTGTGCCTTCTCTGTCTCAGGGCTTGGGGTGCAATTTGAGGATGGAGTGGATATGCCGATGAAACTGGAGTGGGACCGAGTGCCCCCAAGCAGGGGCATGACCAGGCCCCTGGGAAGAGGGGGCCCTGTGGGGTTGAAAGCTGTACACATGCCCCAGGTGTAGCAAAGGCTTTAGTTAAACGTCCCACTTGACCGAGCACTAACACGGACACACCGGGGCACAGCCCTCCATGTGTCAGGTGTGCGGGACGGGCTTCCACCAGAGCTCCAGCCTGGTCAGCCACTGCAGGACGCACACCAAGGTTGGCTTCTGCACCAACCTCCACAAGCCCCAGAGTCCCACGCTCGGGAGAAGCGTCACCCGGAGTGTGCCGGCAGGGCCACACCGCGGGGCTTCAGCCGCCTCAGGGCCCCTCAGAAACAGGGTCTTTGCAGACGTACTTACTTAAGATGAAGTCATTTTGGGTTGGTAGGGCCCTAAATCCAATGATTGTCTCCTTACGAGAGGAGAGAACATGCAGGCACAGAGGAGGGGCCGCGGGAAGACAGAGGTAGAGGTGGCAGTGATGCGGCCACAAGCCCAAGACCACCAGGAACACTGGCAACACCAGAGGCCAGGAGAGAGCCGTGGAATGGTGTCCTTTCATAGGTGGAGAAACTGAGGCCCTGAGAGCTGTAAATACCTTGTCCAGATGGTAGAACTGGCTTTGAACCCAGTCTGAACTCCCATCTCATCATCTTCCTGGTTTGCCTTAACAGTACTTCACAGAGGTGAACTTGGAAAAAATGATTTTTCTGTCACTGTGAAGCATTCTAAATGAACTCACTGGCATTAAAAAGGGGTGGAGATGGGGAAAATGGGGTTAAAGAAAAAACTGGCCTTTGTTCTTGATGGCTAGGCTGCCAGGCTGCATGAGCAGAGGTGGGCCACAGCTAGGTGGCCCTGCCCGGCCTTGAGCCCTGACCATGCTGCTTGTGTCCTGGGCTGCAGGGAGATGGGCCTCCAAAGGCGGGAGAAGCCCTGGGGCTGCTGATGAGGCCCCCACGGCCACGTCAGGTGGGTCTGTGGCCCTGATCTGGGCTGCCGGAGGCCAAGCAGGGCCTGCAGGGCTCAATGAGCCTGCCCTCAGCGCCTGGCAGCTGGAGGTGACCCCAGCTGAATGCTGTAACACATGCCCAGGTGCCAGGGAGCTTGCTAAGCCAGAGCCCATGGCATGGGGAACCCGAGATGATTGCTCTGCTCTTCTCCTGGGACAGGCAGGGCAGAGGGCAGGCAGGGACTGAGAAACAGACTCTTGGAAACAAGTTGAGCAAAGGTGCCGCAGATCAGAGCTTCAGCCTTTTTAGAACTCAGGCCTGAGAACAACAGTTATGAAGAGACCATGAAAATAGTGATGGGGCTGAGAACTCATGCTTGCAAAGTAAATGGCCAAAGAGGAGGGTGGAGCCCCTGCCCTGCTCTGCTGGTTATCCACAAGGGTGGGCACTGCTCTGCTCATGGAGATAATTTCAGGTGTTAGAACATTCAGGGTTCTAACGATGTTTAAAGGTCAGCTCCACCTTTAAGTTTGCAAGGACCCTAGAACTGAAGGGTGCCTTTGTGTCTTGGTTTAAAAACAAAGCAAATTTCAGTCTTTAGCCCTTTATCAGAAGTCCATTTGGTTGGTGTGTGTATGTGTTAATTAAGGCATACAAGATAGCAAGTATCCAGGGACCCAGAAAATCAGGCTAAAATTCTCTTTTAAGACCCTTTCAACCCTGAAATTCTTTAAATGTCTTACCTAAGTTTTATAGTTTTAAAAAATACCTTGTTATGATGGAAATAATAGATAAACATTAAGGAGAAAAATAGCAGTAGTGGAACAGGATGGAAAGCATCCCAGTCCCACGGCCAGAGCAGAGCCAGCATTGTGGTGGCGTCTCCTTTCAGGCTCTTCGGGGTCGTCATCCTCTGCGTGCAGGTTGGTATTGGCATCTTTGCTCCAAATGCATGCAAATGCTTTGACCAAATCCTAGTGGAGGGCTGGTGACACATCCCCAGTCTGAGGGTCCCCGCACTGCAAACGCGCATGCTAACGGAGACAGGGGAGAGCAAGGGGACCCCCGGGACTGGGCGTGCTGATGGGAAGTCACATTATCCTGCTGGCCCCCTCAGAGCCCATCCCAGAGGGATCTACGGTTGGCCCACGGGTGGCACCAGGGCCTCCCTGGCTGTCCCTGGCCCTACAGGGTCCCCTGGGGTCCTGGGACTCCCTCCTGAGGGTCTGGCCTGGGCACTTTCCCTCTCAGCCCAGACTGTTACATGTTGTTTCCTCCCAGTTCCGGATGCGGCTGTATCTTCAGGGGCCTGAGCCTTCCGGCTGCTGGGACCCTCGGTGGCAGACATCCTGGGCTGAGCGGTTCTGAGCGGTTCCCTTCCGAAATGCCCTGAGCTGCTGGAGAAGTTGAGTCTTCCCGGTACAGTCCCTGTGACATGAGAAACGACCTCATCAATGCCAAGTGGAGCCAGACCTCCCGACACGTCACCATGAAATGGGATGTGAACACAAAAAGCCGGAATGCTTCCAGGTAGGTGCATGTTCCTGGTTCTCAATATGCCAGATAAGTGCGAGATTCTGGCCCCTCAGTCCTCGCCAAGTCACAGCACATGGCAGCATGTTAGAGGCTTGCAGGGGAAACCCACAGGATACTGCTCAGACCAAATTTTTATTTTTTTCTGTAATGCCCGGTCATATCCCACATTAGGGGAGAAGCTGCATTAGACTCTGATGTTCCCAAAGGGGAGGATCCACAGCTTTGCAGTTCCAAAAGTGATAGACTCTGCCAAGCATAAAATTCTAACTCTCCCCAGGATCACAGTGGGGGCCTCTGCATATCAGAGCGCAAAGCCTTCTCTGAATTTGACATTTTACTTCTCAGTTCACCCACGTCTTTCATTCTGGCCAACGCCCATCACTTTATGCCATTCCTCCATCCCTTCTCCACTCCCACTGCTGTCACTGGTAGGGAGTACATCATTCTGGGAAGCTACTTTTCAGAAAGAAAATGTACTAATCCCTTCTTGGGAGCAAGTTAAGGTGTCCTTGGTGACATTGGGAGGACAGCAGGCCAGGCTGGGACAATGCTGGGCGCCACGTGAGCTCCCATCGGACACCCCCCAGGCCCATATGCACTGGCCCTTGGGGTGCAAGACAGAACCAGAAGCACCAATTTTAAATGTGCCAGGCCAGGGACTCATTGCAGGGCACAGGGATGGGACATCCCCAAGCAGGCGGGCCCCTTTGGGGTTACCGTAGCCCCTGGGAGGAATGAGACGCCTGCTCCGACAGGCCTCGCTGGCTCCTGAGAAGCTCTCTGTCCTCTTCCCCCTCCCCTCCGCTGTCAGAGGAGCTGGAGCCAGAGCTGGAGCTGCAGGAAAGGAAACGTAGGTTTGCTGGGCATGACCCAGTCCACCCTGGCCAGGCCCAGCTCCCACCAGGGACTTGGAGCACCCTGGCCGCCCCAGTGACCCAGCACGGGGGAAGAGCAGGCCAGCCAGCCCAGCCAGCTGACACCAAAGGCCGCTGGGCTTCCTGCCAAGTAGCAGTGGGACACACCCCAGGGCTTGTGCCCCAGCCTAGACCACCCGTAGAGCTCCTCCCCAGCCTCTGAGGAAGAGCCAGAGCCCCTGCCGGGTTCTCGCCCTGCGGGAGAGCCTGCTGACAGGCCCCAGGGGGATTGTCAGTCTGGTTGAGCTCCTGGCCGAGCAGTTCAGCTGGGCAGAGCTCCCAGGATTGGCCCGCCGAGCCCCTGCTCCCCTCCAGGCCAGCGTGGCAGCTGCAGAGCAGCGGGCCGGCCGCTGGGCTGTCAGGCTCCTGGCACCTTTCCGATGACCCCAGGTCTGATTGCTCTGCTGGCCGCAGATCGATGAAGATGGTGGGAGGCTCTGCAGGGCTCCTTAGCCTCCTGCCCTCAGCCAGCACTGGGCCCAGCCCCACTGAAGCACATCTGAGAAGAGCAGAGGTCTCTGAGTCACTGCTGGGTGTGTGGTGTGACCTGTGCTGGGCTCATGGCTGCCACTGACCAGGCGCCCACTGTGCGGGGCACTGAGGTAGGCCCTGGAAACGCATTTGCGCTTTTACTCTTCAGAACAACCCTCCAGATTTGGGCCAGTGCTGTCCCGTAGAACTTTCTGGGATGATTAAAATGTTCAATATCTGTACTTTACAGTATGGCAGCCATTTTTTACAAGTAGCTATTTAAATTTATGCTTAGGCTAATTAAATTAATACAATTTAAAATTCAGTTTCTTAGTTGCCCCAGCCACATGTCAAGGGTTCAGTAGCCACATGTGGCCAGTGGCTACCAAATGGACAGGTCTAGTGCAGGTCTAGACATTTCTATTGGTCACTTTGGGCTGCCAGGGACAAAAGCCAACTCCAACTAGCTTCGGTGAAAATGGGGATTCACTGGCTCTCGGATTCCTAAAAAGAGAGGAACGGTCAAAGTGAGGGAAGGGCAGGGGTACTGCTGGGCCTTAAGGGACCTCAGGGCCCTGTCCCATCCTCTGCCCCCCAGCTTCATCTTAAGTCTTTCTCAATACAGCTGGCCTTCTTCTCCCTCCTGCACCCACCCGGAGACACAGACATTGGAAATTCCCAGGAAAAGCTGTGGCGCCCTGACGGGGGTCAGATGCTCAGGGCTGACCCAGTCAATGGTGGCCAGAGAGGCAGGGTCCAGCCCCAGGGAAGCCACGTGAATGGTGAGGGGAGGGCCCCACTGGGTGTGCAAAGAGCAGGTCCTTTGGGGTTTGAGCCCTAGTTCTATCTCATAAGGCCCGGGCGGGTCGGCTTCTCGGATCCTATAAGATGGGGATGCTAGTAGCCACATACCTGATCATTCTTGAGATGAAATGAGAAATACACATCAAGTGCCCCACCTATACTAGACCAAATAAATGCAGCCAGGTCATGGACCAGTTCCAGAGAGAGGAAAGGGGCCGTGGCTGGCAGGAAGTCCCACCTGCTTCCAGCCTCCTGCTGCTTGGTGTCCTGGGGCATGTCAGCAGGCACCTTCCTGGCAGAGGAAGGGGCTCTGGCCTGTGTGGCACACAGGAGGGCGAGCTGTTCCATGAGCCTGTCCTCAGCTCTTGGCACAGAGAGGTCTGCTGGGAGATGTAAGAGGCTGCTCAGTGGAGACATGGCCCAGTGTGATGTACAGCAGCCTGCGCTTCAGGACCCTGGGGATGCCTCATGCGACACACCTTGGCTTATGCAGGGAGAAGTGACAGGTTAACCAGAGCCCACCCACCCACCCAATCCGTCTGCTACTCACAGCCCATTATGAGGACCCCACCCCAAGCTCAGCAGGGCCAGGGCAGCTCTGATATCTCTATGAGACAGCCTCGTGAAGTAGGGGTGACTTTGGGTAACAGTTTATCCACTTTCTCCCTCCCCACTTCCATTTGTTAGAGAGACACATAACAGTCTACATGTTCACTTTAAAAAGAAATATCAATAAGACCATCCTCTATAGATTTTTTCCACCAAATAGATTATGTCACTCCATGTTTACGTATATAGATTCACCTCATTGTGCTTAGAGCGTTCTGTGGCATAAATGATTGAGCTTGACTCCTACTGAATACTGAATATGAGACATTTCCAATATTTCACAATTATAAACAATGCTGCAATGAACATCCTTGAATACACATCTTTACCCACTGGGGTGGGTATGTGTTTAGGATCAACTCTAGAAGTGGAATAGTTTGAACAAAGTCTATGTACCTTTAAAATAGAGAATAGATTCTGTCACATTGACCTCCAAAAAGGGTGTATCAATTACAGCCTCACCCCACTCCTGCCTTACAGGAGCACAAAGCACAAGATTACTTTGCTCCCAGAAAGAAAGAGAGGAAGGCTGGAGGAGGATGGGAAGAGGTAAAGGTGGGGTCAAGGGCAGGGACTGTATCTGAAGGGCCCCCCTTTCATGTCCCCAGGGCCTGCCTGGTCCACGTGGCCGGAAGTCAGGTACAGGCGGAATGAATGGATGAAAGAGGGAGGGAGTGCCTGAGGCAGTGAGTGAATGGGTGGAGGAAGTCTCTCAGGGACAGCGCCTGAGTGTTCAGGACCATGAGGCACAGGGGCAGAAGGCCATGCCCAGCCCACAGCCCTATTTTACGGAGAGGTCCTGGTAGGAGCCGCTGTGGGGCCCCAACGCTCAGTGCAGACCTTGGCCTTGGCGGTCAGCTGCCCACATGGCTCCAGGTGCGCCACCTTCCCTGTCATCTTCTAGCCCAGCCAGATTCTGAAGGATGTGGTCCAAATCCAACTCTTCAAGTTGCTGCAATAATTAAAGCGGTGATTACGAGGCTGCCACAGGGTCCCAGAGGCCAGAGTGCCGATTTCACAGCTGCTGTGGCTGCCATGGGGTGTCGTGGGGAGAAATCAGATGCACACTCACATTTGCAGATGGCTCACTCACCCGGCTGCACAGTGAACCACCTTGTTGAGGTGGGTGGGGCCTGGGTTTCCTGCCCCCTCCTTTCTATGCCTTTTTCAGACAATACTTTAGTTTTTGGCACAAACACATTGTTTAACCTGGAGGAAACCCGGTGTCATCTTAAAACTCTTTAGGCTCACACAGGTTGAAAATGTTAAGAGGTTAGAGTGTTTTGCTCTTTTAAGAAACAGATGGTTCTAGGCAGGTGTGAACACTGGAGGGCTTGGAAGAGCCTGCTGTGGGTGCAGGGTGGGGTGTGATAACAGGAGGCAGGAGGTTAATAGGTTTGATGTTCTTATGGGAGACCTCGCAGTTCTTTGCAGCCTTAGAGGTGAGTGAAAACAAGTGTTCAGGGTGACCAGAAACACAATGATGCTTTATTTAAACAGCATGGACGACCTCCACATATACTTTGATGCCAGTTTTCTCTAAGTCGTTGTGAAAATTATCAAAATTTATAAATAGCCACATTGTTTTTTCATGTGAAACCTTCATAAGAGTGTATATCAATAATACTTTAATTAAAAAAATTATAAATAGGGCAAAAAAGAGAACTGCATGCCACCTGGATGTCATGCTGGAGCTTTGCGGACAAGCCCACCTTTCTAGGGCAGACCATTCAGTCTGCACAATTGACCAGGGCTCACCTATTCTACGACTTGGTAAAAATGAGAAGGGAGGGTGCAGTGGTTTCTCTTTCATCCAGTGGAACAGAAAACCCCAAAGGGGACACTTTTGCTGCCTGGTAGGGTGTTCACCGATTTTGTACTTAATGTAGCAATTTTACCTTGGCATTCCTTTCTTCTGCCCTGGTGTTTTATGAAATCCTGCTTTCTCATTACCTCTTTGAATCTGCTTTGTCATCCTACTGGTCCCCTCGATAATGAGCCAAGTACAATGTTAACAGGTGCTCACTGTCTATATGAGAATGAGGGCTTCAAGTTTGAGAATTACACTTTGACGAGGTCTGTTCTGGAGTTTATATGTGGTTGTATATCTTTATAAACATGCTTGGGGCTATTATGCCTTTTCTCCAAGAAGGCTGGAGGCTCCTTGCTTTTCCTGGTCCTCATGAATTCTACCTGCGGAGTCTGTCTGTGGGGGCTCCACACCCACTGAGGTAGGCATGAGCCTGCCTGCTGGCAGACCACTGGCCTAACTAAGGTCACTGTGATGGGGGAACGTTTGTGTCCCTCCAAAATTCACAGGCTGAAATCCTAACCCCCGGCCTGATGGTGTTTGGAGGTGGGGCCACTGGGAGGTGATTGGTCATGAGGTGGAGCTTCATGAATGGGTTTATCATGCTTATAAAAGAGGCCCCGAGAACTTCTGGGCCCCTTCCACCTCTCAAGGACACAGCAGGAAGACACCATTTGCGAACCAGGAAGCTGTCCTCATCAGACACCGAATGTGCTGGCACCTTGATCTTGGACTTCCAGCCTCTGGAACTGTGAGAAATGAGCTGCCCAGTTTGTGGGACTCTATGGTAGCAGCCCAGATAGACAAGGACGGGCGTGGTGGGCCGGCCCTCAAGCGGGCCTGTGGAGGACCAGCTAGTGGCCGCTGCTCAGGGGATGCCCCTAGGAAGCACAGGGCAGGGGAGGTGCCTACCTGCAGGGAGAGTGCCAGCCATCCTTCCTGGGGCGCCTCTGGTGGCATTTCTGGTCTCGGACCTGAGGCTGCAGCTTCCCAGGGCAGCTCCACTTGGCTTCGACCCCTGCAGGCTGGGTCCCGGGTGTGCCACGGGACTTTAAGGAGCATGTCTTTCTCGATCATCTTTCTTCTCTCTCTTTGGAGGGCTCTGCGGTTCTCGGAGTCTGAGCTCTGATGGGCTTGTGAGGCAGCACTTGGGGGCTCTGTCTTCGGGTCTCCTTCCCAGGGGGACAGGGTGGCTTCTCCCTGCGGCCTCCAGGGAGGACTCTGGGTATTGAAGGACATGGCCCCAAGGTCGCCTTCCTGCCCCGTGGGCAGGGCCTCGGGCCTCCTAAGAAGAGGGCTGACCTCCTTACAGCTCTCCGAGGGCCCATAAGGGTCCCCTCCCTCCAGAGAGGCTGCATCGGTCGCCCTTGCGTCCCATGCCCTCCAGGGCTCTGCGGTGAATCCCGCAGGCTCCACAGCTGACTGTGAAGAAAACGGATCCTCGGTTAACATCCTCAAAAACGTTCTTCAGGGAATTTTTGTGTGTGTGGTAAACTATGTATGTAACATAAGTGGTGCCATTTTTGGCCATTTTTAATGCGCTGTTTAGTGGCGTTAAGTACATTCATAATGTGTGACCATCACCACTATTTCCAAAGCCTTTTTATCACCCCAGAGAAACCTGCCCCTCCCCAGGAACTTCTAATCTCCTTTCTATGAATTTGCCTATTCCAGATGAATGGAATAACACACAGTCTTTGTCCTTTTCTGTCCCTTCACTTAGCTTATTGCTTCCGAGGCTCATCCACATGGCAGCATGTGTCGGCGCTTCATTCCTTTTTCACGGGCTGAATGATACTCCGTTGTGTGCACAGACCCCTTTTTGTTTACCCATGTTCGTTGAGGGTGACCTGGGTCGTTCCACCTTTTGGCCATTGTGACTAGGTCACACAGCTCTTAAGGTGGGCAAGAAGCCCAGGCCCTCTGACTCCAGGGCAACCGCACGGCCTCCACCCTCCCTGTGTTGGGACAGATTTCCTACTCCAAAATTAAAAAAAAAAAATCCAGAGGAGTTGTTGAGATAATTGTAGAAAGGGAGAAAACACAAAGTGAAGGCATCCCTGGGAATTTTTCCTATTGGGGTTATTGCAGACATACTTCTAGGCTTGGCTGAGGAAGTGGGTGGTTTCTGTCGTGGTGGTGGGTAGGGGACGCAGCCTGGTCTGACCCCGTGTTGGTGCTCACGCTGAGAACTGCAGAATCTTGGCTCTGTGCGTGACCGTCCCCACTGAACCCACACGGAGACTGCAGCAAACTCCGGCAAGGCTCCCAGCAGCGCAGTGCTGCGAGGACCCCAGCCCCCATTACAATGCCTGCCTGAGAAAGCTCAGTGCCGCCAGGAGATCTACTGTTTGTTCTGAGCCCTGACCTCCCCTAGAGCATTTACTGAATATATGTCTCAAGGACCTGAGAGCCATTGCTTTGAAATGGACTCATCAGGAAGGATAGGGCCTCTGTCACCTTTCGCGGGGGGAGGCTGGACTCCCGACTCCCATACGGGCCAGCTAGCAGACACACCTGGCCTAACTGCGCCTATGCTGACTGGCTCTTTGTGATTTTTCACTTCTCTAACTCTACTGAGCCCAGCTCTCCATGCCCCCATCTCCCTTTATAACACCTAGTCACCTCTGCACAAACAGGGTGGGGCTCAGCCCTTTCCCCTGTTGCCAGTGGCGACCCACTAAAATCTGCTGCTTCCACTTTTCCTAGCGTCTGGCCGTGGTTGTCTTTGACAGCACACCCCATTCCCCTAGTTAACAAGTGATAACTAGTCATAACAGTTACACTGAGCTAGGCCCGATCGCCTGCAGCTTTTACATGCCAATACAATAATTGCTAAACAGGCCTGACCAGCTGGGGACCTGCCCGCTGAGGAAAGCCCTTTGATGGGTTGTTTATAAAGGCAGCAGTTAATTTTAAGCATCAAGCCATTAATTTTAGATAGAGTTCTTGGTCTTCCTGGAGGCCCTGGGAAATGGGGAGACAAGAAGCTAGAAGATTCACTGTGACATTGGCGATGACGGCAGCTAGGACATCTAATGACAGAGCGAGCTGTGGGCCCAGCTGGGTGTCTCGTATCTGCCTTACCTCCCCAGCGAGGGCCCCTTCTTACCTGTGAACCCACACTGTCACCCTTCTGAATCAGCAAATGTTCAGGGAGCACAGGACTTTGTGATGGGCCAAGGAGGGCTGAAGCCAGCTGGGTTAAGTGAAAGGCATTTATGATAACAAACTGTGACCATGGGCAGACATTCTGCGTGCCATGGCAGAAAATAGGACAGCAGGGGGTGGGGATGGGGACGGGTGTGTGTGTGCACATGTGTGGTGTGGGTTAAGGGAAAGATCAGGGGCAAAATCAAACAGAACATACAGCCCCTGCCCATGGCCTTAAGTGCGCTGGGCTCCTGGAGAGTGATGTGCATAAGGCGGGCATATGGCTGATGCCTGAACTCGTTGGCTGGCCCGGAGAAAGGCCTGGGGTGTAGAGATGCTAGACCAGGGCATCTGACCTCCAGCCTGCACTGCTGTTAGAGTCCAGTGAGAGCCATGGACATCCCATTCTGCCCCAGGGCCCTGGCTTCATATATCGCTAGAGCCTTCATCCACAGACCTCAGGAGGATTGTTGGCTGTTGCACCCCAGGCCCCAGCAGTGTCTTCAGCCAGCTCCTCAGACAAGTCCGGAACCAGGATGGTTTGATTTCGCTGGAAGATGAACAGCTCCTCCTCCCCATGGTCCGACTGTAGACAGACAAGAGGGCTTCTGGATTATGCGACAGCAGGTGGATCCAGGAAGCCCTCAGCCTCTGCCTGCCCTTGTCCTGCCCTGCTGCTCAGGAAAGGTCTGGGGAGGGCAGTTCTCTCCCAAAGGGCCTTGCCATGGCTGGGTCTTGCCACTGGATTAGAAACAGGCTTAGCCGTACCACCTCATGGAGGTCAGATCTGGGGCTCCAATTTCTGCAAATAACTGCTAACCCAAGACTTCACATATCACCTGGTGCTTAGTTAATGCCTGGTGCTCAACCAACAAGGTAGCAGGATGGTAGCTGAGATAGAGTCCAGCCCTGCCCATCCCGAGACTTTAGGCCATCACTGAAATGACAAGAGCCTTGGTGCCTCTAAGGGGGCGGGGGGCACTTATAGTCAGCAGCCCACCTCACAGGGATAGTCTGAAGATGAGAGCAAATGAGACTGAAAACATGAAAAGGCACTGGGGCCGTGTTATCTGCTCTCCATTAGCCTTGCTGCAACTGGAAGATCCCTGAGGTCCAGGAAGCTCTGTCATGTTCATCTTTGCAGGTGCCCCAGGTTGGACCCAAAGTTCTATTTCTCTAAGTGCCCAGCTCCAACCTGTGTGTTTGGCACCTGCTGCTGAGGAGCTCCCGCCCGGTGCATGGTCCCCGTCAGTAGGGTCACTGTCACGTCTTACATGTGTGCACACGTCTAACTTCCACCACGTGGAGAAGCTGGTACAGCTTGTTTAGGCCTGAATTCACAGTGACTTTTGTCACCCAACATTCTCTTAGTAGAAACTATAAGTACAGTTTTGGTGAGCCATCCAGGTGAGGAAGGGTCTGCCACAGTATATATGCTGTTACAAAGGGATCCTTGTTCTTGAAGAGGCAGAGCAGGCTCTGTAAATGTTTGTTGAATGAATGTATGTGATCAATAACAACATTACTATGTATTGCACACTTACCATGTCCCAAGCACTGTTCAGTAATGCAGATTTAATTCTTACAACAGTTTACAATCAGAGCTGGGATTGGAACCCGGGCAATGTGAAGCCTTGGTCCTTAACTCATATATGATACACCTGTCTGTTTATTATCTTGCTCCACAAAGCAACCTGGGGTGTCTGCCAGAACAAGAAAAATGCCAGGATATAGATGATTTTTTTAACTCTATTAGTTGAGCATCCAGTCTGGTCCAGGCACTTGGCATACAGTCCTAAATGTGTTCCAGTGATAACTATTTTGCAGCAAGGAAACTGAGGCTGACCCAGGTGTGGCCGTCACCCCCAGGCTATGTGGTAAGTTAGCAACTAAATGGGGGTGGGAACCCATCTGCTCGATGCTGTAGCCCCCACTCTTTCTGTTCTGCTGCAATGCTGTTCTCCACTCTCTTTTGGGCCAGGACGTGGCCAGCACCACTGAGAGTGGCTACCATTTCAGTACATCATGATGAGCCCTTGGAGGAATGTTCCAGTTGTGGTTTGGGGGTCAATGAAATGGTCCATGAGGATGCTGAGTACCAGTAAATGTATTCAGAGAATAAAAACTGAGATTACGATGAACACAGTAGCTGATAAGTTTCAAAGCTGTCTTTTGTCATGGGAAGAAAGGGTAGCTGGGGCCTAGGAAGACGTAGGAACAGGGCACGTGCTTACCGAGGAAGAATCCGAGTCTAGTAAGGGAAGCTGCTCCCTGACTGCCGTGAGGATGGCCTCCCAGCGTCCTGCCTGGGAGGCCCAGGGAGAAGGCAGCGGGGGCCCCACATCTTTGTCTTGGGATGCCATGGGTGCCCAACTCAGGGGATGCTTCTCACGGTGCCATCATCCAAACAGCCCTGTAGAGGACACGGGGTGAATAGAGGGGCCAAGGGTCAAGAGCTTGGTGGGGGAGCTGCCTTTTCAAAGCATCTACTACTGTGTGGGTGATGAAAACAGACCCCCAAGCCTTCCACCCATTTCCTTTCTGGTTCTGCAGGTTCCTGTTACTGTCAGGCGCTGCCATGCAACACACATACACACACACACACACGCATATATAATGATATATGATATAGATATATGTATTGATATGCAATGGCATACGTAGGTGTATGAATACGATACATAGAATTATGCATGTATATGACATGTAGGTTTATGTGAACTATACATATCCCAATTACATAGATACTGTACATTTTTTAGGCTCAGAGAAGATAAATTGTTAGTCGATGGCAAAGATAGAATTTGTATCAAAGTTAGAGGGACTTTCAAGTCCAGCTACTCTTCAGTGCTTCCTTTTACAAAGGCGAAGACATTTTGGAGTCCCCAGATTTTTTTTTTTTTGAAGTCACCAAGTCACCATTATTCCCCAAGTCACTTTAGACTAAGGCACTTAACCAGCGCTCCGCCAGCCCCAGACCCCAGCCCTTTGTGTCTCAGAGTCTAACAGGAGGAGAGGGTCAAGGGGGCTTTAGGAATGCCGGATGACAACACGTCAGAGCCAGTGCCTGGGGAGCCCTTGCAGCCTGAGAGGCCGGTATGGTATAAAATGGTAAGAGGGTGCTCCTGGCCCAGCCCGGGCTGGCTGTCACTCTGCTTCAGGGTCCCTTCAGGGTAGCAGCGGGAGACAG
>JAVSCE010018270.1:0-100198 GCA_032199065.1 Smutsia gigantea
TAATCCAACACTCTTCCTGTCACACAGAGCAGATGATATACATGGAGTGTACCTCTACTCATGCATTTCACAAGGTAGGTGTAGGTTGGCACTGGTCAAGAGAGGTAGGAAGGTCACCCATGACTTTGATCAGAGAGTTAGCATGGGGCAATCACCTCATCCCGTGACCTTTGTTTGAACCCAAAGGGCAAAGTCCTTTGGAGAGTGTCTCACTGGAGGGTCTCAACTCCAGGCAAGTTCACTCTGGATTCGGTGAGACCAAATAATGACAAAAGAATGTTGGGGGCAAACGGTCTTATACCAAGCTTTATTGTCATGTCAGCAGGTTGAGTGCTAGAATCACTTATTCATCTGGAAAAGCTGCAATCCGTCTGTCTCTGCCTCTGCACCTCCTGGGCAGAGGTCTTTATGTAGCAACACAGTCAGTAATACCAAGAACTGCAAACACATTTGCAAGCATGTGCCTGCAAGCATTGCACGTGTATGTACAGTGGGCAAGTACATTAGGGTCACGTGAGGATCCTGGCCATGGAACTTCCATTCTCCCTACAGAAAGACATTACCTAACTGCATGGAACACATTTAGAATTTCGTGATACTGAGACTGATAGAAATGGTGATGATAAGACTGAAACTAGTGCAGGGTGAAAACGTAGAGGAAAAAGCCATACCAGAGGGATCTTTCAGGTCACACAAACCCTGCACTTTACTGGGAACTGCGTAGGTTTCTGTGCCTCCTTCCCTGATTTCCAGAAGCCTTTCTTTCCCTCCCATCATGTGGTTCAGTGGGAGCATCATGGGTTTAGAGCCAGACTGCCCTGGGTTCACCTCCAGCTCCACCAAGTGCTGGAAACCAGTATATATTAAGTGCCTACCATGAGCATGGCCTTTCATGTCCTTGGCTTCTTTTAATACTCAGAGAATTAACCTCAGGTAGGCACCACTAATGCCCATTTAACAGATGAGAAAACTAAGGCTGGGTGCGATTAACAACTTGCTGCAGATCACCTGGGCAGTATGTGATGGAGCTGGGACCTCTACTCAGGTTGCAAAGTCTGTGCTTTCTTTCCTAGGGCACCCCACCTCCCCGCATGGGCCTCACCCAGTTCACTTCAGTCAGCTCTGAGGTCTTCTTCATCGGTAAAAATCCTCCTTATCTCTGGGGACCTCAATGACTTTTTTTCTGCTCTTGCAACACATACCATAGCCCGACTGAGCCTGGTGTGTCTGTCTCCATGGTACCATCTCTCACTTTCCTCTTGACCCCTGGGTACCCAGCCCATGGGAAGAGCCCAGAAAAGTGTGGTGGTCTCAGTGGCACAAGACTTCTCCACTCCTGTGAGGAGTCCTTGCTCCACTCTGCCCAGGCCGAGACCTCACCTCCTAGAGGCTCCTCTTCAATTCAATGAGACTCCTTCCCAAGAAACTTCCTTCAGATCCAAACACATAAGTTAGGGGGAGGTACACAGAAGCCACCATCAGCGTGACATGAACCTACTTTGAATGGGATAGTGGGCTAGCACTTTAATTTTACATGACATTTTTATTATTTACATAACCTTAGGATGGTATTATGGGAATTTAAAGAGAAAACAGTTCAATGCACAGTCCTATCTACTCCTCTTACACAACTGTTTTCATGTGTCACTTCCTAATCTTTAGTCAGAAAAATACACATTTTTTAACTTAGTTCTAATCACAAAGTCATCTATCATATTGTTTCGTGCTATAGCTAAATTGTTCCCCAGTAGTTGAAGTCTGAGATTTATTTTATAAATAACCATGTGATGAACACCTTTGTCCATACGTTTCTTTTGGAGGGGCACAGTGGCCAGGACTTACGTGTGGCAGTGGGTTAGAGGAAGTGGGAGGGATGGGAGGAAGAGAAAGTGGAGAAAGATCAACTTTTGCCTCAGTTTTGTCTGTACCAGCTGAGCTCATGGGCATCATTAGCAATTTTTGCACTGTCTCTGGCTCCAAAAACCTCGGCCCTCTTCCCTGCACGTTTCCTCGACCATGAAGAAAAGACCTTATCTCAGAGCACTATTTATTTCGAGCTGATGGATGGGGTGAATATTAAGTGAGGGTCAGGGTAGGGATGAAGTGTACTGAGCAAAGTATCACCAACTTAGACCTAGTGCCCAGTACCACGTGCCCGACAGGATCTGCTTCACGCATGTGAGCTTGCCGCATCCTCTCACATCAGAGGTGGGCATCGGCCAGGTGAGGATCTGTGGGCTCAGGGAGGATGCCTGCCCCCCTGGGTAATGGGGGGTAATCCCAGGATCTAATCCGTGCCTGTCAGATTATCATTGCTCCCAAATCCTAGGGAGTTAGGGAATTCTTAACACAGCAAAATCTGTCTTTTCCCAACAATCTCAGGGAAGCAGCTGGAACTTTGGGGCCAAGTCTAGCCCACTTCCCAACCTGGGAGGAGGGGCTGGCCTGGAGGGATGGTGTGAGGTGACCGGCAAAGCCTCCTGGGAGAAATGAAGAAGGCAAACAGCTGAGTCTATGGGGTTTTCCTCTCAACACCCAGGAGCAATTTTTTACCCCTCCCTATGGTCATTGTCATTTTTAATGTATATGTTGGGCCTCCATCAGTCCAAGAAACTGTTGGGAGCAGCGCCTGGGTCATAACTCTACTTTGGTCTGGAGAGCTGATGAGAGTTGCCCACTGTGGCTGGAAGTGATGGAGGCTGCCGCTGGCTTCAAAGGTGGGGTGAAGAAATGGGAAGGGCAACCCAGGCAGGGGAGATGGTAGAAGCTCAGACTGGGAGACTGGAGTGGGCAGGGAGTGCGGGGTGAGGGGGGGACTAGTGAGAGACAGAACTCCCCAGGCGGGGTCCATGCTGGGGAAGGTGAGAAGTCAGGCTGGAAATAGGGCTCCTGGACTAGCTGTCAGCCTGGGGAGTGGTTCTTCTTCAGGTCTGACTTTCTCTGGCTGGAAGTAGAGAACAGTGATGAGGGTGACTGGGTTGATTACATTTGGCACCTTCTTGTAATCAGGAAAGGGGAAAAAAATAATCCAACACAGGATTAGGGAAACAGCCGAGATCCAAGTTGCCATGTCCAGACCCTGAGTAAAAACAGGCTGCCTAGCGTCTGTCTCGATTCAGACAACACTCTCAGATGAGCACGGTCCTGCAGATGGTCCCAGGGAAGAGGCAGCAGTGTGTTTCCGAGTGGCATAGGTGCAGCCACTGCCTTGGCCAAGGCCGCGTCCTGGAGGCAGGTGATGCTCAGGCCAGTCCCCCTGCTCAGCCCAGCATCGCCCCACCAGGATGGGAGATGGGAAAGCGTCCTTTCTCTGCGGACCTCCCTCTATTCCTCACCTCTCTGGTTCCTCCAGGACCTACCAGGAAAACCTAGGGAGGCTGGGACCATCTTCTGGAATGGCCAGGCTTGCTCCAAAAACTTCTGTCACATGGACTCCAGGTCTCCACCACCCTTACCTTGTTCTCTAGGGTTGGCAATGGGGAGTGGTGGTGAGCGCCTTCTCTGGGTCTCAGCCTCTTGAGCTATTTGCTAATTTTGGTTGGAACTCTGGTGTTAAGTAAAAACATCAGGGATTCCTGGCAAGGAGTCAGACAAAACAAGAATTAGAAAAACAGAAGAGTCTCCAAGTCTTCCCAGCACTGTAAGCAAACAGCTCAAGCTGTGGGTGGCCCCTGGGACATGCTCCTTGGCAACAGACACCCCCAGCCACCTGCCTTCAGCTTGGGAGGCTTTCTCTGCCTGTGGTTCACGTTAGAAATTCGGACCTATATGTCCAACTGACTGTGGGATGTTTCCATCTGAATGCAAACACCTCCGACTGCACAGGTCAAAGCCAGACTCTCCCTCACAGGTCTGTTTCACTCTGCGCTCTCTCTCTCTCGCTCAGTGGCTGGTACCACCATCTTCCCAGAGGCTAGAACCGTGCCCCCTTGTCTCTTCTATCCTGACACCTCCTCCCTACTTCCACTGCTACTTCCTTGGTTCAAGGCCCTTGTTCTGAACTGTCATGACTGACTCTTCAGTCATCTTCCAACCTTATCCTGTCTATTCTCAAAACCATCCTTGGGAATCCATCCAAAACACAAAGTTGGTCGCGTGCCGTGTCCCGACTCCCTCAGAATGTACAATGGAGGAAAGAGTTGACAACCACTCGTGGCAGGCAGCATCCTTCTAAGGGTGAGGTGGTGGCTCAGGAAGATACATGTCCGTCCAGCAAGGGGTGCGGAGAACAGGTGGGAGCTGAATTTATGACGTCTTGTGTAATAAGTCATAACCAAGCTTAGGTTTTGTAAGTCATAAACAAGTGCAGAAAGACACTTAGGGGTCACTGAAGGCTCATACTGTGAGAAAAGTAGGTGGAAGCTACAAGAACACAGCGTTAAGTTGGAAAGAGTAGGATGAACACCTTATCTTAAAAATAAATATTCTTCTGTTTGTTACCCTGAACACTCCTGCCCCTGCCTCTGCCTCTCATCTCCATCTGCCCACCCTCCCATGCTCACATGCACCCCAACTCCCAGACAGTGGTCTCTAATATCACATTCTCCACTGACAGGGGTGAGGAGTCCATAGAAGACAGCTGATTTCATGTCTCGAGGCAGGAAAAAGAATCAGCACGGGTCCTGGAGCATGTTGTTGCCAGAAAGCAAGAATGCTTTCAAGAATGTCAAGGGCAGTGCTGCAAGGACACAGGAGCCAAACCAAGGGGTTCTTGGGCCAAGCCTTGACCCTTTGGGCATTAATTAGAACAGATTGAGCCTGAGAAAGAATGTGCATTCATTATAATGCTTACAAACCTTCAAGGTATACAGACAAGTGGTTAAAGATCAAAAGAAGTGTGAATACAGTGGGATACATGAACTTGTATTGACTTTAGTAAGTGAGGCATTTCATATCAATGAGCCTTTTGCATCCTCTATTAAAAATATAACTGTTTTGAGAATAGACTGGTGTTGCCGCGGGGGGTGGGGTGGGGTGGGGTGGGGGTGGGTGGTGGTGGGTGGAATAGGTGAAGGGAGAAAAATTAGTGAGAATGTCTGATATCCTGATTTGGGTGATGGTTACATGATGCACATGTCAAGATTCATCAAGCTGTCCACTAAGATTTGTGCATTTTATTCCCTGTACCTCAGTAAAAAAAGGAAAAAAATTATATATATGTTTAGAAAGGATAGATAAGTGCTTGTTTCTACCTGTGAAAATAAGAAAGAATCAATGCAGAGAATTCTGAGTCAGCCCATTTGGGAATAAGCAGGCACTGTCCCAGGACAGGGCTTCTCAGTCCTGGGGTCACACGGGACAAATGAGCAAAAGGTCCCCCTGTGTTCCCAGTGGTCCTAGAGAGAAGCAGTGAACACAGACTCGGAGCCCCCTCTCGCGGGATGAAACGGGGACGGCTCCGCTAAGTTACGATACAACATCAGCGAGGAGCCGCACATTTTTAATAATGCTAAGAGACCAGGTCAATCCATCACAATGACAGGACAATGGGTTATGCAATGCCGGCCAGGCGAGATATGAATTTGTCTCATTTCAGGAGAAAATTCAGTGTTGTAAGACCAAAAACCTTCCCAAAAGGTATGGACTTAAAAAGTCTTACTGAAATAACAAAATTTAATTATAAAAAGGAAACTCCCCACATTTCCTTTCTTCCCCTCGGACTTTGCAACTGAGCCTCACAGCCTGGAGCAGAATCAATTCTTCAACCTATCCCCTCAGACTTTGTAACTCCAGCAGTTTGAGGTGGTTCCTTTTCTTCTTCTTCTGGTCTGGTAAAATTGTTAAAAATCCCTATGAGGGTAAAAATAGTATTTGGTAAAATCACTAAAATTCTCAGAAGGTGTCAAAATTGGCACCCTAGGCAGGTATGGAATTTAGGATAAGAAACAAAGTGAAACCCACAGTATTAGCACGTTTATTACAGGTTTTGATGTAAAGGTATTAAAAAGCTTTGGAATCATGATATTTTGTATATTTAATACATTTGGAGTTTTTAAGAGGATCTCCTGTATTAAATTAGTGTAATTAAGTATTTGGAGGCACTTTTTAAAGTGTGCAATCAATGGTAAATGCTTATGAAAATCCAATGTGCTAAATTCATGAACTTAAAAAACAAACAGTATTTTTTAGAACAGTTTTAAGTTCACAGGAAAACTGAGTGGAAGGTAGAGAGTTCCCAAATACGCCTTGCCCCCACTCACACACAGCTTCCCCCGCTATCACCATCCTGCACCAGGTGGGACATCTGTCACAGTCAATGAACCTACAGTGACACATCATTATCACCCAAAGTCCACAGTTTACATTAGGGCTCACTCTGGGTGGTGTACATATTCTGGGTCTTAACGAATGTATAACGACACATATCCACCATTATAGTGTCGTACAGAATAACTGCACTGCCTTAGAAATCCTCCATCTACTCCTTCCTCCCTCCCCACGAGCTCCTGACAACCACTGATCTTTTTACTGTCTCTATAGTTTTGACTTTTCCAGAATGTCATACAGTTTGGCTTCCTTAGCTCAGTGACATGCATTAAGATTCCTCCATGTCTTTTCATGTCTGGATAGCTCTTTTATTTTTTCTTTCAGTAGTGAATCATACTCCATTGTCTGGATGTGCCATGATTTGTTTATCCATTCACCTACTGAAGGATATCCTGGTTGCTTCCAAGTTTTGAAATTATGAATAAAACTGCTAATTAATATCTATATGTAGGGTTTTGTGTGGACATAGGTTTCCAACTCTTCTGAGTCAACACCAAGGAGAGGGATTGCTGGACTGTATCGTGAGACTATATTTAGTTTGTGAGATGCTCCCAAACTGTCTTCCAGAGTGGCTGTACCATTTTGCATTCCAACCAGCAATGAACGAGAGTCCCTGTTGCTCCACATCTTGTCAGAACTTGACGCTGTCACTATTCTGGATTTTGGCCATTCTAATAGGTGTGTGCTGGTATCTCGTTGTTGACAGCTAATTTTTGATTTATTAACTATATTAGTAGTGTGTGAATATTTAAAAGCATGTCGATAGTTTAAGGAGTGAGGTTACTACACATTCATAAGACTAGTCGCTGGGCATTAAAGCAGGTATACGTAGTAGTTGGCATTCCTCTCTCTGCCCAGAGGCCCCTCAGGCTTGAAATAGGCAGCAGGGCTTGACTGTGGCAGGGGCGGGTGAAGGGTGGCGAGAAAAGGCCAAAACGCTCTCTGGGAATAGAAGCATTTAGGGGGGAATGCCAAGGGCAGAGGGAGTCAGTTGATGCTGGAGGAAGGGGGATGAGGAGATACAGCCAGAGAACAAAGCCCAGGATGATGGAAGTGGCTAAGGAAAAATAAAAAAATGGGCAGGTTTTCATGTGACGTGGCGAGCATTGCTGTGATGCAAACCTTCTCCATACACATTGGCTACTCTGGGTGAGCGTTTTCTGCGCATCCAGTTAAAGTGACTGAGCTCCTACCTGGGTCCGTGGTGGGTAGAGAGAGGGAGCTGCTCTGGGCAGGGAGAGTGAGTGAGACTGAGAGCCTGGTGGCAGCAGCCCTAAGTCGTTTACTTAATGCAGGCTCCCTCCGGGTGAGGGCCGCCTGGGGAATCTGTGGCGGAGTGGCGGGGAGGGGGTCAGGGGTGACATGTGACATATGGTACAGAGGGTGCTGGAGCTGGCCTTTACCAGCATGCAAGCTGCTTGCTTAATTTTTCAGCGAAATTTGGGAGTTGGTTATTAAACTATCAGTAGGTTGCAATCTTCCCTGAGGTACGTACACCACGGAAGCTGGCACAAATGCCCAAGTCAGGGACTTTCCCGGCTCGGCCTGCAGGACTTGTTAAACCTTCACCCGCAGGCCTGCACATAAGGCCAGCCCTCACCTAGCTCCTGGCCTCTCCAGGCTCAGCTCCTCTCACTGCCCATTTTTCACGCACCAGAAATGCCGAAAGATTCACAACCCCTGTCCCCTGGCTTCTGCACACGCTGCCCACCACCCCCTTTTGCTGGCTCCTTTCCATTTTTCAAAATTCAACTCCAGTATCACCTCCTGGGCAGAGACTCCACCCAGGGCTGCTGCCAGCTTACACACTGCCTTGAAACCATGAGGGAAAGGTGTCTAGATCCTGTAGGTTCCCCCCCTCCCGCCCTTTGCCCTTTGCCCTTGAGATGAGCTGTGGATTCACTCATTTCTAAGGCAGGCGAGGCTGGGGGGGCCAGGCCGTCTCTAAGCTTCTGCAGACTGGCCTGCAGGGTGGGTTCTCTTAAGGTCAGTCTTGGTGGGCGCAGGTGGAAGGTGATGCCATTGAAATCACAGGGAGAATGCCACAGGGAGAATGCCACAGGGAGAATGCCACAGGGAGAATGCCACAGGGCTTCCTGGGGGAGGGGAGGGGAGGGGCCACAGGAACCAGCACTGAAAGAGCAGGTGCCCCGAGGAGCACTGTGGCCTGGAGCCCCCCCCCCCACACACAGGGGGCAGTCACGCTGGCCTGTGGTCCTCCTCAGCTGGGGTGGGAGGAACCGAACCTGCAGTGTGAACTGGTCCCCAGGCCGCCAGGATGCCTCCTTGGTGTTAAGGCACCAGGCCCACAGCTGTCTGTACCTCTGCCCACAGCCAGAGACACTTTCCAACCTTGGAACGTGTCGGCAGAAAACGGTGGCTTGAATGAAAAATTTAAACTGCAGGGAAAATTTTCAGGGCTGCAAAGAGTAGAGCTGTCTTGGGCTTTTACAAGGGTCCCTACTGGCCAAAGATGACGCTGTTTCAGGGTGTTCAAAATGCCTCTCTGCCTTCTGCTCCGCCAGCTCTTGTTGGGGAAAAGGGTGGTAGAAGATGAGCAGACGGGAAGAAGCCAGCAGAGCCGCCGTAGGACCTTGCCGGAAACAGAGCCGGCCCCCTGGGGAAATGTGGGTCACCGGGGCAGCTGCAGTGAGAGGGGAGGGCAGGCGGGAGAGCCGGGCGGGCTGGACAGAGAGTGTTCCCCAACACTGTTTCTTACTCTCTCATGTAACAAACACGTCAGAAACACTCTTTACTTCAGAATTCTAAATGTCACTTAAAAATCCTCCCTGACAGTTACTGTCGAATACACAGATAGGGCGCTGTCTCCATCGCCAGCAGGGGACCGCTTAGAGTGGAGTGGAAGGGTGCGAGTCCAGGAGGGTAGGTCACCCCATGTCCCCCACAGCCAGACATCCTGCCCTACGGGCCTCCTCCCACCCTGGGCCTTCCAGTTGCGAGGTGCCCTTCGGCTGCCTTACCTCTCTGGTTTTGGATTTTCCTCAGAGTGGCCAAGATTTCTTTTCCTGGAAAGCAGAGTCCGTTTTTCCGGAACCTCTGGTGCCCAAGCAGGCCTGCCATTGCCGACATCACCACTGCTTTCCTGGGAACCACGCCAGGGGGGTGACTCGGTAGCTCGCTGAAACCCTTTAGCTCAAAAGAATTCATCTCTGAGCCAGGTGTGCCGGCCAGTAAGGACCTGGAAATGTGAAATTATTCCTTAGCAGGTTTGCTCTGAGGGCTGAATGCAACTCCAGCGGACCCTTGAACAAATGGGAATGAACTGCTTGGGTCCACTTACATGTGGATTTTTTTGAATAACAATACTGGAAAAATTTTAGGAGATTTGTGACAATTTGAAAAAACAGTTTCTTCTCTCTAGCTTACTTTATTGTAAGGATACAGTACATACACATATACGAAATAGGTGTTAATCAGTTGTTTATGTTACTGGTAAGCCTTCTGATTAACGGTTGTCTATTCATAGTTAAGTTTCTGGGGAGCCAGAAGTTACATGCAGACTTTCTACTGTGTGAGGGGTCGACACTCCGCCCCTCACGTTGTTCAAAGGTCAGCTGTAAATAGTTTTGTTTTAGAGGATCATGCTGGGCCCTCATTATTCTTGCTATTCTGTCCTGAGAAACTCAAGCATCATATATTTCCTTGCGTCTTCTTTCTCTTCTATTTCTGACTAATACAGGTGCTAAAATGATGGAATTCCCCTTATGACTTGCGGGCATGGTGTCATCTCTCGATGCTGACCATGCTTGTGACCCAGGTTACAACCCTGCAAACAGCCGCTGGGCGCCTCCTGTGGGCCAGTGCTTGGGGAGCAATATAGAGGCACCATCTCCTGTGATGTCTCCGCAGTCCTGCGAGGAAAGGAAAGGACTACTTTCCAGGTGAGAAAAGAGAGACTCACAGGCTTATGAAGCTGGTTGCACAGCTCCTAAGTGGTGGAAGCGGCATTTGAACTCAAATCTGTCAGACTCAGGGGTGCAATGCTGCCTCCTGGGACTGGCAAATTCAGTCTGATTCTAAAGATCACGTCTAACTTGGACTAGTCTTTGGACACAGACAAACCTTACAATAGGGGTTTCCTTTTGAGAAAGGAGGAAAATGCCATCCCTGGAACATTTCTATCAACTCACTATCAAAAGTTTAAAGTTGGTGTAACGCTTAACAGCTACTGCCAGACATGGAGCATCTGCCTTGTTTTCTCTCTACAACCTAGGTTTCCCCACTGCCACTTGCCTAGTATTTTTTTTTCAGCATTCTTTTTTTTATTAACGTATTATTGATATACACTCTTATGAAGGTTTCACATGAAAAAACAACGTGGTTACTACATTTACCCATATTATCAAGTCCCCACTCATACTCCAATGCAGTCACTGTCCATCAGTGCAGTAAGATGCCACAGATTCACTGTTTGCCTTCTCTGTGCTACACTTTTTTCCCCGTGATTCCCCACACCATGTGCACTAAACATAATACCCCACAATCCCCTTCTCCCATCCTCCCCAACCACCCTCCCACACCCCTCCCCTTTGGTAACCACTAGTTCCTTCTTGGAGTCTGAGTCTGCTACTATTTTGTTCCTTCAGTTTTGCTTCATTGTTATACTCCACAAATGAGGGAAATCATTTGGCATTTGTCTTTCTCCACCTGGCTTATTTCACTGAGCATAATATCTTCCAGCTCCATCCATGTTGTTGCAAATGGCAGGATTTGTTTCCTTCTTATGGCTGAATAGTATTCCATTGTGTATATGTACCAAATCTTCTTTATCCACTCATCTACTGATGGACACTTAGGTTGCTTCCATATCTTGGCTATTGTAAAAAGCGCTGCAATAAACATAGGGGTGCATATGTCTTTTTGAATCTGAGAAATTGTGTTCTTTGGGTAAATTCCAAGGAGTGGGATTCCCGGGTCAAATGGTATTTCTATTTTTAGTTTTTTGAGGAACCTCCATATTGCTTTCCACAATGCTTGAACTAGCTCACATTCCCACCAGCAGTGTAGGAGGGTTCCCCTTTCTCCGCATCCTCGCCAGCATTTGTTGTTCTTAGTCTTTTGGATGTTGGCCATCCTTACTGGTGTGAGGTGATATCTCATTGTGGTTTTAATTTGCATTTTCTCTGATGATTAGTGATGTGGAGCCTCTTTTCATGTGTCTGTTGGCCATCTGAATTACTTCTTTGGAGAACTGTCCCTTCATATCCTGTGCCCATTTTTTAATCGGGTTATTTGCTTTTTGGGTGTAGAGGCATGTAAGTTCTTTATATATTTTGGATGTTAACCCCTTATTGGATATGTCATTTACAAATATATTCTTCCATACTGTAGGATGCCTTTTCATTCTGTTGATGGTGTCCTTTGCTGTACAGAAACTTTTTAGTTTGATGTAGTCCCATGAGTTCATTTTTGCTTTTGTTTTCCTTGCTTGAGGAGATGCGTTCAGGAAGAAGTTGCTCATGTTAATATTCAGGAGATTTTTGCCTATGTTGTCTTCTAAGAGTTTTATGGTTTCATGACTTACATTCAGGTCCTTGATCCATTTCAAGTTTACTTTTGTGTATGGGATTAAACAATAATCCAGTTTTATTCTCTTGCATGTAACTGTCCAGTTTTGCCAACACCAGCTGTTGAAGAGGCTGTCATCTCCCCATTGTATGTCCATGGCTCCTTTATCATATATTAATTGCCCATATATGGTTGGGTTTATATCTGGGTGCTCTAGTCTGTTCCATTGGTCTATGGGTCTGTTCTTGTGCCAGTACCAAATTGTCTTGAGTACTGTGGCTTTGTTGTAAAGCTTGAAGTTGGGGAGCATAATCCCTCCAGCTTTATTCTTCCTTCTCAGGATTGCTTTGGCTATTTGGGGTCTTCTGTGGTTCCATATGAATTTTAGAACGATTTTCTCTAGTTTGTTGAAAATGCTGTTGGTATTTTGATTAGAATTGCATTGAATTTGTAGACTGCTTTTTGCCTAGTATTTTTTAAAATCTAAAGTCGATGTTATTAGAGGTAAAACCAGTAAAAAAAAAAAATCAGTAATTTCGTGTGATTCAAATTAATAATAGACATTAAGAATTGAAAAGCCTTCACTATCTTTACAACTTCATCTTCCCAGCTCCAACCAAAATCCTTGTCTGCATTTTCCCCTCACTTCATGGTCCAGCTTAAATAATGCCACCTCCTCCAAGAAGCCTTTTCTGAATTCTCATCTGGAAATCATCGTTCCTATACTCCCATAGCACTTTAAATGCATCTCTTATCATTGTTTCCCAGGCATTGTGATTATTCATCTATATATGTACTTGTTTTTTTCTGATGCAGGAACCATGTATAATTTTCCCTATCTGCCTGACACTATGACTTAGCCTAATATCTGGCACACTGCAGGTGCCTGTCAAGTTTGTCGAGCTCAGCTACATGACTTCCTGCTCTTTGTAAGGACAGCGTCTGTCTCAGGACTTCACACTACAGCTGTAGGAGAATCTGAGTAGGGAGTTCTGGGTGGGGGAGTACTCCCCCTGTTCCCCACCCTCCCACCCCCACAACACACCTCTGCCTCTCCTGGGATGGGGATGGTGAAGATGCACCCCTGGCCCTGCGTGAGAGGAGAGGGGCCCAGGAGCCCACTCTGGGTCAGACTGAATGCAAGGATCAGCTAAGGATGACTCCAGATCTGCCAGAGACAAGGCTCTCCTAAAGTCATTCTACCTCAGGGAAGCTTCTCCCAGATCTGGCTTGGATGCAGTTTTAGGATGTGAGTCAGGAGACAGGTTCCCCCACTGAGTACATTCTGGAAGGGCAGCCCCTACTTCCCAGGTCTGGTTACAGCGGAAGGGACTAGGGAATGTGATTTCCCTGAGAGGTGAAGCCCACTTATACTGAATCTGCTTTCTGTAAGAGGCTGATTGCAGTAGACTGCCTACCCCTTGGGTGACTTGTCTTAAACCTGACAGTCGTGAGGTTCCCACTTCATATCTCTTGGTTTCCTCTCCCTCCTTTTTGGAAAGCAAGACTGGAAAACGGAGTAGGGATTTTAGATGGCTGACAGTCTCCATTTCTTTATGGGCAACTGCCCGGTGCAGCCTCTGGATCCAGGCCAGTGGAGCCAGCACAGAGAAGAACTGGGGCGAGGGGCGAAGCACAGCGGAGCCTGGGCTCCTGGGTCCTCCACACACCAGCTGCGGGGCTCCTCCTGATCCCCCTGCATCCGCTCTCACCACCGGCGAAGGGGGGTACACCCCTCTCTCTCCAGCCCTGCCAGGAGGTTAAATTAGAATGCAGACGGTGCAGACGACACTTCTGAAGACAACTTTGGAGCACAAAATCCAACCCCAAACACGTATAAAAATACTTTGAAAATTTATAAAGAGCTGAATAAATGTTAAGGGATTGATATTATCCGTTCACCTTTTAACTCATTTATTGGGTGCCTAGGAAACGTTAGGCAGTGTCAGTGCTGCTGGGGCACAGAGATGAGAGCTCCTCATCCTCCAGGACGTCAGACAGCAGTGCGAGTGACAAACAAACCGACAAAAAGAATAACCAACACTAGACAAAAACACAGGCGCGCGGGAGCCTGAAAGAGATGGGCGCTGAGGAGCCCGCGAAGTGAAGACTCCTTGGAGACGGAGGCCCCAGCAGAATCCTGAGCGGCAGGAATTTATGGTGGGAAAACGGTTAGGATGGCGAGGGAAGGGCCCTGAAGCACGGCAGCAGCACAAGCAAAGGCTTGGAGTCCGGGAGACAATGGCACTTTCAGGAGCTTCCAACTGTTGTACGTGGTGAGCGGGAAGGTGGAGGGCGACGGTTGCGAAGGTGGGCAGGTGGGGTCATGGAGGGCCCTGTAAGACATGCAAGGACCTGGGCATGTGCCTGGAAGCTAGGGGACATCACGAAGTTTTAAGCAGGTGCGCGGGTTTGGGGTGGAGGGCAGGGTGCACGGCTGCAGCATGCCCTGCTGTCCGAAGGCCGCCTCACGCAGCAGCCTCTGGGGCAGGAGCGCCGGGAGCAGCCAGCTCCATCAGTATGCAGCAAGACGATGGGAGGCCCAAATTAAGGCAGCAGAGGACAGGGGCCTGTGGGGACAGATAAAGAAGTTGAAGAAGTACTAGGGAAGCAGAACAGAGAGGCTTAGCATGCAACTGGATGAATGGAATTAGGGAAGGCAGAGGGCAGGGTGACTACTGGTGAAGGTAGCCACTTTCAGAAGTGGGGATGCAGGAGGAAATCAGTGTGGGGAAGACGACAAGTTCTTGGGTGCCCTGAGCTTCTCTCCTTTTAAGTGGGATACAGCTTTCTTCCCCTTTATAGTATCTCTTTTCATTGCAATTTGCTGTGTTGACCACCCCCCAACCAAAACATCAGAACACATGGAAAAATATATGTGAATAAAAATTCCTCTTAATTCTGTTACTCAGAGATAGCCAATTAACATATTGGTGACTGTTTTTCCAAATCTTTTTTCTGTGATATGTAGTTTTTAAAAACATAACTAGGAATAGAGTATAATACTGTTTTTAAAACTTCTGATGCTCAGCCGTACCCCAGATCAATACAATCAGAACCGCTGGGGCTGGGGGCCAGGCATGAGTGTTTTCTAGCTTCCTGGATGATTCTAACGCATGGCTTGTGTTGAGAACCAGCACCCAGAGACAAGCTGGTAGAGTCCAGGCTGTTCCTGAAGGCTCCAGAAAGAGCCAAAATCTATGCAATACAAAGAGTCAGTGACCATAAGATATTTTAGATTTCTACCCAATGGAATCAGACCAAAAGATGATGCAAAGAACTGAGGAAAAGACAGTTATCTGTAGATATTAGGCTCAAATCTACTGGATGCTTTGCTCTGGACGAGGGGTGGCGGGGAGCCACGTCAGCGGTGAACGAATGCATCAAGATCTCAGGACTTGGCTCCGTAGCTGGTCATTAGCACGGGAGATGTTTCACAAGCAAGGTTAACTTTGGGTACTTGCAAGAAAAGGGATTATAAACCCTTGGAACAGGCATTCACCTTCTTAGAGAAAGAAAAGGTGGTGAGGAGGGAAAAGAGTGCCTCCAATTCACATCAGAGCTTCGAGTCCAAGAATTGTAAACACAGACAGGCTGCCAAATTTCACTCTAAATATATTCCAGTGATCTCATGTTTTCATATGAAGTGGAATAAAAAGAGGCGTTTTTATTCATCTTGGATGACAGCATCTTGAGCTTTTATGGAGCGTCACAGAAATATTTGTTTAACCAAGAGCTATTGTCAATAGCTCAACCATTTAAAGTCACCACAATAGGCCCATTAAACACACTGAGTGACAATTATTCATCTTCTTGCAAGTTGGACCCGCAAGTGTATTCCCAAATATCAGCGGCAAACCCCCACTCCATTGGGAAAAGTCTCCAATCAAAGATTCTCTGAGAAGAGCCAAGAGAGGCTTTGGAAGGGGCAGCACATATTTTGAGGTGATTAACATTTCAGTTTTGGCCTCTTCATCTGCATGGGCTTCATCTGTTACTCGTTTTCTTTTTGGCCAAAGAGATCACTTCCAAAGTCCCGAAGGAGAAGGCTAGAAAATTTTCTGAAAGCCACTGTAGGTGAAGCCCAGGGAGAGAGCATATGTAACCTCTCTCCTTTTATGGCCATTCAGAATGAGAGACAGAGAGAGAATGAGAGAGGGAGACAGAGATGGTCGCATTCCCCTGACATCTGTGGAGCCTGTGTGCTCCTCAGCCCTGAGCTGAACAGGACTGATCCCCACACTGGGGACCCTCTGTGACTGCTGGGGCGATGGGACCGTTCAGCGCCCCTCCATCCCCAGAGCTTGCCTCACCCCCTCTGGAGTCTGCGCTGCTGCCCTGTCTGAGCATAAATCAAGCAGCAGGGGAGCTCAGAAACATGACGAATGCCTTGGCTGGCTCCTGCTTGAAAAGACAGGGAGGGAGGAGAGGGAATCTAAAGTTAACGAGGCCTTGGCTGGAAGCGCGGCCAGAATTGAGTGTTCCTGGAGCGGGCCCCAGCTGCTCAGACCTGAGCTGCCAGGGGAGGCTTCCCTGGGGGCGGCCCCAGAGCTCCCCGCTCCGAGGAGGAGGGAGCTTTGGTGTCTGTCAAGACCATTATTCAGACATTCTTGGACACTTCTGGGCCCTCATGTGAGCACAGAGACAAGGGGCTCGGGGGCAGCTTCGCCTCAGTCGGAAGGGCCCTGCCCAGCCCCGCTTTGCATGCTGGTGCTTTCCCAGGGAGCTCTCCTAGAGGCGGGGTGGGAGCCTGCCCACCCCTTCTGAGCATGCAGTTCAAGGGAGTCTCCAGCCCTCAGGTCGGGGGGACTGCTCAGCACTGGAGTTGTTACAGTCTCCCTTTCTCTATTTCCTAGTTTCCCTCGTTTAACTAGCTCCCCGGGTCTCTGGCCCCCCAGGGACTGCTCAGTAGGTAGAGCTGGGGGCCCTGGGTGTCTCCCTGCTGCCCGCCCAGCCGGCCCAGCGCCTGGCACAGGACCCACTGTGGGCAGCTCCGCTGTGTCCCGGCTCCTCCTCCATCACGTGCACACTCATGACCTCCCATGGCAGGGTTTGTGCTTCAGTCTAGAGAGTCTTTTTGTTTTACTTTGCTCTTGACAGTCAGGAAGAAATGATTCCGACTGATACAGACACGAGAATCTAGGCACTTGCCTACAGTGGAGGGCCCAGAGAGATGCTGCTTTTGAGAAGAGCTTTGGTAGGGACCCGCCCTTAGCCGCAACAGGCTCTCAGCACGTGTCTGTCAGGAGGGCTGCCTCCCTAAAACTGTTAGTCACGTTAAAAGTCACTCCTCTCTCCAAACCTTAACACTTAAGGGCATTTTTTAAATTGATGTGTCTTTTTTTTTTTTAAAGGGAAGAAGCACTGTGACACCCTCACTGGAAGAAGACAGGCCATCTTAGCCCCCCCGCAACATCCCCAAAGCCCCCTCCTGAACACAGCGCGAATCCTCCAAGAGGGCTGGTGGAGCAATTAGCTGTCTGCGGGGCAGGGGCAGGGGCAGGGGCAGGGGCAGGGGCAGGGGCAGATCACCAAGTCAGGGCCTCTGTCCAGGGGTTTCCTGTCATCTAAGCCGCACTAATGCAAATCCATTTTTCATTAAGGAGAAAATAAAACTCACAAGTGACATGATCTGAAAAATGTTCTGGGGAGCAAGTTATTTCCATTTAAAGCTAAGCACATGACAGCTGGTGACTTTTATGGAAAGCAAAATTTGCTGGGCTGACTTAGTATCAAACCACTTGAGAATTTGTGTTTTTAATTTTCCGTTTTGGAGAAAGACAGTGCTTTGGAGTCCAGAAGAGCAGAGGAGGAATGGAAAGGTCCGGTCCTGTCTCTAATTGTGGCCTTAAAAGACCCTAGACAATCCTCAGCAAATCATGTTCCAATATCTAGGTACATTAATTTCCTTTACCCTTTACTTGAGGCTCATTTAATAAGCAAGTTTGAAAACAGACCTTTCTGTCCCACCGTTCATTTGGGCTCTGTATCAAAACAGTTATAGGTGTACTAAAATCCCTTTACCATTTCCCCATTTCGTAGAAAATATCTGGTATGAAAGAACCCACTGCTATTGGCTGAATGTTTGTGTCCTTTCCAAATTCATATTTTGAAACCCTAACTACCAATGTGACAGTAGTGGGAGGAACAGCCTTTGGGAGGTAATTAGGTTTAGATGAGGTCATAAGGGTGGGACCCCCATAATGGGATTATTGCCTTTTTAAGAAGAGACAGAGACCAGGGTGTGCTCTCTCTCTACCGCATGAGCACACAGCAAGAACACAGCAGTCTTCGAGACAGAAGGAGGGTACTCACCAGAAACAGAATTTGCTGGCACCTTGATCTTGGACTTCCCAGCCTCTAGACCTGTAAGAGGTAAATGTCTGTTGTTTAAGCCACTCAGGCTATGATATTTTGTTATAGCAGCCCAAGCAGACTTAGACAGTATTCAAGTAAGCTGGAAGGTGCTCTGTTATGAACTCAAGAGGGTGAGCTATCTGTAAACCTGAGCTGCATCAGACATGAAAAGAAAAACCACATGAGACCAGACTCTCAATGTAGTCAATCAAGTCTGTTTTAGGCCAGGAGGAATTCAGTTCCTCTTTCCCTCCAGAATCTTCTGGTAATTTTAGAATCTGTAACACATTTGTTGTCTGCGTGGGCAATAGAGAGCATCTCCAGAATTTGCGGACATGGTCAGAAGGTGTCAGGTGTTGAAAGAAGCTAATAGAATCTTTACAATATAATTGAGATCAACCATCTGCTGATGCAACCTATCCTAGGGGAGGTTTTGAGAATGCGCTGCTAAGGATTTCATGGTTTGCTACATCAAGATTAGACAACCCAAAGTTTAGCGAAAAATTAAACTACATAAAGAACTGACCAATTAAATTGTAATAAGCTATGTCATTTGAAGAGAATTAAATAGGTAGGCATGAACGATCTAGCAGAGAGCCTAGAAAAAGTGAAGAGTAAGAATCTTGTTACTGTTTCTCCAGGAGTGTTCAAGGGAATGATAGAGAAGGAATTCCAGACTCAACCACAATCTGAGCCACATACCCCTCAACCCCCTTTTCCTGATTCCTGCTTCATAGGCGATTTTCATGTAGTTTGATGCTCTGTTATCAGGTGCATCACACCGAGGACTGTCTTGTCTTCTTGGGGAATTGACCCCTTTACCGTTATGTAATGCCCTTCTTTACCACTGATAACTTTCCTTGCTTTGAAGTCTGCTCTGTCTGAAGTTAATATAGCTGCTTCTGCTTTCTTTTGAGTAGGGTTGGTATGGTATATTTTTCTCCATCCATTTATGTTTATATGTATCTTTATATTTAAAGTGGATTCTTATAGACAACATATAGTTGGGCCATTTTTTAATTTACTGTGATGATTTCTGCCTTTTACCTGGTGTATTTAGACCACTGACATTCACTGATTGATACCTTTGGATCAATATCTGCCATATTTGTTACTGTTCTCTATGTGTTGTTGCTGTTCTTCGATCCTGTTTTTATCTTCACTCTTTTTCTGTCTTTTGCGGTTTTTAAATTAGCATTTTATGATTTCATTTTTTCTTTTTTAGCTTATCAATTACGCTTTTTTTAAAAAAAACCTTTTTTTAGACATTGCCCTGGAGTTTGCGATATACATGTACAACTAATATAAGTTCACTTTCAAATAACCCTATACCACTTGACAGGGAGTGTGACTACCTTATAATAAAAAAATAATCCAAATTCTTCCCCTCCACCCCTTCAGCCCTTGTATCACTGCCGTCATTCATTTCACTTACATGCAAGCATACATAAGCACATACATACATAAAATATATACATAAGCATACATAGTCAAATACATTGTTGTTATTATTATTTTCAACAAACTATTTTGTTAGACCAATTAAGAATAAGAAAAATAAATGAATTTTACCTTCATTTATTTCTTCTTTGATGCTCTTCCTTGCTTTACGTAGATCTGAGTTTCTGACATGTCATTTTTCTTCTCTCTAAAGAATTGAACTTAGAGCTTTTTCTTGCAAGGCAGGTATACTGGCAACAAATTCCTTCAATTTTTGTTTGTCTGAGAACATTTTTTCTCATTCACTTTTGAAGTTAATCTCTCAGCTTACAGAATTCCAGGCTGGTGGTTTTTCTCTCTCAACACTTTATTTTGCTCTCTTCTCTTCTTGCTTACATTATTTTTGTGGAGAAATCAGACGTAATTTTTATCTTTGCTCCTGTATAGGTAGGTATATTTATCCTCTGGTTTCTTTCAGGAATTTTTTCTTCATCTTTGATCTTTTTTGTAATCTGAAAATGATGTTAGGTATAGTTTCTTTTGGCATTTAACCTGCTTGGTGTTCTCTGAACCTCCTGGATCTGTGGTTTGGTGTCTAGCATTAATTTGGGGAAATTTTCAGTTTTTATTGTCTTGAATATTTTCCTGTTCCTTTTTCTCCTTCTTCTGCTTCTGGTATTCCCATTTCACATGTGATACCTTTTGTAGTTGTCCCACAGAGCTGGGATATTCTGTTTTTAAGTCTTTTTCTCTCTTTGCTCTGTAATTTTGGAGGTTTCTATTGACATTCTCTAGTGCTGAGATCTTTCCTCAGCCATGTCCAGTGTATCGATGAGCCCATCACAGGCATTCTTCATTTCTGTTAGTGTTTTTTATGTCTAACATTTCTTTTTTGTTCTTTCTTAGGGTCTCCACCTCTGCTTACACTGTCCCTCTGTTCTTGCATGCTGTCTACACTACCCATTAGAGCCCTTAGCATATTCATCTTAGTTGTTTTAAATCCCTGGTCTGATCATTCCAACATCCCTGTCATGTCTGGTATGATGCTTGCCCTGTCTCTCCAAATTGTGTTTTTTGCCTGTTGGTATGTCTTGTCATTTTTTTCTTGGTAGGCGGCCCTGATGTTCTGGGTAAAAGGAACTGCTGTAAACAGGCCCACAGCGATGTGGTGGTGAGGCGTTGGGGGAGACGAAAGGCTCTGCAGCCCTATGATCAGGTCTCAGCATTTTGGTGAGCCTCTGGACTGTGAACCTCACAAGTGGTTCTGTTTTTTTTCTTTCCCCTTAGACGGAACAGGACGGCTACCGTGGGCTGAGTTGGGCACCTCCTTCCCCCAGGTCGGTCAGGCTCCAGGAATATCCCAGCAGGTCGGTTCCACCCTGAGGGCAGGCCTTATTAAGAACAGACTGCTGGGGCATATTTCAAAATGGCCCCTTTACCTCCCCTGCTGGAAGCATGAAGGGATTGTTCTTGGATCTTTATGTGGGAACCAGATCAAGCTCCTGGAGGTAAAATCTCACAAAATGGTAGGTCCCCCCCATGGCTAGGTCCCCCTGGAGCTTTAATTCTCAGTTGTCCACACTGAGCCTCTCACAATCCATCCATTATGGTCCAGGTTTTCCCACCAGGCGCTGGTTCCTGGGGTGGTCTCTGTCCCGGTAAGCCATGACTCCCTGTATTCTCTCCAGTCTTGAGGGCAGCCATTTGCCCCTCTCTTATGGATCCTAGAAAGTTGTTGAATTTTCAGTCTATTCAATTTTTTACTTATTGTTAGGATAGAACAGTGACTTCCAAGTTCCTTATTGCTGAACTGGAAACAAACGATTTTCTCAACGTGAATTCAGTGTCCCTGGTGCACAGCGGAGAGAGGTGACCTGGGTATGTAACTATAAAGGTATGTCCCTCATTTTAAGTTAGTTCAACTGACATTCTGGTTTTAATCAGTCTACTGTGAGTTTGGTTCACAGGATTCCATCCCTCCGTGTCTGGTCAACCTTTAGTGGTCTGATTACATGACGTTTCTGAAACCTGAAAGTTAAGGCCAGATGTAGACCCAGGCCTGTACCAAGGCACACAGATGTCCTTTGACGCTTGGCTTGATCAGGCAGCGAGCCATGGAACAGCGTAATCTGGCCACTCCACACCCACAGCTATTGTGGTTCCCATTTGCTGGTAAGTTACCTCGTATATGTTTTGTTTTTCTACTATAACTCCTTCCTCCCCACTTCTCCCTTGAATTGTGAGGTTTTCTGTAGCAGGAACATTTTTCCTCCTTCTTCATTCATTAACTGTATGGTATTTGAACCACAGGGACCCTCAGTACGTGGACTGACTTTATAAGCAAAGATACTGAAAAGGTGAGAAGTGCAAATATAAGTTATTTTCTTTGGAATCCATCTGTAAAAAGCCTAATTCAAACAAGCTGAAAGGTTCTGTGGCTTGGTGTTCCATTTCTGTGTGAACTGACTCCCCACGCCCTCCTGCTTTCTTCGATGAGAAGCAAGAAATTCCATTTACCATACCTTTCCAGATTCGGTCCTATGGCTTTTGTTTTCATTCAATCTGTCATTTACTTGTGTTGAAGTAAGACGTTATTTGGGCTCAATTAGAGCTTGCAGTGTTTACATTTATACCCAATTACATAGTTCTGCATAATAACTATAGCAAATCGCCATTATGAAAACTGCAATCCTCACAAGCATCCGGTGACAAAACTGTGCTGAATTTGAGTCAGAGCCACAGCAGTGCCGGGCTTCCTGGGGGGCCGGGGGCGAGACCCTGGGAGAAGGCGCACGTGCAGGGAAGGGGCTTTCGCCAGGTGCACAAGAGGCAGGATTTAGGTTGCAACACTGTCTAGGTGTGTGAGTTTGGGCAGACCTTTCAACCAAGACATAGTTTTCTCATTTACCACAATGTGGATAACAAGTCCTGCCTCACAGGACTGATGTGAGGATCATGTAACATGACCTATGTCGCATGCACAGCACAGTATCTGGACACACAGAGATGGATAAATGTTCATCCTTCCTCTCCTTCTATGCCCAGGGCCAAGGAAGACAGAATGAGAGAAGCCAGGTGTGAAGGGCCCTTCCAGTATTCTCAGGACTTAACCTCTATAGTTGGGGTCCAGAAGCATCCTGGATTCCCATCTAGGGGCTCTGCTATAGCTCGGCTCTAGGATGTAGTATGACACAAAGGGAGGAGGACAGTCTGTATGTACAACAGTATAAAATAAGGACCTACAAAGTCATGCTTTCCTGCCAGAATGGAACAATTTCTGACACTTGTGTTAGAAAGTCGCCTCTGTCCAGCTTATCCTTTGGGAGGCCCAAGAGAGGGAGCGTACTTAAGATTTGCTTGATTGCACCTTTCTTCTGTTTGCCAGTGTCTAACATTTCACAGAGAGAGCAAAGCAGGCACTTTCCACAGTGGGCAAGTCCTCAGAGTCCCTAACACTTGTGAGGTGTTCGTCCCAGATGTCCAAGGAAGCAGAATTGGCAAACTGGCGGCTCACATCTGCTGAATGTTCACTTGTGCCAGGCCCTGTGCTTTGCATTTTTCATGCATTATCTCACTCAACCTTACAATAACCTTAAGGAGGAGGAGCCATTTCTCGCTCATTTTACAGATGAGGAAACAGGCTTGGGCAGTTAAGTACAGTTAAAAAGAGAAGAGTGAAATGGGAATTTGAACATGGTGGGTCCTGGGAGCAGAAGTCCCACTTTTTCTCTAGAATGGGCATCGTGCTGTCATCGAAGCCCAGTGCAGCCCACTGACACATCAGCTCATCATTACCAGCTGCTCTGCTTAGCAGAGAGCAGGGTTGGGTGCACAGGACAGAGGAGCATCCTTCCTTCAAAACCCTTCCAGTCTTTTCTTTCCTGTGCTCCCACCTTGGGACAGATCTTCTTCCCCCACCTTGGCACATAACTACTTCCTACTGTTCCCCCAGCTTGAGCCTCCAAGTCCTGGTCCTGGCAGTTGAAGCCCTGAGCCGGTCAGCTCCAACCTTCTTTTCCAACTTTGTGGCCTGCCACTTCTCAATGTGAACCCTTCCCAAATGCAATTGTATACTTCCGGGTTTTGCTTTCCCTTCTTCTCAGGTCCTAAATCTATCCACAGGTAAACCTCCTCCACCAGGCCTCCCCCGACCTCCCTAGGTGACAGGGCAGTGCTGCTTCTGAGGATGCAGAACTTCCCTGGTCTAGCACAGGTATGTGGCATCTAAGCAATTCAGCTTCATATGCACTAACTGCTCTGGGTTTTGTTCAGAGGTGGTAAAACTCCAGGGACCAGATACAACGCAGTGCATCCTCCTGGAGCGCTCTGGCTCTGCACGACTGTTGGAGAAAAAAAAAAAAAGATTACATTTGTAAGTTGACAGACCACGAAATTTCTTCAGAAACTGTCTTTAGCAAGATTAAAACAGAAAGCTGCTGGGTGGTTGTTTCTTTGAGTCATGTAATAAATCACAACTTTATTTGCTGAGCTTTGCGCTGCTTAGCTCTGCGCCCGCAAATTCCAAGTTACAGCTCTGAAAGCCAGCAGCTACCAGGGCTGAGCACCAGGCTAATCAGAGTTTGAATCCTGGCTCCACCCCCTTGAGGAGTGATGGAGGCAAATTCCTTAACCTCTGACTTTTCCTGTTGTAGTCTGGGAATTATCCCTACTTCATAGGGTCATTATAAAGAATAAATGAGGTATTGTGTTTAAAATGAGTAAGATTATAACCAGGCATCAGTGATTACATGCTAAGTTTTTGTGAAATCCGCTGGGAACTTAGAAGGGTCCTGTAGGGATATAGTGTGGAGACAGAGGGCAGAACACGAGGAAGGTGGGTAGATCAGCTGCTTCGTGGTCACCTCTGCTGAGGACCGGACCCGGTGATGGGGAGGTAGCTGCCCCCAGACTTCCCTTTTCCCCGTGAGTGCCCGTGTCTGACCTCAGCTGCTGGTTGACACACTGCCTGTCTCCTGCAGGTGATCACTCACCAGGTACTGGGTCATTCCTCACTCTTGGTCGCTCCTTCTCAGTTCTGTTCCCACCCTGATGGTGAGAGCTCTCGCCAGAGACTGGTTCTCAGTCCCCAGAATCTGGTGTGGAGCAGGACCGCAACACACACTGGGTTTATTGGACACTCCCAAGTACATGCTTCCAAGAATAAAAGAAGGAGACTTCTTCATAGACCAACTTGCTAACTAACAAATGGATAAAGATATTGCAAGAAGTCACTGGCAAAAGTTCAAGGAGCTGCTTTTCTTGAGCCCCACAGAGATGCAGTGGGTTACGTTTTTTTTGACAGCAATTACATAGCTCCAGGCAGATGGAAGAACCACAGTACAAGAGAACTCGATGTGAGTGACCTTTGGCTTTGTTTGGCGGTTGTTTACTGGGTACCATGGTAGCGAACCTTATCCTGGTGCAGGATGCCTGTTTAGCCAGTAGCGGAGGATGGAAATATTTGAGAGTAAAAGCCTAATTATTTTAAGATACATCAAAACAAAAGCAAGGAGGGGAACAATCTGGCTTTAAGAGTTTATGAGAATTTGGTGCATCTCTGAAGAAGTTGGTGCTGTTAACAAAGGGAGCTCAGGACGTGAGGGAGGGAGCAGAGCGCCTGCTGGGGACCCTGAACCAATTCCCACTCCCAGAAGGCAGTGGCGTGTCAGCCTCCTCCTGGACTCAAGAGTCAGCAGGGGCCGAGTCTGGTTTACCCAAGAAAAGGAACAGAACATTCCCTTTAGAGCTGTGCCCCGCTGAAGGGGCACAGGGCAGAGGTGGCTCAGGGCATCCAGGGGTGTTACACACTTAGGGCCTGTGGAGGTTGCATTTCCTCCCCTGTAATAAATGCACAAGGAATAGGTGTTTCTCCTATTTTGAGAAACCACCTGGTTGTACTTTAAAAAATTCATATATTGGGGGAACAAGCAGAAATCTTGAGATTCCTCTATTAAAATATTTTTTACTGCTCCATCATTCCTTACCAGTGCATACGGGTTGTAGAGGTGGCCTGCCTTTTCTTCTTTTGGCTCGTTTTTTTCTCCTCTTTCTGTCCTTTCTCTTTCTCTCCTCTCCCTTTTCTCCTTTATTTCCTTTTCCTCTTCTGTCCTTTTTTTTCTCTTGGGAAAAAAAAAGAGATTATTACTGTATAGAAATCGAGAAGTAAGACTCTTCTAGGGTTGGGTCAGTGTGGCAGCACAAGGAAATCCTTAAGGGCCTTCGTGCTCTCCATCTTTCCCTTACACTCTTTGAGGACAGCTTTGTATTCAGGTTGGCTTCCCTCTAGTTCATAAAATGCTGGCTTCAGTTCCAGGAATCACATTACAGCACCTAAATCAGTGAAGAAAACTGGTTCAAAGACTATAGGGAATGGTGAGGCCTACGGTGAACTGGAGCAAATGGCCCTGCCTATGGCATTCAAATACAAAACAAATTTTTTCCTGTTGCTTCAGGATATTTTTTTGATGTTGTTGGAGGGGGGAAAAGGGAATTATGGGTGTTCCGAAAGAACTCCTTTGTGAGTAATTACATTGTTGCAAGCAGTTGAAAGCAGCTGATTGAATCTTGTAGCACTGAGCTGCAGGGAGCATGGGTTATCTGCCCCAGATCAAATGAGGTTGAAGGCTTCCTCAGCTTTACTACACCTCCACAGCAGCTGGGAACCTTGCTGCTGCCCAGCCACCAGCTCTGCCTCTTCAGCAAGATGCCAAGTCCCTGAGTTGGGGTGGTGTCTTTTCCTTTCCTGCCCTCCCATCACCCAGCACATGCAACCATGCTCCTGATAGCACCCCGTCACATTTATAGGGCCAGAGCTGCACACTCACAGTTTAGGAGGGATCTTCCAGTGCTTCCTTCCAATCCATTTTCTAATTTCCAGTGGTTCTCAAAGTGTCTGCAAACCAAGCAACAGATTCACACAGGACTTTTACAGAAATGTATGTTTTGGGGCCCTACTCCAAAGGGGGTTAATCAGAAACTCTGGGGGTGGGACCAACCAATCAAAGCTTTAGCAAGCCCTCCAGGGCACTCTGGTGCCCTAAAGTCCTAGTCTCTGTAATGTTTAGAGACCAACAATCTAAATACTGGTTTTCAGTGCTGGCTACACATTCATGTAATCTGGGGAGCTTTAAAAAATTATTAATGGCTGGATCTTACTCCCTCCCACACCAAATTCTTATGTAATTGGTCTGGTGTGCAGCCTGGGCTTTGGGATTTTTAAACTTCCCTGGATGATTCTAAGCTGCAGCCAAGGTTGAGAACCACTGATCTAAATAAAGATGGAGACAATGATACTATAAATGATGAAGTAGAAACCAAATAGTGAGACATACTGACAAAAGGAGAAAAAGGCTAATATGAGATTTTAAACTATAAAAACATAAGCATGGGTACAGAGACTCAAGATGGTGGCGTGAGAGGTGAGACGGAGAGCTCCTCTCAAAACGACAAACACTACAAAAATATAGTTAATAAATACAACTAACCTTCAGACAGCAACAAGAAGGAAGGCTGAACCAGACTACATACAGACCTCACCAACAGAGCAGACCTCAAGAAACAGGGTAACGTACGAAAGCCTTAATCCGGGGGACCCAAGCCCTTCCCCCACCCCAGCTCACCAGCGGGAGCAAGAGAAACGGAGCGCGGGAGGGGGTGAAAGCCTGGGACTGCTGGACACCTACCCCTGGACATCTGCTTTGTGAGCAGAATCCTATATTGTGTGGTGCACCGGGAGTTGGGGAGCTCGGACAGGCGGAGTGCTTGCAAAACTGACATTCTGGCCGTTTGTGGAGGGGATCCACACCTGGCTGCTCTGTGTCAGAGGAAAGGCAGGCAGTCTGAGAGGCTTCCTAGCAGCCAGAGGGCTGCTGAAGGGGCAGGGTTTGCACGGAGCTTGCTGTGCGGGAGAAGGGAGGGCTGGACAAGGTTGCCTGGGCGTGCTCTGCCAAGCTGGTTGGGAACTTTGAGGAGCTTCAGGTGCTCCATTCCCCTGGCTGCCTACTCAGCTCCGAGGCCCCCCACTGTGACACACAGCCTGCCGAGCCTTCCTCCTGGCCTGCAGGCACCTGCTCGCAGACCCACAGTCACTGCGCAGGCATCAGGCCAGCCAGAGGGAGGCCCCGTCTACAACAGCTAGAGAGGCAAAGCACAGAAGATTACCCATGTGTGCTTGGCCAACTGCCTCTGACACTGGAGACAGGCACCGCAGATGAGAAGCAGGAAACAGATCTTTCCTCGCCCCAGGCACCAGCTCCGCACCCCTACATCCCCCAACCTCACTCTAGGGGCTGAGCAGCTCCAGAGACTGGAGTTTCTACACACTAGTGGGCACCACACAGAAATATGAAATGTCAAAAGAACATGGTTCAGACCAAAATCTCACAAACCCCAGAAAGAGGGCCAAATGAAACCAACCTCACAAATCTCCCAGAAAAAGAGTTCAAAATAAAAATTATAAACATGATTATGGAGGTACAGAAAAATATTCAGGACCTCAGGAACGAATTTAAGATGGAGATTCAATCATTAAGAAATACCATACCTGAAATGCAACATACAATGGAGGGATTTAAAAGCAGATTAGATGTAGTAGAAGACATGGTAAATGGAATAAAATTAGAGAAGAGGAATACAAAGAAGCTGAGGCACAGAAAGAAAAAAGGATCTCTAGGCATGAAAGAATATTGAGAGAACTGTGTGACCTATCCAAACGGAACAATATTCGCATTATAGGGGTACCAGAAGAAGAAGAGAGAGAAAAAGGGATAGAAAGTGTCATTGAGGAGGTAATTGCTGAAAACTTCCCCAATCTGGGGAAGGAGATAGTCTCTCAGGCCATGGAGGTGCAAAGATCTCCCAACACAAGGGATCCAAGGAAGACAACATCAAGATATATAATTAAAATGGCAAAGACCAAGGATAAAGACAGACTTTTAAAAGCAGCTAGAGAGAGAAAAAACATCACATACAAAGGAAAACCCATCAGGCTATCGTCAGACTTCTCAACAGAAACCTTACAGGCCAGAAGGGAATGGCATGATATATATAATGCAATGAAGCAGAAGGGCCTTGAACGAAGAACACTCTACCCGGCAAGGTTATCATTTAAGTTTGAAGGAGGGATTAAGCCATTTTCAGATAAGCAAAAGCTGAGAGAATTTACCTCCCACAAACCACCTCTACAATGCATTTTGGAGGGACTCCAATAGATGGAAGTATTCCTAAGGCTAAACAGATGTCATTCAAGGGAAGACAAAGAGTACAGAATATAATTTGTAACATACAAAGAATGGAGGAGGTAGAAAAACGAGGAAAAAAAAAAAAGAACCTTTAGGTTGTGTTTGTAATAGTATACGAATTAAGTTAAATTAGACTGTTAGATAGTAAGGGAATTGCCCTTGAACCTTCGGTAACCACAAATCTAAAGCCTGCAATGGCAATAAGTACATATTATTTGATAATCACCCTAAATGTAAATGGTCTGAACGCACCGATCAAAAGACATAGTTACTGAATGGATAAAAAAAACAAGACACATCCATATGCTGCCTACAAGAGACTCACTTCAAACCCAAAGACATACACAGACTGAAAGTAAAGGGATGGATAAAGATATTTCATGCAACTAATAGTGAGAAAAAAGCAGAAGTTGCAGTACTTGTATCAGACAAAATAGACTTCAAAACCAAGAAAGTCACAGGAGACAAAGAAGGACATTACATAATGATCAAAGGGTCAGTCCAACAACAGGATATAACTACTATAAATATCTATGCACCCAATACAGGATCACCTACATATGTGAAACAAATACTAACAGAATTAAAGGGGGAAACAGAACGCAATGCATTCATTTTAGGAGACTTCAACATACCACTCACTCCAAAGGAGAGATCAACCAGATAGAAAATAAGTAAAGTCATAGAGGCACTGAACAACATATTAGAACAGATGGACCTAATGGACATCTACAGAACACTCCATCCAAAAGCAACAGGATACACATTCTTCTCAAGTGCACATGGAACATTTTCAAGAATAGATCATATATTAGGCCACAAAAAGAACCTCAGTAAATTAAAAAAGATTGAAATTGTACCAACCAGTTTCTCAGATCACAAAGGTATGAAATTAGAAATAAATTATACAAAGAAAAGGAAAAAGCCCCAAAACATGCAGGCTTAATAACATGCTCCTAAATAATCAATGGATCAATGACCAAATAAAAACAGAGATTAAGCAATATATGGAGATAAATGACAACAATAATTCAACAACACAAAATCTGTGGGATGCAGTGAAAGCTGTAAGAGGGAAATATATTGCAATACAGGCCTACCTCAGGAAAGAAGAATAATCCCAAATGAACAGTCTAAACTCACAATTAATGAAACTAGAAAAGGAAGAACAAACGAGGCCCAAAGTCAGTAGCTGGAGGGACTTAATAAAGATGAAAGCAGAAATAAATAAAATTGAGAAGAATAAAACAATAGAAAGAATCAATGAAAGCAGGAGCTGGTTCCTTGAGAAAATAAACAAAATAGATAAACCCCTAGCCAGACTTATCAAGAAAAAAAGAGTCTACACACATAAACAGAATCAGAAATGAGAAAGGAAAAATCACTACAGATACCACAGAAATACAAAGAATTATGAGAGAATAATATGAAAAATTATATGCAAACAAACTGGATAACCTTGAAGAAATGGGCAAGTTTCTAGAAAAATACAACCTTCCAAGGCTCACCCAGGAAGAAAAAGAAAATCTGAATAGACCAATTACCAGCAAAGAAATTGAGGTGGTAATCAAAAAAACTACCTAAGAACAAAACGCCTGGACCAGATGGTTTCACTGCCGAATTTTATCAAACATTTAGTGAAGACCTAATACCCATCCTCCTTAAAGTTTTCCAAAAAGTAGAAGAGGAGGGAATACTCCCAAACTCATTCTATGAGGCCAACATCACTCTAATACCAAGACCAGGCAAAGACACCACAAAAAAAGAAAATTACAGACCAATATCCCTGATGAACATAGATGCAAAAATACTCAACAAAATATTAGCAAACCGAATACAAAAACACATCAGAAAGATCATCCATCATGATCAAGTGGGACTCATCCCAGGGATGCAAGGATGGTACAATATTCAAAAATCCATCAATATCATCCACCATATCAACAAAAAGAAGGACAAAAACCACATGATCATCTCCATAGATGCTGAAAAAGCATTTGACAAAAATTCAACATCCATTCGTGATAAAAACTCTCAACAAAATGGGTATAGAGGGCAAGTACCTCAACATAATAAAGGCCATATATGACAGACCCACAGCCAACATTATACTTAACAGCGAGAAGCTGAAAGCTTTTCCTTTAAGATCGGGAACAAGACAAGGATGCCTACTCTCCCCACTTTTATTCAACATAGTGCTGGAGGTGCTAGCCACAGCAATCAGACAACACAAAGAAATAAAAGGCATCCAGATTGGCAAGGAAGAACTCAAACTGTCCTTGTTTGCAGATGACATGATATTGTACATAAAGAACCCTACAGAATCCACTCCAAAACTATTAGATCTAATACCTGAATTCAGCAATGTTGCCGGATACAAAATTAATACACAGAAATTGGTTGCATTCCTACACAGTAACGATGAACTAGCAGAACAAGAAATCAGGAAAACAATTCCATTCATAATTGCATCAAAAAGAACAAAATACCTAGGAATAAACCAAACCAAGGAAGTGAAAGACCTATACCCTGAAAACTACAAGACACTCCTAAGAGAAATTAAAGAGGATACTAATAAATGGAAATTCATCCCATGATCCTGACTAGGAAGAATTAATATTGTCAAAATGGCCATTCTATTCAATGCAATCCTTATCAAATTACCAACAGCATTCTTCAATGAACTATAGGAAATAGTTCTAAAAGTCATATGGAACCACAAAAGACCCCAAATAGGCAAAGCAATTGTGAGAAGGAACAATAAACCAGAGGGATTATGCTCCTTGACTTCAAGCTCTACCACAAAGCTACAGTAATCAAGACAATTTGGTACTGGCACAAGAATAGACCATTAGACCACTAGAATAGAATACAGAGCCCAGATATAAAACCAAGCATATATGGTCAATTAATACATAATAAAAGAGCCAGGGATATACAATGGGGAAATAACAGCCTCTTCAACAGCTGGTGCTGGCAAAACTGGACAGCTACATGTAGGAGAATGAAACTGGATTACAGTCTAACCCCATACACCAAAGTAAACTCAAAATGGATCAAAGACCTGAATGTAAGTCAGGAAACCATAAAACTCTTAGAAAAAAATATAGGCAAAAATCTCTTGGACATAAGCATGAGCAACTTCTTCATGAACATGTCTCCCCGGGAAAGGGAAACAAAAGCAAAAATGAACGAATCGGACTATATCAAACTAAAAAGCTCTGTACAGCAAGGGATACTATCAGTAGAACAAAAAGACTTCCTACAGTATGGGAGAATATATTCATAAATGACATATCCGATAAGGGGCTGACATTCAAATTATATAAAGAACTCACGTACCTCAACAAACAAAAGCAACTAAGCCAATTAAAAAATGGGCAGAGGAGCTGAACAGACACTTCTCCAAAGAAGAAATTCAGATGGCCAACAGGCACATGAAAAGATGCTCCACATCACTAGTCATCAGAGAAATGCAAATTAAAACCACAGTGAGATTATCACCTCACACCAGTTAGGATGGCCGCCATCCAAAAGACAAACAGCAACAAATGTTGGTGAGGATGTGGAGAAAGGGGAACCCTCCTACACTGCTGGTGGGAATGTAAATTAGTACCACCATTGTGGAAAGCAGTATGGAGGTTCCTCAAAAAACTCAAAATAGAAATACCATTTGACCCAGGAATTCCACTCCTAGGAATTTACCCTAAGAATGCAGCAACCCAGTTTGAAAAAGATATATGCACCCCTATGTTTATCTCAGCACTATTTACAATAGCCAAGAAATGGAAGCAACCTAAGTGTCCATCAGTAGATGAATGGATAAAGAAGAAGTGGTACATATACACAATGGAATATTATTCAGCCATAAGAAGAAAACAAATCCTACCATTTGCAAAAAACATGGATGGAGCTAGAGGGTATTATGCTCAGTGAAATAAGCCAGGTGGAGAAAGACAAGTACCAAATGATTTCACTCATACGTGGAGTATAAGAACAAAGAAAAAACTGAAGGAACAAAACAGCAGCAGATTCACAGAACCCAAGAATGGACTAACAGTTACCAAAGGGAAAGGGACTGGGGAGGATGGGTGGGAAGGGAGGGATAAGGGGGAAAAGGGGTATTACAATTAGCACAAATAATGTAGTGGGTGTGGGAGTGGGGTTATATGGGGACAGTAGTAACACAGAGAAGACAAGTAGTGATTCTTTAAGATCCTTCTACACTGATGGACAGTGACTGCAATGGGGTATGTGGTGGGGACTTGATAATAGGGGGAGTCTAGTAACCATAATGTTGCTCATGTTATTGTATATTAATAATAGCAAAATTAAAAAAAACATAAGCATAAGGGAAGAGATCACTTGGGTTAGACACTTTTAAAGAATATTCCCTACCTACTATTTAAATTAGGTTGGAAAGTTCATTAGTTCCTTTGGGAACAAGTATATACTGATGGTTTCTAGATCGCTGTGGGTTAGCATTACTTGAAAAGTCCTCTTTACTGCTCCAAACTCACAGCTCACTGTGTTATGAAGCACTCTCATCGTTTGCTGTTCCCTGAACTGTCCTTTTCCCTTTTTTGTAAGTTCACATAGAGGGAGTACTTAAAATAAGCTTCAACTCCATCAGAGCCTCAGGTCACCCTCAGGATGGGTAAGGGCCCCTGTAACGGTCCCTTTAATGCAGAAGGCTCTCCTGTCATCAGTCAGTTCAAAGAACAAAGGGCATATGAGGTCTATTTTAACCCATGAGAAAACAGAATATAAACCTCTTCTTAACGAAGGAAAAACATGAAACCAGAAATGAGTCATCCTTTAAAGGGGGAATGTTTTAATATAGTAAAACTGAGTAATTATATAAAATTTGTTACTCAAGGGCAGTAAATTATCCTGATTTGGAAAGAAATAGAACTTCATTTGGTATACCGCATTAAGTTAGACTAGAATCAAAGGTCTCAATTCAAATTGCACCAGGCCATAATCTGGACTTTTTCTTAGGTCGTCCAGCCCAAAGATCCAGGGAGATAGGGCCACACTCAAAATTATAGCCATTTATTGCTTTCAAAATAGAAATTGTAACCCCATAGATGTGTGGTTGTTAAGATGTGTTAAAATGTGATTAGGTTGCATAAAGCCATAAATCACGGCTAATATAAAACTTAGTGGTTGGTAGAGGTTCACTGATTGATTAAACTTGTTAATTGTTTAAGACATAAGAAATTGACAGTGAATCTCCAGGTTTTTCTTCCGCAGCTTATGGAAAAGGGTCTATTTTTTCATATTAAAGTCTCAGAATAGTTTCTGGCAATAAAAACAGCTTGCTTCTACTTTCTTCCAAAACAGCTTCATATAGATGCTAATAGTGTCTGAACCTGAACTGGATGAGATCTTGGCTTTGACACATTTGGCAGTAACAAAGTAAATGCAGTGATTGTTACTTCTAGCTGAGCCTGGGCTGTGGGCAAATCAGTCCAAATCAAGTTCATTTTTTAGTGTGCACACCCACTGTCCTCAGACTCCGATTTAGCCAATCTGGGGTGGTATTCAAGTCATCGTTTTAAACAAACACCCCAGGTGGGTGAAATACTGGTCTTAATAATCATCAATAATAAAGGGTGGTGTTCCTCATGTTTTTCTCTACTTCACAGCCTGTCTGGTATGACTGTACCTGGAGTCTTCATTTGATTTACAAGTTTACAAGAAGATACTTCTCAGTTCACTTTGACTTAACTATGCAAAGACCCACCTCATCCTGTTTAACCTTCCCTTCCTCCTTAATCCTACTCTGTACTGACTCCAAGACCAGACCTCGCAGGCTACAGTGTGTGTGTAAATACAACTGACTCTCACACCAGCAGTGCTTCCCCATGTGCCAGGCCTGCTCTAGGAGTGCTAGATCTACAAGCTACACTTAGGCTCCCAACTCTGTGATGGGCTCTGCTGTGTACATTTCAGATGAGGAACTTAAGGTTAAGTCCTTTATGGTCATGGAGCTAGCAAGTGATCCAGTGTTGGAATCCTTAATTGTTATGCTCTTTATACATACTCGATTTCCCTAATACTACTCAGAAGCTCTCTAGCATGGCCCTGCCAGGTTATACCCTCACCTGGATGCATGAGGATTGGTTTTCCCTGGCCTCGCTGTAACTGGTGGTATCTGGTTCTCTATTTCTCACTAGTGACAGATACAATGTGCCAGCTCTCCAGTGATTTAGTGTTTCTCTATGAGTGAGGTTGAACATCTTTTCATTCATGAGCCACATAGGCTTCCTTTTATGCACTGTCTATTCATATCCATTAGCACGTTTATCTATTGAATAAATCTTACTTGCAAAAACTTGTATATTTTTGACATGAATTCTTTGTTATGTGAACTCCAAATATTTTCTCCCAATCTATCACCTTATTTGCAGCTAATGTGACAAAAAAATCATCCTGACAAAAATAAGGGAGCTCAATAAGGTTGCTGGATGTTAAGTATTAACATAAAAATCAATAGCATTCCTACACAAAGTGATAACCAATGAGGACATGTAACAGAAAAAGGTCATATTAATAGACACAAAACCTAATTTTTATGACTAAACTAATAAAATTACCTACAACTTTTACCTACAAATAAACTAATAAAAGATGTATGAAACCAGTAAGGAGAAAACTGCAAGACAGAGGGACACGAAAAACCTTAATTGAGAGACATTTCATGTTCACTGATGATTTGGAATCACATTCCCAAACTGTTATTCATCAAATTAATCTACACATTCAAAGCAATTCCAATAAAAACTCTAGCAGTGCTGTCACTGAGCCTGACACATCGATCCTAGAATTCATAGGTAAGATGAGTTGTGAACAGCTAAGGCACACTTACCTCACTAGATAGCAAGACTTACACGGGTATAGAGTAATGAAGACAATATGGTACAGGCTCAGGGGCAAACAACTCATGGAACAGAAAGGGGAACCCATAAACTTAGCACATATATGGACAGCTGATGTACAAGAGGTGGCCCTGTGTGAGGCAAAGCCAGGTTGACTCCATTAGAGAATTGTCACTCTCTTTTGGGTCCAAGCACAGGGACAGTGAGAATTTTCAAAGGCAGCTAGAGAGATGAGAAAATCATTGAAATCTGAGTTATGGTTTGTCCACACACTGGGCACTCAATCCTGTCTGGACGTTGCCCAAGCTGCTTAGAGGTAAGCTTATGTGGAGTTCTTAGGGCATAATCAACAGCCTGGCCAATGACCTACAGGAGACTCTACGCAGGTTATTTCTGGACTCCTTTCAATTTAAGGCCTTGCAGGCTGCAAAGTGGATTCTGTTTTCAGAAATGGTGAAATGTGACAAATGTCATGCCTTAGAATCCATGAAATACAGTATCAACGAAGGAGGCCTCTCCGGGGACATCTCATGTCATATAACATACTTGGGGTGGGGAGATATAGTGGGAAACACTATACCCTTGACTTCTATTCCCCAAGAGCCCATTTATAAACAAGCCAGAGCACATTCTTTTTCTGAGATAAAGAAAAGCAACTGAAGTTTACCCAGACAGAAGGGTCTCCATACCAACAAAAACCTGGTTGACTATCTTATTTTAGAAAGACGAAAAAAATCAAGTTAAAGTGTTTATTTAAAAAACTAATGACAAAATGAGAATTCCAGGAAGATGGCGGCGTGAGCAGGGCGGCAGAAATCTCCTCCCAACACTAATCTACGAAAACACAGCAAATACATCTATTCCTAAAAGAGAGACGAGAATACACAGGAAAGAGCACAGCGTGCAGCTACACCCAAGAGGACTCGGCACCCCAAGAGGTGGGTAAGATCCGGAGCCGCGACCTGGCGGGACCCGAGCACTCCTCCACCCCAGCACACCGGCGGGAAGAGAGGATTCAGAGCCAGGAGGGAGTGGAAGCACACCCCGCGAAGGAGCCAGCCCCGGTGATCTGTGCTGGGAGCGCTGACCCACATCGCGCAGTGCAGCGGAGATTGGAGAGACAGAGGGGCAGGATCTGAGCGGGGAACGCGCGAGGGTCCTTGCAGCCGGGTCCCGGGAAGGAAAAAAAAAAAAGCGCGCGCTTTCTTCAGCGGTCTTAAAGAGACAGGAGCCCAGCGGAGGAGCCGGATCGTCCCAGCACACTCAGCCCAGCAGGCTGGGAGTCCGGGGGAGTTTCAGATGCCTTAGCTGGTGACTGAGGAAGCGTAGCCATACTTACACTTCTCACTGAGATCAACAGCCTCCTATTCGTTCCCACCCCTGCCAGAGCGATAAAGGGCCATGCGGAGCGGCGCAGTCACAGCTGTGGAATAGTGGGGCAATAGCGCCACCTACAGCGTTCCCACAGAATCTACGTCCGGTGGACATTTTTTTTTTGTTTTTTCTTTTCTTTCTTTATTCTTTTTCTCTTTCTTTCTTTCTTCTTTTTTTTCTTTCCCCCCACCCTTTTTTTTTCTCTTTTTAAAGTCTTAAAGAGCCCAGCTCACATACGTGGCAACTATCAGTGACCAATTCTACAGCCATGAAAAGACAGAGGAATATGGTTCAGACCAAAATCAACCAGACAACCCCGGAGAGGGAGTCTGAAGGGATGGAAATGCACAGTCTTCCTGAAAAAGAATTCAGAATAAAAGTCATAACCATGCTGATGGACCTACAGAGAAATGTGCAAGAGCTGAGGGAGGAAGTGAGGGAACTGAGGAAAGACAATGCAGAAATCAGACAAGCGATCGACGGGCTTAACAGCAGAATGGATGAGATGCAAGACACTATTAATGGAATAGAGATCAGAGAACAGGAACACAGAGCAGCTGAGGCAGAGAGAGATAAAAGGATTTCTAGGAATGAAAGAATATTAAGAGAACTGTGTGACCAATCCAAACGGAACAATATTCGCATTATAGGAGTACCAGAGGAAGAAGAGAGAGAAAAAGGGATAGAAAGTGTCTTTGAAGAAATAATTGCTGAAAACTTTCCCTCGCTGGGGAAGGAAGTAGTCTCGCAGTCCACCGAAGCTCATAGATCTCCCAACACAAGGGACCCAAGGAAGACAACACCAAGACACATAATAATTAAGATGGCAAAGATCAAAGATAAAGACAGGGTATTAAAGGCAGCTAGAGAGAGAAAAAAGATCACCTACAAAGGAAAACCCATCAGACTATCATCAGACTTCTCAACAGAAACCTTACAAGCCAGAAGAGAATGGCATGATATATTTAACGTTATGAAACAGAAGGGCCTCGAACCAAGAATATTGTATCCAGCACGATTATCATTTAAATATGATGGAGGGATTAAACAATTTCCAGACAAACGAAAGTTGAGAGAGTTTGTCTCTCATAAACCACCACTACAGGATATCTTAAATGGACTGCTCTAGATGGAAGCACACCCAAGGCTAAAAAGATGTCACCAGAGAAAATAAAATCATAGCAAAGAAAGCAGACCACCCAAATACTAACTAAAGGCAAAGAATAAAACACCTATTATAGAAAGAATGGAGGAGGAGGAATAAGAAGGGGGAGAAATAAAGAAACATCAGACTGTGTTTACAATAACTTAACAAGAAAGTTAAGTTAGATTGTTAGATAGTAAAGAAGCAACCCTTGAACCCTTGGTAACCACGAATCTAAAGCCAGCAATGGCAATAAGTACATATCTATCAATAATCACCCTAAATGTAAATGAACCGAATGCACCAATCAAAAGACACAGAGTAACAGAATGGATAAAAAAGCAAGACCCATCTATATGCTGCCTACAAGAAACACACCTCAAATCCAAAGATATACACAGACTAAAAGTGAAGGGATGGAAAAAGTTATTTCATGCAAACAACAAAGAGAAAAAAGCAGGTGTTGCAGTACTGGTATCAGAAGAAATAGACCTCAAAACGAAGAAAGTAGCAAAAGATAAAGAAGGACATTACATAATGATAAAGGGGTCAGTCCAACAAGAAGATATAACCATTATAAATATATATGCACCCAACACAGGAGCGCCAGCATATGTGAGACAAATACTAACAGAATTAAAGGAGGAAATAGACAGCAATGCATTCATCTTAGGGGACTTCAACACACCACTCACTCCAGAGGACAGATCAACCAGACAGAAAATAAGTAAAGACACAGAAGCACTGAACAACACACTAGAACAGATGGTCCTAACAGACATCTACAGAACTCTACACCCAAAAGCAACAGGATACACATTCTTCTCAAGTGCACATGGAACATTTTCCAGAATAGACCACATACTAGGCCACAAAAAGAACCTCAGTAATTTCAAAAATATTGAAATTCTACCAACCAACTTCTCAGATCACAAAGGTATAAAACTAGAGATAAATTTTAGAAAGAAATCAAAAAGGCTCACAAATACATGGAGACTTAACAACACTCTCCTAATTAATCAATGGGTTAACGACCAAATCAAAACAGAAATCAAAGAATATATGGAGACTAATGACAACAACAACACAAAGCCACAACTTCTGTGGGACGCAGCAAAGGCAGTTCTAAGAGGAAAGTATATTGCAATCCAGGCCTATTTAAAGAAGGAAGAACATTCCCAAATGAATAGTCTAAAGACACAATTACTGAAATTGGAAAAAGAAGAACAAATGAGGCCCAAAGTCACCAGAAGGAGGGACATAATAAAGATTAGAGAAGAAATAAATAAAATTGAGAAGAATAAAACAATAGAAAAAATCAATAAAACCAAGAGCTGGTTCTTTGAAAAAATAAACAAAATAGATAAACCCCTAGCCAGACTCATTAAGAGAAAAGAGAATCTACACACATAAACACAATCAGAAATGAGAAAGGAAAAATCACGACGGACCCCACAGAAATACAAAGAATCATAAGAGAATATTATGAGAATCTATATGCTAACAAGCTGGAAAACATAGAAGAAATGGACAACTTCTTAGAAAAATACAACCTTCCAAGACTGACCAAGCAAGAAACAGAAAAACTAAACAGACCAATCACCAGTGACGAAATCGAATTGGTAATCAAAAAACTACCCAAGAACAAAACCCCTGGGCCTGATGGATTCACCTCTGAATTCTACCAGACATATAGAGAAGAAATAACACCGATTCTCCTTAAGTTTTCCAAAAAATAGAAGAGGAGGGAATACTTCCAAACTCATTCTATGAAGCCAGCATCACTCTAATACCAAAACCGGGCAAAGACCTCACCAAAAAAGACAATTACAGACCCATATCCCCGATGAACGTAGATACAAAAATACTCAACAAAATATTAGCAAACCGAATTCAAAAATACATCAAGAGGATCATACACCATGATCAAGTGGGATTCATCCCAGGGATGCAAGGATGGTACAACATTCGAAAATCCATCAACATCATCCACCACATCAACAAAAAGAAGAACAAAAACCACATGATCATCTCCATAGATGCTGAAAAAGCATTTGACAAAATTCAGCATCCATTCCTGATTAAAACTCTCAACAAAATGGGTATAGAGGCAAGTACCTCAACATCATAAAGGCTATATATGACAAACCCACAGCTAACATCATACTTAACGGCGAGACGCTGAAAGCTTTTCATCTAAGATCGGGAACAAGACAGGGATGCCCACTCTCTCCACTGTTATTCAACATAGTACTGGAGGTCCTAGCCACAGCAATCAGACAAAACAAAGACATACAAGGCATCCAGATTGGTAAAGAAGAAGTCAAATTGTCACTATTTGCAGATGACATGATACTGTACAAAAAAAACCCTAAAGACTCCATTCCAAAACTACTAGAACTAATATGTGAATTCAGCAAAGTAGCAGGATACAAAATTAACACACAGAAATCTGTTGCTGTTCTATACACTAATGATGAACTAACAGAAAGAGAAATCAGAAAAACAATTCCATTCACAATTGCATCAAAAAGAATAAAATACCTAGGAATAAACCTAACGAAGGAAGTGAAAGGCCTGTACTCTGAAAACTACAAGACACTCCTAAGAGAAATTAAAGAGAACACTAACAAATGGAAATGCATCCCATGCTCTTGACTAGGAAGAATAAATATTGTCAAAATGGCTATACTACCTAAAGCAATCTACAGATTCAATGCAATCCCTATCAAACTACCAACAGCTTTCTTCAATGAACTGGAACTAATAATTCTAAAATTCATATGGAACCACAAAAGACCCCGAATAGCCAAAGCAATCCTGAGAAGGAGGAATAAAACAGGGGGAATTACACTCCCTGACTTCAAGCTCTACTACAAAGCCACAGTAATCAAGACAATTTGGTATTGGCACAAAAACAGACCCACAGACCAGTGGAACAGAATAGAAAATCCAAACATTAACCCAAACATATACAGTCAATTAATATTTGATAAAAGTGCCTTGGATATACAATGGGGAGATGACAGCCTCTTCAGCAGCTGGTGTTGGAAAAACTGGACAGCTACATGTAAGAGAATGAAACTGGACTACTGTCTAGCCCCATACACAAAGGTAAACTCAAGGTGGATCAAAGACTTGAATGTAAGTCATGAAACCATAAAACTCTTAGAAAAAAACATAGGCAAAAATCTCTTGGACATAAACATGAGCAACTTCTTCATGAACATATCTCCCCGGGCAAGGGAAACTAAAGCAAAAATGAACAAGTGGGACTATATCAAGCTGAAAAGCTTCTGTACAGCAAAGGACACCATCAGTAGAACAAAAAGACATCCTACAGTATGGGAGAATATATTCATAAAAAACGTATCTGATAAAGGGTTGACATCCAAAATATATAAAGAACTCATGCACCTTAACAAACAGAAAGCAAATAATCCAATTAAGAAATGGGCAGAGGACATGAATAGACACTTCTCCAAAGAAGAAATTCAGATGGCCAACAGGCACATGAAAAGATGCTCCACATCGCTAATCATCAGAGAAATGCAGATTAAAACCACTATGAGATATCACCTCACACCAGTGAGGATGGCCAACATCCAAAACACAAACAACAATAAATGTTGGCGAGGATGTGGAGAAAAGGGAACCCTCCTACACTGCTGGTGGGACTGCAAATTAGTTCAACCATTGTGGAAAGCAGTATGGAGGTTCCTCAAAAAACTCAAAATAGAAATACCATTTGACCCAGGAATTCCACTCCTAGGAATTTACCCTAAGAATGCAGCAGCCCAATTTGAAAAGGACAGATGCACCCCTATGTTTATTGCAGCACTATTTACAATAGCCAAGAAATGGAAGCAACCTAAGTGTCCATCAGTAGATGAATGGATAAAGAAGATGTGGTACATATACACAATGGAATATTATTCAGCCATAAGAAGAAAACAAATCCTACCATTTGCAACAACATGGATGGAGCTAGAGGGTATTATGCTCAGTGAAATAAGCCAAGCCGAAAAAGACAAGTATCAAATGATTTCACTCATATGTGGAGTGTAAGAACAAAGAAAAAATACCGAAGGAACAAAACAGCAGCAGACTCACAGAACCCAAGAATGGACTAATAGTTACCAAAGGGAAAGGGACTGGGGAAAATGGGTGGGAAGGGAGGGATAAGAGGGAAAAAGGGGCATTACGATTAGTAGATATAATGTTGGGGGGGCACGGGGAGGGCAGTACAACTCACTACGCTGATGGACAGTGATTGTAATGGGGTTGGTGGGGGGGACCTGATGAAGGGGTAGTTTAATAACCGTAATATTGCACATGTAGTTGTAGATTAATGATAATAGAATAAATTATATTAAAAAAAAAAGAAAATAAAAATAAAAAACTAATGACAAAATGCACTTTAAACGTTAATGAGAAAAATGTAAATATGGTAACAAATTATCCCCACACAATCTGTATTCTTAAGTCATTTATTTCAATAGAAATATTTCAGAAAACTGTAAATTCATTTTAAGTTAGCTTATGCAAACACACTGACGATCTCACACTCACATTTGCATATTAAGTAGAAACAAAAAGTGAGAGAGGAACCAGGTTGCACATCGCCCCAGGAGGTCATAGTGCCACCGAACGCTTCATCAGAGTACCTCAGGTTAACTGGATAAAAGGAATAAAAATGGCTTGTGTTTTCCTGTATATCATCATTGGATACTTATCCACAGATGTTGATCTCCTTCAGATTACACTGAGAACGAGTTCCCCACTCTTTTCCCTCACATATACACTTTCCTGAAGTAAAAGCTGTGAAACGATGAATTTTTCAATAATTAAGGTGTAGAAACTCTTGAGAGTCTGGTGACTTATTATCAGCTACTCCATCAGACCTAGTAAGCCAGTAATTATTGGGCTCCATTTGTGAATAATTCTAATATGTCATTATCTTCAGGGGAAACCTAACGTTTTACCCAGTATCTAAAGCACAGCTAATATACATGAAATTTTCTGCTTGTCTATTAAAAAAGAGTTAAATCCCAAAGTACTCTAACTATGTATCTCTTTAATCCCATCGCCACTTTGCAGTCCAAATGACCGGATTCAAAGTTTAAATTCTGCTAATAACCCTCAAGGACCAGTTAACCCTTCATTTGTCTTTAGACTATGTCTACTTGTGCATTTGGAACATACTAGTCCTTTAACAACATGTGAAAATAGTATCTTGACTCAATTTAACAGTAGTAGTTCTAGATCTTGCAATATCTCAGAGAAGCAAAATGTTTCCAAGCCCTGCTTTTACTGAGAAAGCTAGTTTAGTCTTTTAACTTCCCTTTATATATTGGAGTTTTTGCTTTCTTGCCATAATATTTTCAAGTAAATAATAGTTGGTAGGTTAAGCGACTTCTTGTTTGTTCTGACTCTTACTTAAATAGAAGAATGAAACAAACTAAACGTCATTTCTGGGCCACAGGGAGTCCATTAGAAGATTTCAGGAGCTTTAACAAAACCCAGACCAATCTTTCTGGTTGTATTCTTTCAGGGATTTTCTGAAAGGCTTTTGTAATTAAATCTATGTTCAAAACATCAATACCACAAAATAAAAATAAACTTAGCTGGACAGATGTGCCTCAAAGTTGTTCTTAAAAGTGCTTATTTAAAGGTTGATTTTGGTGGGTTTATTTTTTGTCTTTTACTCTGGAAGGAGGGGAGCAGGAAGGAAGCTTGTCTAAAGAGACTTAAAACCAAGGAAGACTGCAACAATTACCTACAGGCATCTGTACAGACTTTCTTAGACTTGCTGTGAGAAAGAGTAAGCTGGTGGAGAGAGAGACAGCACACACTCCTGAAACAAGAGGAGTAAGAGGGCAAATGATTATTGTCATACTCGATGCCCTAAAATTGGTCTTCAAATTGTTAAGGCACTGACCAAATTTTCCCCTACTATATGAGATACTGGTGTGATGAAATTGCTTTCAATAAGCTTAAGAGTGCATGCACACATCTCTTGTATTAGAATTTTCTAAATAGGAAAAACAGTCAGTTTCGACACAAGCCATTTTTAGGGGAGCAAAACCAAAGAGTACTTAAATCCTTCTGAAAAGGTTGACCTCACATGGAAAATAATTATCATCAGTGTAATTAAATAACAATGTTTATATCTCAATGCTTAGGAAAAAACAGAATACCACTCTGGCTGTAAAATCATAAATTTACTATGTTTGAAAGAAATAATACAAAAGAAGAGAGAGGAAATAAAAGCAAACCCTAAAAGACCACTGAAGAAGTCCGACAAACCTCACCACTTGCCTTATATTATCTATTCATGCAACAGCAGTATTATCGCTCCACCAGGACACAGTCAAATCCATCCTCATTTTCAAAAAGGGATCCAATTATTTCAAAAGCCTTTGAGGCAGAGGGTTTCTTTTATTAAAGATTACCTTCTGTTAAGCAACACTGGTACTCCTTGTTTGCAGAAGATAATATGGTGGTTTAAAAACTGGTTGTAAAGGAATGTGCCTCAAAAAACAGTAAGGAAATCAATAGTGGATACAGTCTTTTAAAATGTTAATGGATTAAATCTACTACTGTTATTGACACTCAATTAATACAATGCCCTATAGTTTTGCTTTCAGTAGTAAAGGTGTATTGCTTACAGATTTAACCTAAAAGCAATAGAAAAGACTAGAGAAGAAAGGAAAAAGACAAGGAAAGAAAAAAAAAAAGACTTCTGCTCAAGTCATTTGGCCAGGTAAACTTAAGGAATCCAGAGGTCAAGGCTAGGCTGCTCTTAGACGGGCCCAGTTTAAACTAATACATCGAATGTGTACACTAGAGGCTGTAAACATCTTTTCCTTCTATAACAATAGCACTCCTTGGGCTCTGTTATAAATATTCTAGAAGAGGAATAAAGTCACTTACAAAAACTTTGCAACTATAAACACCCTAACTTGTGACAGACAGAAAGACCCAATACCAAGACAGTCTGCAAAGAAGGTAGTGCAGTAGTCGCATGGCATTTTCCGCGCAGGAAAAAATCTTTGAAAGAGATGCCTAGGGAGAAAAAAACACTCAACCTCAAATTGTTTGGATCCCTTTTTATAATGTTTACACAAATAATATTTACATAGTGAAGAAAACAGAATAGGAAGGTGTGTTTGATCAGTTCTCTCTGAATTCTTACAATTTGGAGGTTACAGTAAAAATATCTGAAAAAATAAGCAGAGCCCAAACAGAGGGGGCATGACACCAAATACTCTCTGGAAGGTCATTATGCAGTTATCTTTATAGTTTTATTTTGAAAACTGATAATGTTACTTCTGTATGTTCAAAATAAACTGCTCAAATAAACTGTTACATGAGATGTGCCTCAAACTGTATTTTGGCTAGTATTATATGCTACTACACCAGGCTGTATTATATGCCAACCATTATGCCTACCGTGAACTAGCTTTAATTTGAATTGTAATAGACTTTCTAATAAGTTCTTCTTGGGTAGGAGAGAAATAAGTGAGCTTAATACAGATGGAAACTTCAAGCTTCTGGGTCACTAATTTACTAATAATGTTAAGGGTGGGCCTAATGAAAGGAAAAAAATTTATCTTCCCACTAAAACACTAACGAGATATTTAATGTATTTTGGTGACCTGTCTTCTTTGCTTGAATTATTATTAAGTATCATTTGGTGAATTACAGATAAAAAATTCACCTACACTATTTCAATTCACTTCTCTCACTGGTTTCCATTTACTTCAAATGCTAAAACTATCTTAAAAAGCAGTGACTGATTTTCTGAATGGAGTAATCTCAGACTGAAAAACAATGGTGACTTCTACTGCTGCAGTTATGTTAAGAGTTTGTTAAGAGTTTCAGTCAGTCAGAGGCCACAATTCTATACAGAGACTATTCACCAAATTTGAACACTATTCTTATTCTGTGCAAGCATCCATTAATGTTTAGAGCTGAAAATATCAAACACATCTTCCAGTGTAGCGCTCTCTTTGGCAAAACTGTGATGTCAGGCTCTGACTTCCAGTTGCATATCTCCACAGAAACGGTTAACCTATAATATATCTTAGCTTATTTATGAAAACAAACAGCAATAATAATAATAAATCCACAGGGTTCTCATCCACAATATTTTCTTAAAAGCACATACAGTTAAAAACACTTATTCCTGAAGTAAAATAAACAAAGTAAGGAATTTTCAAAAAAAAAAAGCAAAACAAAAGAAAGATGTGCAAGGTCTATATAGTAATACTGCTGGCTGAGCAGATGGTATCTTTCATGTACCCAAAGTGGCTTCAGCTTGGGAGGTCAGTAGTTGAAAAATTGAAAAACATCATTCAGCACAGGCAACATTTTGCCCTCTCCAGCCATGTCACTTTCCATAAAACCAGAAACAATGGTATTTCTAACTGTGCTGTATGAAGAATATTTCACTTAATATCCTTTCCAAACAGAAAACTAAATTTAAAAAACTCAGCACTCAGAAAAAGCTCTTCTACTTTCCCTTGGATAGATTTTTAGCTAATTGTTCTGTGGGGCAGTATTTTCTATTTAAGTTTTATGGATTCAAGAATGAAATACTTATGATAAAAAAAAGTACACAATTCTCTAAGAATGCAAATGTGAGAAATTTTACGGGAGACTCAGCGAAATAGAAGTCTATTAGAAGATATGGATCAAAAAGCATTTCTTACTCTGGCCACTGCTAAAATTTATGATGCCTCTTGAGCTTGTGACATCCAACACATAGCCTTTGTTCAAGTGACATTTTTTTTGTTAATACTCTAAGGCACTTCACCTTCAAACTTTTCTTCCTTTTTGTAATTCAACATTTTAGAAATTAAAATGAATTATTGCATAGAAGAGCTCTCACAAAACTGCCCGGTCAACTAATGACAAAATATGGTTTCACAGTGGGGACCTACAGTGAGTTTTCAGAAAAATGTTGTAATAAAGGATTATGTAAGAAGGAAAGTTTTGATACTTAAAATTCCCAGAATCTCAATCTTTCACCTTTTTTCCCTTCTAAAATTATTTTGTATGCCTTATAATAAAATACATACATTATGTGGAATCTCTTTTAAACAAATGTGATCCTGAACCTCATGTTGAAAAAAAGAAATAGAAATAATAATTTAAAAACCTGGCATCGTGCACATTAAACACTGTAAAAGACAACATCCTGACAGAACTGTCAATAGATCATTTTGCTGATAAGTATCATTTGTGACTGGTAGAAGGGATAATCCCAATTAATTTGAAAATTTTAATCACTGTACAATCTTCTCAGAAAAGTCTAGGCTGGGATAACAGTTCACTACTAAGCAGATCTGTGTTCCAACAATGCATTCACATAGAAGGCTAGACTTTAAACCCAGTTAAAAACAAAAACGTTTTCTGGAGCCCACTTGAAAAAAGTGCCTGGCATTGGAACACTCAAGCCTTTACACCTCCTGCAGGAAATAATGTTCCCCTTACAGTACTAAATTTCAGAAGTTTAGTGTTTAAAAAAATCTCCCCTCATTCAAAACAAAACAACCCCCAAATCTTAAACAAGCCTCAACAACTTCCATTATTAACACTTCTAACGCCTACGCTCTTGCTGCAAGAAGTGAGCGAGGTTGCAGACTAACGGAGGCCAGACACACCTTCCGGGGCGGCAGCTGGTAGAGCCCCAGTAAGGCAGACTAGCTTTACACCTCAGTTCAGAACCAGCTCCTGACGTAACTCCTAAGAAATAGGTTTTTCCTTTTTAAAGAGTATCTAAAAAAGGCGATTCCCCCCTCCAAAATTAGTACAAAGTTAAAAGAAATGCAAATTAGCTACGATCTATTCCAAGCACAGCACCGCCAGAAGCTTCACACACACTGCTTGGTGTTTCGTGTTGGTTTTCCTCTCATTCAGTTAAGGCAGTGGTTTCCACAGGTCGGTTCAGAGATAAGAAGCCTGGTCCGTGGCAGTTTATTTTGCAACTCCAATTTGTTCTATGGGAATATATTACTTCATTCCCTGAAATTAGTGCTTTTTTGGTTCAGAACTCCGAAGGCTGAGCCGGAACCTTTGGGCTCTTCCTGGCCCAGGACTGGTCTACAGTTGGCGCTCTTCTCTCAGGCCCTTGCTCTCACGCAGGAGCTATAGTTCACTTCCCCTCCTTCTTAGGCTTTTACTCAAAAGTCATCAAGTTTGTAGGAACCTAAAAAATATAAGCATTTACAAACTGATAGTATTTAAAAGTTGTTTTTTCAAGTACTATTGCTTATTTTTGTCATTTTTAGTTAAGTCCAACAATTAAAATCTTTCTGACCTAAATATCTTTTTAAAAAGGAATTTGATAGATGGTACTGCAAGCATTTATAAATAGTGAATAAAATACATTAGAACATTTTGGGGAGGAAAATCACTGAGATGAGTTAATACTCTTTCCAGTAAGTTGGAATCGGGATGGGAGACTGGGTGGAGCAGTACCTTTCTTATATGGTGGCTCTGTAGATGTTCACTGAATGAATGAATGAGAGAGAAAAGAGTAAGAATGGCTCTAGTAGGTGACGTCCACACAAATGGGCTTGCCATTATTTATTTTCTTATATACATTATAATGAATTCCTACATGCAAATTTTAGAGCCCCACATATAATTTTATAACAAACCTTACTAAGAATTTTAGTGAAATCATCATGAAAATAAGTATGAAAGAATAAAATTAATTGTTAAATTCTGATCTGATGCTTTGTGACTGAAAAAAAAAAATCAATAGGTTATGTAATACTCTGCTGCTTGTAGACTGGATCAAATTTAATTTGGTTTCTTATAAGTTGGAAACTCATGTAATGATTCTATAGCATCTCACTACGCTGATGGACAGTGATTGTAATGGGGTTGGTGAGGGGGACCTGATGAAGGGGTTAGTTTAATAACCATAATACTGCACATGTAATTGTAGATTAATAATACCAAAATAAAGTATAAAAACAAAAAAGATAAGAGACCTTTGGAGTAATTAAAAAAAAATGCTTATAACAACAACAACAAAGTAAGTTGGAAACTCAACAATTACTCTTTGAAATATGAGTATATTTTGCTTTTAAAAATTAGTATTTGTTGAATTCAAGATGGCGGCATGAGAGATGAGATGGAGAGCTCCTCCCAAAACCACAAACAGTACAAAAATATAGTTAATAAATACAACTAACCCTCAGACAGCAACAAGAAAGAAGGCTGAACCAGACTACATACAGACCTCACCAACAGCGCAGACCTCAAGAAACAGGGTAATGTATGAAAGCCTTAATCCAGCAGGACCCAAGCCCTTCCCCCACGCCAGTTCACCAGCGGGAGCAAGAGAAACGGAGAAGGGGAGGGGGTGAAAGCCTGGGACTGCTGAACACCTAGCCCTGGACATCTGCTTTGTGAGCAGAATCCTATATTGTGTGGTGTTCTGGAGGTTGGGGAGCTTGGACGGGCGGAGTGCTTGCAAAATTGACATTCTGGCCGTTTGTGGAGGAGAGGATCCACACCCGGCCATTCTGTGTCAGAGGAAAGGCAGGGAGTCTGAGAGGCTTCCTAGCAGCCAGAGGGCTGCTGAAGGGGCGAGGTTTGCACAGAGCTTGCTGTGCGGGAGAAGGGAGAGCTGGACAAGGTTGCCTGGGCGTGCTCTGCCAAGCTGGTTGGGAACTTTGAGGAGCTCCAGATTCTCCATCCCCCTGGTTGCCTACTGAGATCCGAGGCCCCCCACTGTGACACACAGCCTGCCAAACCTTCCTCCTGGCCTGCAGGCACTTGCTCGCAGACCCACAGTCACTGCGCAGGCATCAGGCCAGCCAGAGGGAGGCCCCGTCTACAACAGCTAGAGAGGCAAAGCACAGAAGATTACCCATGTGTGCTTGGCCAACTGCCTCTGACACCGGAGACAGGCACCACAGATGAGAAGCAGGAAACAGATCTTTCCTCGTACCACAACATACCACTCACTCCAAAGGAGAGATCAACCAGACAGAAAATAAGTAAAGAGATAGAGGCACTGAATAACAGAACAGATGGACCTAATGGACATCTACAGAACACTCCATCCAAAAGCAACAGGATACACATTCTTTCAAGTGCACATGGAACATTTTCAAGAATAGATCATATATTAGGCCAAAAAAAGAACCTCAGTAAATTTAAAAAGATTGAAATTATACCAAGCAGCTTTTCATATCACAAAGGTATGAAACTAGAAATAAATTACACAAAGAAAACGAAAAAGCCCACAAACACATGGCGGCTTAATAATATGCTCCTAAATAATCAATGGATCAATGACCAAATAAAAAGAGAGAACAAGCAATATATGGAGACAAATGACAACAATAATTCAACAACACAAAATCTGTGGGATGTAGCAAAAGGCTGTGTTAGAGGAAAATATACTGCAACACAGGCCTACCTCAGGAAAGAAGAACAATCCCAAATGAACAGTCTAAACTCACAGTTAATGAAACTAGAAAAGGAAGAACAAATGAGGCCCAAAGTCAGTAGAAGGAGGGACATAATAAAGATAGAAGCAGAAATAAATAAAATTGAGAAGAATAAAACAATAGAAAGAATCAATGAAAGCAGGAGCTGCTTCTTTGAGAAAATAAACAAAATAGATAACCCCCTAGCCAGACTTATCAAGAAAAAAAGAGAGTCTACTCACATAAACAGAATCAGAAATGAGAAAGGAAAAATCACTACAGATACCACAGAAATACAAAGAATTATGAGAGAATACTATGAAAAATTATATGCAAACAAACTGGATAACCTTGAAGAAATGGGCAAGTTTCTAGAAAAATACAACCTTCCAAGGCTCACCCAGGAAGAAACAGAAAATCTGAATAGACCAATTACCAGCAAAGAAATTGAGTTGGTAATCAAAAAACTACCTAAGAACAAAACGCCTGAAACAGATGGTTTCACTGCTGAATTTTATCAAACATTTAGTGAAGACCTAATACCCATCCTCCTTAAAGTTTTCCAAAAAGTAGAAGAGGAGGGAATACTCCCAAACTCATTCTATGAGGCCAACATCACTCTTATACCAAAACCAGGCAAAGACACCACAAAAAAAGAAAATTACAGACCAATATCCCTGATGAACATAGATGCAAAAATACTCAAAATATTAGCAAACCGAATACAAAAACACATCAGAAAGATCATCCATCATGATCAAGTGGAATTCATCCCTGGGATTCAAGGATGGTACAACATTTGAAAATCCATCAACATCATCCACTACATCAACAAAAAGAAGGACAAAAACCACGTGATCATCTCCATAGATGCTGAAAAAGCATTCGACATCCATTCATGATAAAAACTCTCAACAAAATGGGTATAGAGGGCAAGTACCTCAACATAATAAAGGCCATATATGACAGACCCACAGCCAACATTATACTTGACAGCAAGAAGCTGAAAGGTTTTCCTTTAAGATCTGAAAGAAGACAAGGATGCCCACTCTCCCCACTTTTATTCAAAATAGTACTGGACGTCCTAGCCACAGCAATCAGTCAACACAAAGAAATAAAAGGCATCCAGATCGGCAAGGAAGAACTCAGACTGCCCTTGTTTGCAGATGACATGATATTGTACATAAGAAACCTTAAAGAATCCACTCCAAAACTATTAGATCTAATATCTGAATTCAGCAACGTTACGGGATACAAAATCAATATGCAAAAATCTGTTGCATTCCTATACACTAAAGATGAACTAGCAGAAAGATAAATGAGGAAAACAATTCCATTCACAATCGCATCAAAAAGAATAAAATACTTAGGAATAAACCTAACCAAGGAAGTGAAACACCTATACCCTGAAAAACTACAAGACACTCCTAAGAGAAATTAAAGAGGACACTAACAAATGGAAATGCATCCCATGCTCTTGGCTAGGAAGAATCAATATTGTCAAAATGGCTATACTACCTAAAGTAATCTACAGATTCAATGCAATCCCTATCAAACTACCAACAGCTTTCTTCAATGAACTGGAACAAATAATTCTAAAATTCATATGGAACCACAAAAGAGCCCAAATAGCCAAAGGAATTCTGAGGAGGAAGAATAAAGCTGGGAGGATTACGCTCCCTGACTGCAAGCTCTACTACAAAGCTTCAGTAATCAAGGCAATTTGGTAGTGGCACAAGAAGAGACCCACAGACCAGTGGAACAGAATAGAGAGTCCAGATATAAACCGAAGCATATATGGTCAATTAATATATGACAAAGGAGCCATGGATATACAATGGGGAAATGACAGCCTCTTCAACAGCTGGTGTTGGCAAAACTGGACAGCTACATGTAAGAGAATGAAACTGGATTACTGTCTAACCCCATACACCAAAGTAAACTCAAAATGGATCAAAGACCTGAATGTAAGTCAGGAAACCATAAAACTCTTCGAAAAAAGTATAGGCAAAAATCTCTTGGACATAGCATGAGCAACTTCTTCATGAACATGTCTCCCCGGGAAAGGGAAACAGAAGCAAAAATGAAGTCATGGGACTACATCACACTAAAAAGCTTCTGTACAGCAAGGGATACCATTAGTAGAACAAAAAGACTTCCGACAGTATGGGAGAATATATTCATAAATGACATATCCGATAAGGGGTTGATATTCAATTTATATAAAGAGCTCACGCACCTCAACAAACAAAAAGCAACTAAGCCAATTAAAAAATGGGCAGAGGATCTGAACAGACACTTCTCCAAAGAAGAAATTCAGATGGCCAACAGGCACATGAAAAGATGCTCCACATCGCTAATCATCAGAGAAATGCAGATTAAAACCACAATGAGATATCACCTCACACCAGTGAGGATGGCCAACATCCAAAACACAAACAACAACAAATGTTGGCGAGGATGTGGAGAAAAGGGAACCCTCCTACACTGCTGGTGGGAATGCAAATTAGTTCAACCATTGTGGAAAGCAGTATGGAGGTTCCTCAAAAAACTCAAAATAGAAATACCATTTGACCCAGGAATTCCACTCCTAGGAATTTACCCTAAGAGTGCAGCAGCCCAGTTTGAAAAAGATATATGCACTCCTATGTTTATTGCAGCACTATTTACAATAGCCAAGAAATGGAAGCAACCTAAGTGTCCATCAGTAGATGAATGGATAAAGAAGATGTGGTACATATACACAATGGATATTATTCAGCCATAAGAAGAAAACAAACCCTACCATTTGCAACAACATGGATGGAGCTAGTGGGTATTTTGCTCAGTGAAATAAGCCAGGTGGAGAAAGACAAGTACCAAATGATTTCACTCTTCTGTGGAGTATAAGAACAAAGAAAAAACTGAAGGAACACAACAGCAGCAGACTCACAGAACCCAAGAATGGACTAATAGTTACCAAAGGGAAAGGGACTGGGGAGAATGGGTGGGAAGGGAGAGATAAGGGGGAAAAAGGCGTATTACAATAAGCACACATAATGTAGCAGGGTGAGGGTGGGGTAGGATACGGGGAAATCAGTGTAACACAGAGAAGACAGGTAGTGATTCTTTAAGATCCTTCTATGCTGATGGACAGTGACTGCAATGGGGTATGTGGTGGGGACTTTATAATAGGGGGAGTCTAGTAACCATAATGTTGCTCATGTAATTGTATATTAATAATAGCAAAATAAAAAAAGTTTATTAAAAAAAATTAGTATTTGTGAGTCCTCTAGTAAAGACTAAGGGTTTCACCATGTTAATGAAAATGTTCTTAACCTCTACTATCAGTTTTGTGTTGGGAGAGAGATTCATATGTCAGTGGTCATTTCTCTGTCCTTTAAACAGCTTAACAGCTCTGACACTTTAGCAATCTCTCTGAAAACCTACAATACTCAAAAAAGAAAAAGTGAATCTCTTACACATGTCAGCCTCTGAATGAAAAATTATTTGACAATATAATCATAACTGAATTATAAATCAAATATAATACAAATGCTTAAGGGCTTAAAGTGTGAACTCTCCGGTCTGGTTTTAAGATGCCCGTATTTAAATAAAGTAAAAGCTTAATTTCTTCCTAAGTTGCCTGAAAATGCTTAGATATGTTGTATTTGAGTCAATTATAGGCTCCTACTAAGAATTTTCAAACTTCACAGTTTTTAATTTGTAAATTTGCTACTACTTTGATTCTTGTAACTATAGAAACAAACAAAAACCATTTATGTACATATGGTTGACTTGTTCAGCTAGAAGGTCCACTAATACAGTAAAAAAAAAAACTGAACCTTTATGTTAGTATGTATATACTGTCTAGATTAATCTTGAAATCTGAGGTTTAAAAAAGACATTTAATACTTTAAGCAACATTTCAAGAAAATGTGCAGCACGGAGTCCTGAAAACGCTTAGTTTAGGCAAAAGAAGCTCTGGTTCCTTGCATACTGTCCCAGGCAGTAACTTGAAATGGGCAAGAAAGTAAATTTTACTCTAAGACACTTCATGTCCTTAATGGAGGTTGCTAAGAATGGTACCAAATACGATTATTAGTCTTTCATATTATATTTAAAATAAGAATTATAAAAGAACAAAGCCCATTTCAACAATATTTAAAAAGAATGGGCCTAAAGGATGAGTGTGGTTTGTGTCCCAAGTCCATGAATTTTCACTTTTTTGACCCTGTGCAGGCCATTTAGCATCTCTGAGACTTAGTTTCTTTCTTTATCAAAAAAGGGTTAATAACTTTGGTCCTGATATCACAGGGTGAAAATACTTTTATAAGCTATATAAACTTACAGAGTATATTACTCAAATTTAGCTGCTGATAACACCATATACTTCAGTATTTCTGTACTTTAAGTCAACAATTTTCAAATATATTCATATTTTTATCTGAATATATTTGTATTTCAAATACAAAAACTTATCTACAAAAAGTCTATAGAAATTTTCATAACTGCAGTTGTGTTTGTTTTTCCTGTTCTACCAATTTGTGGTTTAACTCTGCAACAGGGTTTAGGGAGAACAACACTACGGATTCATTCTCCTTTGCAGCTGAAGGACTTAAAATTAGATCATTTTTGTTTTGGTAAAATAAAGACAAATTCAAGTGGTTTTGGATTTCACTGTAAGCTACATCAAGTTGTCAACAGAACAAATAAAGATGAATCAGAATAATTTTTATTAATTTAAAGTGCCATCTAATTCTGACTCCCTCTAGGGCTACACTTCCCTGCCTTCTCACTATACTCTACCAACATGGGCTACATTTCCTATTTTGAACACCATAGGCTCATTCCACCTTCAAGGTCTTTGTACTTCCTGTTCCCTCTAACAGAACGCTGTTCCCCCTCATCTTTATGTAGCTGTTCCTTCTTGCCATTCATGTCAGTGTCATCTCCTTAGGGAGCTCTCTGCTGCTTACTCTTATTGATTTAAGGGTGTCTCTACTCCCATTGGTCTGTATCACTTAGTTCTAGTTTGTTTTCTTCATACAGTTTTCTCTATTTGAAATTTTGTTATTTGTTCACTTGTTTATTGCCCACCTCTTCACTAAAATGCGGACTTAATGTCTTTTAATTGGTGTCTGTAAGAAAAAGAATAAAAACAGTACAATTTTCCCACTACATTCAGAAAATTAGTCTACTTACTTCTCTTTGGTACTCTTTTAAATACATTCCCAATGTACAGACCATTAGAGGATTAAGAGAAATTGCTCACCTGTTGTTTGTTACTTTGGCAGGCTGCACTCAAATGCTTGAACCACAGCATTGCATTCATTCTGTTGCCAGCTTGAAACTTGTATGAATTTCCTAAAATTACCAAAAACAATAGGAAAATAATAAAAAATGTAAGACCTGGCATAAAATAATTTTGCCAGATATCAAAGAGCAAAATAAAACATGACTAGAGTTCTTAGTTCTCAAAAATGAATTCTTAGATGATTCTCTTTCTCTAATACCTGATTTTCCAATATAAATGAAGTTTTCTATGCTACCTACATTCATACGCCATTCATTTATTCAAAATGTCACTATTTCACTGTTTATGCACTGGAAGAGAAGTAATTTTATTTGTCTTGTTAAATGTTCTTTAAAGTGTATGTAAATAATAATATATTTAAATAAAGTATATATAAATAATTGTTGGGCTTCTCTAGATTTGTATGTGGAGAATAGAAAATATTGGTTCTCAGTACTACTTATATAACCTAAATATTAGGTGTTAATATTACGTTCTTACAGGCCAATTGCTTGAATATGTTTAACCCTTAAAACACTAGCTGTGTAATGTAATTAAGAATTAATCAGCTAACATCAATATCAGCTATGTTTTTGGTTTTTTAGTTACTTTTGTCAAAACTATTACAGAATTTCAGGTCAAATGAGGGCATTTTGGCAAAATCTGAGGAAGCACCTTTTTCTCTTTTAGAAAAATCAGAACTTCATCTGCATTGTGTGTGTTTAGTAGACCTAATTAGAATGTTGACTCTAATTCAAGACTGATACATAATGACAGAATATTTTTTATGGTTATATGTATTAAGGTAATAAACTGAGAAAAGAATGGATTCATGCAGTATAGGCTGCCCTAAGTTGAATCTTTTTCCCTTTTTTTTATTGACCTAAGTTTTTATTTTCCAATTCTTATCAAATTCTGTTTCCTTTACTCTATTAAATTTTAGTCTTCTTTATCCAGAAGCAATAGTTTTTTTTTCACCAGATGTTTAGTTATTCAAACAACATGGTTTTGCTTTGCTGGACTCAGATGCAAACTTTAGATCCCTCTGAGTAGAAGGCATATCTATAAGTAAGCTGGCTGCAGTGGCCATTTATCTACTCTTTCCTCCCTCAAAAGACCATTAGTGTAGACTTCATAAAGACCTTGGTTACTCTGAAATAGTTCTATCAAGCACACTAAAGAAATTAAAAAGAACTTGTTAACTAAACCCAATGAAAATGATCTCTTTAAAATGTAATTTTATGAATAATGTAGTTGGAATTTGGGGGGGTTGCTGGAGCTTTGATTTCAGAATGTTGAGTAGGGATTCCTTACTCTGCAAATCTAGTTAATCTCAAAACAAGACATTTTGCTATTATTTTTTCTGCATCCAACATATTTGCTTACTTACGTTTTTAGTTAAAATACCATAATATCCTAAAAGCAGAGTATCTGTTGACATAAAATACAGTCTGAATAAACAGAGGTCAGAGTATAATCGCACAGTCAATAAAAGTTAATGTAATTATTATATCAGTTGTGAGATGCTGGAGTGGGAGATTCTTGGCAAATATGAAAAAATTTCTGGTTTCCTTGGTGGTACTTATTAACGGCTGGCAGTGTTATGAAGGAAGAGCTGCAATCATGTAAGCATCTGTTCTGATGACCAACAGCCCAAGGTCCACGACAAGCACAAGTAGGGTCAGGAGTATGATCTGACTGTGTAGGGCCCACCCTCCAACTTCTCTCCTCCACTTTAAAAACTCCTATAATCATAGCCAATAATTTTATTCATAAATGTCTCTCTATACTGTAAGCAAAGTATTAAAATAATACTAATTTGGAAAGTGACTTGAGTCAAATAACCAATTAATTTAATTAAAAGAAATGGAATAAAAATCATTTAAGGAAAACCTCTACCACTCAGAACTTAAGAATAACAATTTATTTCAGGGTATGAATGAAAGGTATGACATGGCAAATCTCTGAGATTTAAAGTAACAGTGGCCTATATATTCTCAAATTCCCACCTTCCCTTCCTCCTTTCCTGGTTGTAAGGTCTTTAGAGATTATTTGGGCTTTTACTATCAAGCTTATGACCATTCAGCAAAGAAAATAACCTTATTTATAAGCTTATTAAATAAGCGATTAATAGATATTGTTATCTAAAAACACTGATGGCATTACGACAGAAATATTTCTCAAGAGATAAGACTACACAAACATGCCTTCTGGTCAAGTATTCTAGTTAAACTCGGCTTTGGCTTTCTGACAGTTACTTATATGCAGTACCTCACACCCTAGTAATCCTAACGGTTCACCTTTCTCAGAGTCGGTCAGCAAGAAGAGATCTGGATGCTCTGGATCATCAGCCATCATCACCATCCATCCTACCACAGATACGTTCTTATTTGATGTTGATTTGAACTGAGAGATAATAAGATAATTGATGAAAACACAAAATCTGTGGTTCACCCTAAGCAAAAATTAAGAGTTAGTATATTTTTAGTTCTTCTAGTGAGAGATGAGATTTGTAATTTCATGCTGGTCAGGTCAGTTGGGGGCCTTTTACTACTAAATTCTAACTAGGCATGCCTTCTTTAGTCTCCTACTTTTCAGATCTTTCCCAACTTTACCTCTTTATCATGACCTAACTATCCTGGTCTCCACTCATAAACAGCATAATCTGTTAGTGGATCTGATAAATTCATTTATATTATTTTTTCTCTTCCTGTGCTAGGCTTCACCCCTTCATACACTTGCATCTGAACAGAGGTGTTATCTTCTCCCCACCCAGTTTTATTGAGATATAATTGAAATATAAAAGTTTATAAATTTCAGGTATGCTGATAACACCAGCAGTGCTGTCAGACAATTCTTAACATACTCTTACTTGTTTTTCTGGGGGGTGGAAAAAGGTACTCTTAGCATGCTTGTTACTTTTCTAGTCATTTTTTTTTGAAAGCTACACTTTAGTAATGAAAAAAAAGCTGTTATAAGAGAGCAGATAATTAGGTTAATTTGTTATGAACATAAATGAAAAAAAAAATTAAATAAAATATTGGCAAACTGATCTACCAGTGTATAAAAAAGCTGGTACATGATGAACAAATTGGATTTACCCTTGGAATGAGAGGTCATTTTATTGTTAGAAATCAATTAATGCAACTAAGTTGGGTTTATTTCAGGAAAGCAAAGTTAGTTCAACTTTAGGAAAATTATTAAAATAAATCACCGCATTAAAAGATTAAAAGGGAAAAAAAAAGATCAACCCAGTTGATGCAAAACAAAAGCATTTGCTAAAATATAATGTGTACTTGTGATAATTTAGGACTAGAAGGGAACTTTCTAATTCAAGAAAGAGTATCTACCGAACAAGCAAAAATCCCCCCACAAAACCAAACCAAAACAAAGGATAAAGGGAAAAGAAACCAAACCCAAAACAAATCTCGGCAACACACACACTCAAGGGTAAAGTGCTAAATAAAAAAACACTCTCAAAATCATTATCAAGACATGGATGCCCACCATTGCTACTTTCATTCAACACTGAACTGGAAGACCTAATCAGCTCACTGAGATGAAAAAAGAAAAGAAAAGAAAGAAAAAAAAAAGAAAAGAAAGAAGAGGAGAAGAGAAAAGAAAAATAAAAGGGGTAAGGGTGAGGAAGAACTGCCATTGCTTACAGATGATATCTACAGAAAATCCACCAAAATCTGCCAGATAAGTAAGAAAGATTAGCAAGGATGCTTGGAAAAGATCAATATGCAAGTCAGTTGGAATTTTATACACTAGAAATATAAAAGTAATTTGTAAGAAAGATACTTAGGACTACATGTAACAAAATACATACAGGAAAGTGTAACAGTTAAAAGACAGTCAAAAATCATTTGGTACTTGTCTTTCTCTGCCTGACTTACTTCACTGAGCATAATACCCTCTAGCTCCATCCATGTTGTTGCAAATGGTAGGATTTGTTTCTTTCTTATGGCTGAATAGTATTCCATTGTGTATATGTACCACATCTTCTTTATCTATTCATCTACTGATGGTCACTTAAGGTTGCTTCCATATCTTGGCTATTGTAAATAGTGCTGCAACAAACATAGGAGTGCATATGTTTTTTTTGAATCTGAGAAGTTGATTTTCCTCATTTGTGGAGTATAACAACGAAGTAAAACTGAAGGAACAAATAGCAGCAGACTCAGACTGACTCTAAGAAGGGACTGGTGGTTCCCAAAGGGGAGGGGTGGGGGAGGGTGGGTGGGGAGGGAGGGAGAAGGGGATTGTGGGGTATCATGATTGGTGCACATGGTGTGTGTGTGGTCACGGGGAAGACAGTGTAGCTCAGAGAAGACAAATAGGGACTCTGTGGCATCTTACTACACTGATAGACAGTGACTGCAATGGGGTATGGTGGGGGGACTCGATAATAAGGGTGAATGTAATAAACACATTGTTTTTCTTGTGAAACCTTCATAAGTATATATCAATGATAACTTAATAAAAAAAAATAAACAGCTGCAAAGGAAAATAAAACACTGAAAAAAAAAAAGACATTCAGGAAGACCTAAATCAATGGAGAAATACCATGAGATGAAGAAGATCTGATGTTGTAAGGATGTCAATTCTCCCTAAATTCATCTATAGACTCAGTGTTATTTTGATAAAAATTCCAGTACGGTTTTATATGGAACTTGAGAAGCTGCTTCTAAAATTTATGTGTAAGAGCAAGGACAAGAAATCACCAAGATACTCTTTAAGAAGAACTAGGAAGGACTTGCCCTTCTACTCATCAAGACTTGCAAAGCTACAGTAATTGAGACCATCAGCTGTTGGGATGGGACAGAGTGACAGGGCAGTGGAAAGGTAGAAAGCAATGAATGCATGTAGATGCAAATTCTTATGAGAAGAGTAGGCTCTGCAGATGAGTGCACAGAGAAATCATGAGAATGATTTCTGAATTTCATGAATACCTCCTTCACATCACATCTCTACAACACACACACACACACACACCCCACCCCCTGACTCCAGATGGATCAATGACTTAAAAGCAAAATGCAAAACTTTAAGTCTATCAGAAAATACAGAAGAATATCTTAATGATCTCAGGTTAGAGGAGGATTTTCAAAACAAGTGTTAGCCATAAAGGAAAAGATAAATTTTATTACTTTAAAATTAAGAACTTTTCACTAAAAGACATCACAAAGATGGTGAAAAAAACAAGTCAAACAAACTGGAAGAAGATATCTGTAATACATAACTGCTAATAGATTAGTAACCACAATATATAAAGAACTTTTATCGATTAGTAAGAAAACATACCACCTGTTGGACAAAATATTTATCCAGGCATTTTACAGAAGAAACATGAATGTCCAATAAACATGAAAAAAAATTCAAACTCATTGAGTAATCAGGGGTATAGAAACTGAGGTACTATTTCATACTAGATCAGCCAAAATTAAAAAGCCTGACAGTAAGTATGATGAGGCTGTGGAACAATGAAAAACCTCATTATGCTACTCTGAGTGTGGAAATCAATTTGGCATTTTCTCGCAAGCTGAACATTTGCACTCTTCGGTAAATACAGAAAATATTCATAACACCATTGTTTGATGCAGCAAAAAGTTGGAAACCACCCGAATATCCATTAACAGTAGAATGAGGAATAATTCATGGCAGATTCATAAAATTACTATTTAATTGTGAAAAGGAATAAATGACAGCTACATGCATTGATGGTGTTGAATCTCAATAATACAGTATTAAGCAAAAAAGATAGTACTTAAGACTACATATGTAAAACCATTCAGGTACAATTAAAAAAATGAAACAATGTGTAAAGGAAATATATATATGGTAAAATCCTAAACAAAAATAAGGCAATGATTAACATGAAATTCAGGATAGTGACACAGGCATGGCTGATAAGAAAGAGGACGCTACCTGGGAAGACGTGGATGGTTCTAGTAGTGTTTTGTTTCTTATGCTGCATGGAGTTACATAGTTGTTCATTTTATTTATTATTCCTTAAAATTCATATGAATGTGACTTATCTCCTTTTGTATATATATATATTTCACAGTTTTAAAGAAACCGGAGAAAAAATAAACACAGAATATTATTTGATAATAGCATGGGCACTACAAACATGAAAGCTAGAGGAATTAGGGATTTTTAATACTATGAAGAATGAAATTGGCAAAACCACAGATCTAATTTGACAGCTTATAATTTATGTCAAAGTGGATAGCAGAGTTTTCTAATATTCTTTTCCTAACCCTGAAAACCTCTGCCTCGATTGCTTCTTTTTTCAATTAAAAAGAAAATATCAACTCAAGAAATATAAGCCCCTTCCATGTCAGTGGGTGAAGCATAGAGTGCAAAGGTCCCTTGACTACCAGTCGAATCTTATCCTACTCCCTAGACTTCATCACTGTGTGGGGTGTAGCCCTTTAAAGTTTTCTCCATGTATTTACACTGAAGACTTTCCTGTTCCTGCTGGTTTTTATAGACTAATGGGGGTATATGTCTACTCTGACTTGTGGTTTTCACTTATCAATATTTCCTTATTGGTAAGTATTTTGAGTGTTTACAGATTTCTGCTATTATAAACATTACAGGAATGTTCTTCCATAGATATATTCAAGGATTTCCATAGGACAGATTCTCAGATAAGGAACTTGTGATAATTATTAAGTTAAATACTGACTAGGACTGCCCACCACAAAAACAATACCAGTTTAAATTTCTGCCAACTATGGATGATAACCTGTTTCTCTACGCCATGGCCAATGCTATATTACCAATCCTGCAAATTTTTGCCTAATAGCAAAAAAAAAAAGAGAGCATCTTCTTTAATCTGCATTTTTGTAACTAGTGAGGATGACTTTCATTTCATGCTTACTAGCCATTTGTATTTCATCTACTATTTATTTCCCTTTTCCATTTTCCTATTGCTCTGTTTTATTCTTACTGAGTTGTGAAAGGTCTTTATATATGCTACAGATCTCTTTTTCAGGTACAGTCTTCATTTTTAAAATTTGATCAAAGAATATTCACTACCATGTAGTGATAGGTTCAAGTTTATCTGCAAAAAGTCTTTACAATGTATATACATTCATTAAAAAATACTTTTACAGTGAATATTTTCATTTTAAAACATTCAAAAATACTGACATAAAATAAGAGTCCCTCTCAGCCCAGTCACTCTTCCGAAGCCTACTCTGCTCCTCATTGCTTTTTTTTTTAAAGAAGTATACTTTAAAGAGTAATAAAATACAGGTATGTAGGCCTACAGATTCTTCCTTCTGCATTTATTGGCATATATAAACAGCTCTATTTTCATTAGTGATTTTTTTCCCCTCCAGATTTTAATTTTGAAAGGTTGAAACTACAGAGAAATTGAAAGAATGCTACAATGATTACCCAAATATCCATATTTTGCATTTGCTTGATCTCTTTGCATTTAAATATGAGTTACAGACATCATAACACTGAACTCTAAATATTTCATTATGTATCCCCTAAGAATATATTCCTATGCAATTGGTGTATTATATCTAAGAAATTTAACTCACACAATCATATGAAGTCTGTATTAAAATTTTTTCAATGTCCCAACCATGACCTTTATAGCTTAGGTTTAAAAAAAAAATCCCTCTAGGATTCAACCACAGTACATACAGTTCACTCAGTTGTCAAGAGTCTTTAGTTTCTTTCAATTTGGAAGAGCTCTCCCCTACCCCCTCCATCTGCCAAATTTTGGTCTTCAGCATCCAAGTCAGTTGTCTTGTAGAAAACGTCCCACTATCTGGATTTGATTATTCACCCATGATTAGATTCAGGTTAAATTTTTGGCAAGAACACTACATAGGTGGTGCTGTACTTACATAACAGATTTTAATCTTTAATCTGTTGTTTACATATAGTCAATATTGTCTTCCAATTTATATTTTAATTTTGTGTGAAAATGATTTAAAAATGTTTTTCCTTCATTGCTTTTAGTTCTGTGCCATATTTCTTCTATCCCAAAATTGATACTAAATATAAACATGGACCTCTCTCTCTATCCTCTATCATATTCTTATCAATCTTTATGCAGTCTTGACAGTTTTAACTAAAAAAGATCAGGTATACAGTCCATTGCTTTGGCACTCAATGTGAATTCCTCACAACCCACTATGTTCTATTTCTAAACATGTCACATACATTATTTATCATATAAATCTCACAATTAAAAACCCAAAGTATCATGTCATTAATTCTCCATGTGTAAGCAGTAATGCCAAACACAGAGAGACACTTAACATATGCATTAGATGACCAACTCAATTATCTTATCAATACTCTAATTTGGTTTCTAAGTAAACTTAGGAAAAAACAAAAGACTTTATTTTGAATAGCTACTTCTTTATAATCGTCAACTAAGTGAAGTCCAGCCAAGTATCTCAAAGTGGCTCTGTGAAGAGTCAACTCTATCAACCTCTTCTCCCCAACTTGGAGTACAGCAATACTCACCAGAGTCAATTACTCTGCAAAAATGTTCTAGTGAAACTAACCTGTATAACTTTGTTGGGTATGTGGGCATAATAGTTAATTTGATGAGAATACAAAAAATTGTCTTTTACCTCAATGTGAGGTCTTTATCTAAACAATTATAACAGTGAGCAAAAAAGCCATTGCTTAAGAATTTATGTGATTCCATTCAGGAACAGTTAAAGAATGAAGCACTGTATTTAAGAAAACATATATAGTAAACTTTAAAGCAAAGCAAATCAATGATTAATGTGAAATTCAGGACAGTGACATGTGGTTATGGCTAATAAGGAAGAAAAATAATGCTATGGCTTTTCCCACATTCATTTAAACCAAAAAATGTATTCTATACCTCTAGTTTGATTGGCTGAAACTGTGAGAATAAAGAAGTGCTTCCCTATTATGCATGGTCACAGTAATTTTTAAGTAGCAAAAGGACTTTTTTTTAGTGGCTTACCTTTCCTCAGTATGGTAAACTACTTAATTCCCCCCTAAAACACATGATTTAGAAATGAAATTCCTCTCAAAGGTGTTGTATTAATACAACATGGAATATTCTTCCTTTCAAAGACTGTTATCACCGGCATATAAAAAGAAAGCTGCATGCAAAAAGGATTTATAAGGAAGACCCTACATTTGGGAGAAAAGAGCACAGAGAGGCTTCTTATAAGTAATATGAAGCACAAAAAAGTGGACCATGGTAGGCACAGGACTATTATCACTCTTCATGGTTGGGAAAATTACTCAGAGATTGAGGTAGAAATAATTTTATATGATGGTCCCAATTTTTTATCTTTTACAGACTAGGAACCACAACTCCAAGGCTATTGATTTTCAACCAGGTTCTGAGCAAGAAACCCAGGTTTGGGAAAGCTTTGATGCCAAGATAGATACTTGTAATGTACAGTTCTGTAATGGAAAAACAGCATTCAAAATAGAAACTTCAAAATATTGATGTTATTCCAAGACCTTCTTTGGAATGGTCTTACTAAATAAAATAATTCCATTACAGCACTCCTATACAGAACTGGATCTGAATATGGAGAATTAGAACATGGAGGGAAAAACCAAACCACTGCATTCCGTTCGGTCTACTTCCTTTACGACCATGAAGTGGCTGTGAAACCAAGCCAACAATTTAGAGGAAGAATACTTACATGTTTTCTTTCTGTGGCCTTTAGAGATTTGGCAGCGTAGTAAAAAAGCTGTGTCCCACACAAAGCTGCCCAGTACTTTGTCCACGATGCCACCTGTAGAGGACAAACGGATGGTCACTGACATGCTCCTGGCTTCCAGGTTTTCCTTAGTGCTGCTCATCTTCAGTGCCATTCCACTTCAGCCATCTTAGCCTTAGAGCTGGGTCTCTTCTGAAATCTTTATCTGCAAAATTCTCAACACTTCCACCTACTGTATTCTACTAGTACTTCCATTCAGATAATTATTCATCCAGTCAAGAATGCTATCAACTTTTTAATATTATCTACTACCGCCACAGCCTGCCATCCCATATCGTCCCCCTTCCTTTATACTTAGCCAGCATACTTGGTCCACCACTATACTCATTCTCTTTCGAATACTTTTATCTCACTGCCCCTCTCTCCTGATGTAAATCTAACCCTAGTTTAATCTAACCATCTGATAACTTGGCACCATCAGAGCAACTGAATATGGCTGGAGAATAATTGTGCCAACTGATAAAATTATGACTACCAATCTCAAAAGGATAGTAATACTGCACTTTCACCCAGTCAAGTCATTATACTCTCCCTGGAGACACAATTTCATACCTTCTCTTCAAAATTCTCATATTCCACCCCCTAATGATATCACTGCTTAGTTCCTGGAGAAAAACAAATGAAATCTGGTAAGGACATTATCTTCCCAGACCAATCTCATCTCACTACCTGTTTGTAGACCCACAAACTGAGCCTTTCTTCCCGTTACAATGGAATAATTAACTCTGCTTCTATCAAAGGAGAAATCAACTCTCCTTTTTTGCCCTAGATTCCCACTATCTCTCACCTTTAAAAATTCCTCCACTGACCCTTCAGATACTATCAAATTTCTCTGCTCCTTTTCTCACAAGGTTGTCTCTTATTCCTGACTCTATTTCTGTTTTGCCCATTTTTTCTCTCAATTTACTTTCGTTAGGTGGCTGCTTCAAGGTCACTGTTTACTGACATTTCACCAAAGCCTCTGTTAAGTGGACCTCTTGGCAAAATCTGACACAGCTGGTTACTCCTTTCTTCTTAAAATACTTTAACTATTAGGCTTCTATGATAACAGTGTTTTCTTCTACACTCTTCTTACAGACATTTTAAATGCTACAATGTTTCATCCCTCTTTTCTTCCCCAGCCGCACTTTCTTCATAGACAACCAATCTCATCCAGTCCATACTTCAATTACTATCTGTATTCTAATGATTCCCAAATTTCTAACTCTGGCCACACCTCTTTGCTGAACTTCTGAACTACACTTTCAAAGAGCCAAAATGACATATTCACTTAAACATCTAATAAGCATATCAAACTGAACTTGGCTGAGACTTACTGCCCCCTCTCAAAAATACTCCGTTTCAATAAATGTCCCCAACACTTACCCAATTCAGTGTGAAACCCAGAAGTCACCTTCGCTTCCACTTTTTCTCTCATACATCACATCTAACAGATCATCAAGCAACCCTAGCCTTTCTCTTATTTCATCTCTTCCCACCTCCTCCACGTTCAATGCTTCTGCTGAACAGACCGTGTCTCCTGAACTCAGGATCTTCACAGGGCCAGCTCCCCTTCCTCATTCGGATCTCAGCTCAAGCGCCTGGGTATGGTAACGTCTCTCCTCACCCTGTCATTCTCCGTCCCATCGCCTTATCCTAGGCCCTATGTTCTGTTTATCCTCACTGGAATGTCATCTCCATCAGGCAGGGACTTCGCCTCATCTCGTTCGCTGCTCTATTTCTAGCACCTGGGACACAACAGGTGTGCTAATGCCTCAACTGACATGCTATTTTCAGTTCACTGGCTGGCCTAGTGTAGCTTCTTGATTGTATGTGCCTGAGGTTTACTGCAATGTAAGCAGCAAAATCAGCTTATTTAGACAAAACCATTTTTACATTTTAAGACCTTATATCTTCAAAAGCTTCAAGTGTGTATATACATCAAAGTTTTTATTACACATGAGATGACTGCTTTTTAAGACAAGATGAAAACATCTTTCTTTAGTAGTTAAACTACTGTGCTGCTGTTGGGGAAGAATAAGCTTTGGGTCCCATATGAAATATAAGAACTGTATTATGGGGCAAAGGGAAGTCCAGAATACCTTGATTTAAGCACCCTAAATATATGACTTAATTGAAATCTAAATTAAGAAACATGGTGAGGCAAATGTGTATTTTAAATTATTTCAAATGTACTGTATATATGTTTTCAATTGTCTTCATATTTTTCATGGTCCTAGACATTTGCCTATTTTTAGAGGTATGTTAAAATACAACAAAATCTTACTGTAGGCTTTTTGCCTTCTTTTAATAAAGTTTTTCTCTTGAGAACACCTTGAATAGTAACAGCTCCTGGATATAAATGGACTGCCAAATCTTCTGATTCTGCAGAACTGTAATAATGAAATGAAGAAAAGAACATGTAAGAGCTTTCGTTTATGTAGTTATCAAGTAGGAACTTAAATGAAATTACTCTTAATTTAAAATTTTTGGTACTGTATTCAGAATGAGAAGACACTGACAATTATAAAGGTTTATTGATATGAAATTTTTTATAAAGCTGTCACAAAAGATAATCAGGAAGTTATTAATGTTGGAAGATGGTTAAAAAAAACACACCTTATTACATATTTGAACAAGTACAATTTAGAAAGAATAGAGTAATTCACTTTAGCAAAGATTAAATTAAGGATTTAAGACTTTTTCTTCTTAACACGCCATGCTGCATCATTGCTGTAAACTTTTCCTGCCCATTAGAAACTTTAAGTCCTGGTATGAAAAATGAGGATTCTATTTGTTGTAAGTATTTAAGCATATAAAACTCAAAATAAAGATAGCAGATGCTCAAAAAGAGGACGAGAGAAAACCCACACTTAATTCTAAGACAGGTGAAAGAAAAAAATAAAGGCAATAATGACATATTTAAAAAACTGGGTTTCTGGAATAAATTTTAATGATATTTAAATGCTGTCAATGCTTAAGTGTTTCATTATAGCCTAACAACTCTCCAAGAAAGGAATGTCTCAAAAACTCAAGACTTGCTTTTCATACGTCTTAAGAAAACCATTACACAATAACAACCATTTATATAGTTTCCCAACTGATTTAAGGTCCTATATTAAGACAAGAGTACTTTATACATGAGTCAATTAAAACATAAATGCTAGCAAACACCTGTCATTCTCTGATGATCTGACATGAGCGGCAGAATCCTACAAGAGTGAAGAAAATTGAAGTTTGCCAGTTTATTCTTTATGATTATTTAGGTGTCTTCATGGAGGCTTAAAAACCTAGAAACTACTAGAAATTTCATGCCAGAATTATTTATATTCAGGAAGGTATACACAAGGAGATTAGACACCATCAAACTGATAAAAAGTTCACTTCTAATGTTGGCTATTTTATTTTTTTTATGAACTGGTTGATTTCCATTACCACTAGCCTCCAGCCCACAGTCAATCTGTCATCCTTATTTTCTTCAGCAGCTAACACAGTGCAGAAAGAGACCTGGTTTAACTAGATGAACAACTGAATGACATGGATTTAAATATACAAACATTATTTAATGAAACATACTTGTCTAAATTCAGGACCTGCATTTTATTTGACAAATTCTTAAGAAAGAGGAACTGAATGTAGGCTTCCTAGCAAAGTAAATGCTTTGGTTGTAGCCTTTGGTAACAAGTGGATTTCGATATTGCTCACCCCATAACTAGCAGCGTGAGAAAGACCCGTGCAATGAAAACACTATGAAGTTGGAATTATTTTTAAAAAGTGACCTGAAGATGCAAGTTTTAGCAATTAGCACTGTGGGATCAGAAAGAATAGCTCAAATTTATCTCTAGATTAAATCTTGGAAAAGAAAGTTTTCCTGGGCAATTTTTTTAGTTTAAATCAATTAGTTGAGAAAGAACAGAAATAATGTGACAGACCACACCCATGTAAGCAGATCACCAACACCAGAGGGGAGCTGTGTGGCCCCTGAATGCAGGGGAAGGTACCTGCTGGCCTTCATGTGGCTTCGATAGCCATTTCGTGCCACTCGTGTCATCGGGCCGAGAGAATGGTATAATCTGTTCCTGTTGGATTCCATTATAAATTGTATATATTACATATACTTTTATTAACACAATCACAATCAATACCTAAAACAAAACAGTAATTTCTTTGTGTAATACAGCTTTCTGAATCCTACAAAAGGATATATGTGATTGTTCCTGATTTTTTTAAAGCATGCAGCAGTAGATTTCACAAAATTTTTTCTTCTACTATTGATTCTAGAAGTACTTATAGGTGGTTACTATGTACCACACATTTATATATGCATTTGCTTTCACAAATCTGCTAAAATAATTAAAGATTATTTTATTTTAATTAATACTATTAAAACCTGGAAAACACTGTAAAAATCCTTTTGTTTCTACTGCAGATCTTGGATTCCAGTTTAAATATGATAGGTGGATTTGTAAAAATAACTCACTTTTATTTTAGGTCCCTATGAAGACACCTAAAAGCAATGTGGCCTGATAACTCAAAGTTAATGTGCCTCAACACCTTCTTTTCCTGTCTAGCCTTTATATTAAATCTAAGAAAACTAATAAAAGAGATGACGTGAATAATAAATAAAGGCATTACATTATTTCCACATCAACTGAAATTAATAAATGATAAAAATGGTGTGAGTTAATATTTATCCAAAATGGCATGTAGTACTTAACAAAGGAAACAAACACACACACACACACACAGAAACACTGATACTTCTTTGCCTGGGAAAAGCCAAGAGTAGCACTACTGATGTTTAAATGATATTTAAAACAAAAAGCATTATTTTTAACAACTTAAGCAGCAATATATTTGTGGTCTCTCTAGGAAATAAGAACAGAAAATGGCATGTTTAACACTCAGAGTACTATTTTCAAGTTCACTATCTACTAACAGTATTTTAAATCCTAGTTCTTTATTCACTTTTTATTATTTCATGTCTGAATCTTGCTGAGCAGCATTAATTTGCTCTCAAAATGTTCCAGGAGCCACTGATTTAAACTTGGCACACGTACAGTAGTAGCTGCAAATGTCTGCAAAGTAAAACATTTGTCATAAAAGAAAAATACTGTTTTGAGATACGAAGGTAACACCATTAAATACTGTCTTCAAAAGTAACCTGCTGGATGAGAACAGATTATTTAACACAATAGCATCCTGGTTACTCATAACTCATGCAATCTGAGAAACAATTTTATCAATATTTTTAATCTAAAGATTACAATACACTTCATAACCAACATCTGATGGTATTATGCCCTTTATAGAGGGAAAGAATGCTATGACAATTTACACAAAAAGCATGCTAAAGGCAACTCTTATGTTTTTCCTGTTTCAGGCAACCCCAAATAAAGACTGAATGCAAAAGCTGAAAGAGAAATAATATGCAAAAAATTTTAAGAATCCCCCAAAACAAAGACAACTTCAGAACATTGATAATTGGAGTAGAAAGGATCAAAAGTATTTTGAAATGTTGAGCTTATTAAGTAAAAGCTTAATCACATAATGGTAAGAAATCTTTCTGAATTTTCATCGAGAACAAGGATATAATTATAAAATTAAACAGCATGAAATTAATTCTATCTAATACAGTTTAGTTTCAAATGTACAGTTAGTATAATTGCTTTCTATTTAAAGATAACTGATAGGGAGTTAGGTAACTAAGTATTTTCAGCTCCATCAATTTTAATATGATGCTCAAAATTCAATCTAAATGACTTGTTGCTTAGAAGCTTACTCAGTTTATATACAAAAGGGAGCAATCATTTTGGTCAGTCAAGCATCTTGTAAGTATGAAAATGGTAGAACCGAATGGTCAAAGAGAACATAAAAGTATTAATGGACATTAAGTAAATAGCAATTATTTGCACCATTTGGCTGTCTTTTAAAGGAGATCTTACATTGGAAGGCTAATACAGCATTTTATTTGCTGTAGGCAGATGATGGCCTTTATAGCTTAAAGCAATAAAGACAGAAGGGAACACGGTTTAACAGAATTTCAGTATAAATCTGTGTGCTCTGTGTAAACTTTGAGTTAATGACAATTTAAATTCAAGCTTCTTTGCTTACAGTGTAATTTAAAATTTACTAAGTCACTTTGCCCTTGACAAAGGAAGAGAACAAAGTTGATCATTCACTTACTAAATGCCTTAAAATTACTTAAATGAACCAGAATTTAGGACAAGAATTTTACTTTTGAACACATAAGTAGGTAACTTGACTATGATTGGTTATTATTTTTAAATTTTATGTAAAAAGTACTAACATTCAAATATATGTGTCAAGCCACCAAAAAACCGTATTTTTAGTAGATTAAACTTAATTTGACTTAAATATCAACTTCTAATTTCTGTCACCAGCAAGAAGCCTAAATAATTCCTTAGAGATATGTAATGAATGTTATCTCTTAAAATTTATTATTATCATATACTTTAAGGCAGAAAGAATGAACTCAAAACAGTTCAACTGGACAATTTTTCTTACCTTTCAAAAGCAGGCCATGAGGTCTCTTCACTTAGTTCAGAACCATCACTGCTACCTTAAATAAAAAGTTATCCTATTTTTTAAAGATCTAAATTACAGTTGAATTTTAGATTTAAAAAAATAAACACTCTAACTGTGCTCATAAAATGCCAATCATGTTATCTGTGGATCAACAATCCACATATTAATTCTTTATTCTAATATTACTGCTGCTAGATTTATTTTGTAGTATTTTGGAATACAGCTGACAGGACTACCTAAAATAACAAAATGGCATAAAACATTTTTGCATGTCTACTTATAGCTCAAATTCATTAAGTTATTAATAAATAATTTTCCTACCATCAGAGAATGCACATAAGCACAAAATTTTTCCTTCTTATATGGTTTATCATAATTTAGGACCAACGTAATTGTGAAATTTTGAGGTTCATGGCACACCTCTTTCCTTTTGCATTCCTTTTAAAATTCATTAGTACCCTAACATTAAAAGCTTAACAAAATTCAATTTTTGCCCTCAGATGCAAGGCAGAAGAGGATGGAATCCTTAAGTTAAGAAAAAAAAATATTTTGGTGCTATGTAAATTGCAAAAACTTTCTCTTTGCCCAGAATATCAGTGAAAACAAAGCTTTAAATTCACTAAAGAAAAACTAAGGGGAATGAATTTGGAGAGTATAATGCAGCCTAGATTGATTTTAAAGTTACTTTAAATATAATTCTGCCTCTTAATAAAATTGATGATTAATATGTCTCTTACATATCAAATTGAAATGTCTACGAGACTTTCACAACCAGTGTTCCCTATGAGATTCAAACTCTAATTCTATACGGTATCCATTATATGTGATGGACTAGCACCTCTTCTGTGTATTTAGAATGGCACAAGCTATGTACTATCCTTGGAAGAGCTGACTAACAGACATGGAGGTAATTTTCTGGTTGTGTGGTTTGGATGAGAAACTGGAGACAATTTGTTGGTAGGGTTTTGTAGATCATCTTTTGATTTGTGGTAATTGCAGACAGAAAATTTAAGCATAATTATAATATGACTTATTTGTAGAAAATATAAGATTTTCCAGGAGCATGAAGCTCTCTTAGCTAGACAAGACTGCTTTACGTTATCTGGGACATCTATACCATCTTAGGAAATGTTACAGGCCATTGTCCCAAGCTTTGATTAATTTCTCGAGTACTATCTCAAAGCACTCATGGTATAAATTAATATTGTATGTATATTTACAGAGAGTTTCATGTGTGTGCCTGTGTCTGCATTAACACCTACCACCCCTGGTTATAGACTTACTTTCTTTTCAGAGTGTTAGAGCTTTCAAAAAAAAAAGAAATCCTGGAATGTAATGCCTATGTCAAATGGTCTTTGTTTATAAAGAGGGATGTTAACACTTTACTGTTTACCTACATAACACCCTTAGAATAATTAAAAAAATAAATACACACCTCCCCACCAGGTGGGGCATGTACAGGGGCATCACTGGGGCAAAATTAGAGATGTGTCAGCTGTTCAGGAGCTGCACCTGGTGCCCCTGAGCTGTTATTACCACAGCTAGACACACACACTGCGGGGCTGGAGGGGGGGCCCCAGAGGCAGAGGGTGGGAGGTTAGTATGTATCATGGATCACTGTGGGGAAGGGTCATGGAACATAGTCTAGAATGCCCACTGTGCACTGGGCCGGTTCTGGGCTCAGCGAAATGGATGACTTGTTGCCAGACAGGGTCTTAGTACTCCATTAAAATATATATTTATAGAAAAAGGGGTTTTGAGGGGGTTAAGAGGAGATGGGATGTGTAGTTGCCTTTCATTGGCTGGCAGTCATGGCTCAGTTTAAGTCCTGACTTCTCCAAGAAGCCTGGTATGGCTTCCCTGAGCCTCAGTGTTCTCATCTATAAGATGGGGGTAATAAATAGCATGGTGTCACAGGGTTGTTAAGGATTAAATGAATGTGGGTATGTAAAGTGCTTAACGTAGAGATGCTTAAGGAATACTAATAAATTATTGGTACCTTCAAAATAAATAAATAAATAAATAAATACAAAGCCAAGAATTAAAACACCTTTTCCTATTCTAAAAGGAAGGTTTCCAAGATGAGACACTAACTGTAAGGTAAAGAGTAATTAGATAATTATTTTGTGGTAACCAAAAGAATATCTATGGAAAGTAAAAGCCACAAAGAAGCTAAACAATAACTATCATTATAATAATGATGGGAAAAAGCCAAATATTATCTGTACACTTAACTGAGTTTAATTTTAAAAATTATTAATGCTTGCCTTAGTGGCATCCATTAAGTGTAACAAATTTTTAATCAGAAAAAAGTTCTTCCTTTCTCTTTTGCAAAATTATTCTGTATATTTTTTTCAGATTGAGGTTGATACCTGCATATAGGCAAGTCATAGCATTAATAAACAGATATTTCAGGTGGCTAACTTGTCTTCTACTTTGTAAATTTTGTCATCATTTAATCATTTGCATTTATAAACAGGAATTTCGGAATAAAAAACTCCTGAATGGTGCTGGAAATCTCTGAAGCAATTTCGTTTTCAGGGTTTGGAATTCTCAAGGGTAAAGGAAGTCAGTATGTTCAAGAAAATGAGCTCCTGCACTTTTTTCTACTGACTGTTCATTAAAATTCAGATGATCCCATTAACAATGATTGGCTTTGCCCTTAAGCAACCTGGCTCTTAAACAGAGGAGAACATTTTCCTCCTTTATCTCTTTTTACAAATAAAAATAGCATTTTATATCGATTTTTCTAATTATCAAAAGAAATGTTCATTTAGAAGATTCAAAAAATAAAAGTTTATGAAGTAAAAATGAACAGACGCCTCTCTAAATCTCTTACATTTCTTTTCTAGTATTGTCCTGAGTTTTTGTTCTCCTCCTGGCAGTATCTCTATTTCCTCACCTCTCATTCTCTCATCTATTCCAATCAGGGCTTTGCCCCCATTAGTCTATGAAGCAACTCTTATTAAGGTCGCCAATGTCTTTTATTTTGCCAAACCCACTGATCAACTTCCACTCTCATCTTTTTTTTTTTCCATTTGATATTGATACTCTCAGTACTTCCCTCCTCGGGCACTTCCTCTACTGGGCTTTTGTGATACCACACTCGGGCTTTTCCTGTATTTCACTTGTCCCTCCTTTGTAGTTTCCTTTGATAGCCTACCCTTCTTTTAAAAAAAAAATAATTTAATCAGGCCTCTAAATGTTAGAATGTGTTCTCTTATTTATTTAAACTCTCTCCCTAAGTGACCTCAACCAGTCCCATGGCTTAAATACTGTAAGTATGCTAACTCCTATATCTGCATGTATAGAGCTTATCTTATCCCACTGAGCTTCAGATTCGTGCATTCAATTACCTAGCTGACAATTCCATACGGACCAATCAAACATGTCTAAAACAGAATTCTTAATTTCCCAAACCCAGTTATCCTTCACAAATATCTAACTACCTAAAAATGGTTGCTCTTCCAGTGTTTACCTTTGTAACAGCACCACCGTCTTAACAACTGCTTAATCCAGAATCTGAGTCATACCTGACTCAGACCTTTCCTTCATTTCTGCATCCAAAATGCATTCAGTGACCAATCAACCAGTCCACATTCTTTTCCCACCATTCCTCAAACGCCTCCCCTTTCAGAGTTAAAAATATCCAGTACTTTTTAAACCATCATGAATTATTAACTTCAGTAGCTACTGGTAAGATGATCATGTATCTAACTGCTACTTTGCTTACATCAAATTTTCTTTATTTGTAGTAGGGTTGATGACTTTTTTCCAGTTGAGTTTCATTAAAAATTTTTTATACTTACTGATATTCCACTAGGGAAATATTCCTCACCTATTGATATTCCACTAGAAAGAGTAGAGCTTTCAGCCTGCCCTCGAGACGGTGCGTGGGGCTCCATGACGCTGTCATCTAACAGATGTCTTGGCCCTGCATTTGGGAATGTTGCACTCTTAAATTCGGCTGTATTCATTTTATGAATGAAACTGGAAAAAAAGAGAAACATTTTTCATTATCTTTTGTTACTGTACCAATTCAGGTAATAAAAGATACTCTTTCTTATATAAAGAGGACATAAAAGATTTACCTGCTATTTTGAACTGAATTCTGAATAGTTATACTAAGGACAACACAGATTTTACCACAAACCTCAAACTAACAGTTTAGGAATATTTTTTAAGAAAACCACATTTTATCTACCTATGTAACAGAGAATACTTTAATTTCATCTCAAGTCAAAGGTCCATTAAAAACCTGTTTTCATGTTCACTTTTTAAAAACACCTATTAAAATTTCACAAAAATCTTGGCAAAGGGGAACCATGGGTCTTGTTTTGTGAAAACAATCTTGGAAAGCTAATGAGGTTAAACAAAACATCAGTTTCCCTTTCTTCACAGTGAGGAATAAAAACAATAATTTTTATAGACCTTAATTTATGGTTAAGACAAGCAATGACATCTTGATACAAAGGTTATAATTTACAAGGAAAATAGTATATTGCTTTCCTGATTTTATTTATGATAATGCTCTGTAATACAGTACATTTACCTCCCCTAAATGTGAAGGCACTACTGGGTGAAGTTCATTTCCAAATTAAGGTAAAGGAAGAAATAAATACTTTTAGGCAAATAAGATATTTTACTGAATCAGAAAAAGGGTATTGTTATACAAATAAAACTATGCAAACACACCATATTTCTGTTTAATAAAACAGGAAATAAATCCAACTAGAAACAACTTAAAAAATTTGGAAGAATTAAAAATGCTCACTTATAACCCAAGCTATGGCACTTCCTATGTCCATGTGGAATCAGGTTCCGAGGGGATGGCGGTGTCTGTGGTAGCAAGGCTCCTTCAGCTGCCACACTTTTTCTTCCACTTTGTGGAGATGCTCCTACTTCAGGACCTAACAGTTAAATCAGAAACAGAGAGAGAGAATGAGAAATTTCCAAACTGTTTCAAAAGATTGTTTTATTCCCAATCCTTTGATATAAAATTAAAAATGTGGTTTAAGTTTTAAGATAATATTAATGTTAATTATATTTAATTGACTGAACATGAGAAGTATTTGTCTTCTGAATCTTAAAACACAAAATCCCCAAACATACAGAATCTGGTAATTTCCATTTTACTTGCACCAGGAAGGCAGTATAAATATTTTCTCTATTTACCGATGAAGCAGCAGAATTAGAAGACAGGCTCAGAATCTCACATCACTGATGAAAGTGGTGTGAACACTCAGGTCTTCTGAGTCCTAGTTCAGAGCTCATTTAAGTTTACACATCGCTTCTTTACTCTTAGTTTAAGAACGTGTAGAGTAGATCGAGCATTCAACTTAGAATTTAAATCTACACTGGCACTGCTCAAGCTTACAGGAATAAAAGAAACTGAACTTAAAAGTGCACATATTTCCAAAATATCACTTTAACAATGAAAATAAAAGCAAATTGAAGAGATTCAGACTGAAGTGTTTTCCTCTGCTTGGAATACTCTTCCCCTTAGATACTGTCACAGCCTGCTCCCTTGTTTCCTTTATGCCTCATTGGAAGGGCCTTCTAATATTTTTACAATATACAATAATATGAAGCTTGGTGCCATGGTCTGTATTTAGAATTTTAAAAAAGGTACTTATCAATGATTTCTTAAATAATGAGTCTCTTCAGTTTTATATTTTTGGTTATTGTGTGGTAAACATGTAATATCCCCATTATAATTCAGGTAAATTAAGGGACTATGACTTATTTTTAATATTTTCAGTACTTGACCCAATATTAAAGTGAAATTTTGTAAAACTTAAGCATTAAAATCGACTTCTATAATTATTTACATTAGAATTTTCTACTCAAACCATAGAAATTTCTAATATAATCACCCCTCATTGCCTAGAACAATGTATTCTTAATAAAAAGAGAACAAATATTCATAAACACCCATTATTTACTGTTTTATCTATTTTCCTCGATTAGTTGGCACATCTGATTGTACTTTAGCGATACCATAAGTAACAACTTTTTAATTGAAAAACAAAAACCCACACAGAAAAAAAATTGACGAATTTTAATACCAAACATTTTTTTGCATGCACTAAGTGCTAAGTATCTATTTACTCTGGAGTATAATCTTTCTTAAGTTATCTGATTTATTATTTGGTAATGAGAGAAAACTATGCACACTAACCTACTAAATCTTCCCTGGAAACAGCAGAACGTGGTGTGCTTGTCCCTGGTTCTATCTTTAACGAAAGCCTGAATTTTAAGAAGAAACAAAACATATAAAATGGTTAACATTTGAAAAAATAATATTAAAATTATTTTCTCACAAAAGACTAAAAATGTTTTAATGAAATAATCTCAGTTGTATATGTATTTTTAAGAGCAATCTTTGTTAATGTCTATCTCTTTCATACAAAGCTGATCTTACGGTTATTCAAGGAAGTACGTACTGGGGGTGGGGGAGAAACAATAAAAAGTCATATGTAAAAACAAAACAAAAAAAACCTCCCCAAACTGCCCCAATGTTGCTAATTCACATTTAAATATATTTGATGAATAGCTAAGGAGTGATTTAACTTGAGATTATATTGATCACTGACAATTAAATTCAGGAAACTTTCACATATATTACTAAATATATTATGCAAATTATTTTCAGAAACTTTATTGGATGGGCTAATTGTTTGTGTAGCATTGAAAATTTTAAAGACTCCTTATTTAAAACTAACAAAAAACCAGCCAACTCATCAAAAGAAACATCTATATAAATGAAAAGGTTGTTTGCAAAATTCCTGGTAAATAAATCCCTGTCCTAACTCAAAGTTTACCAGTTGGTATTTAAGTTCCCTTTAGGGTAATATATCTAGTTTTGAGTTCCACAGCAAAAAGAGATTATGATTCCTACCAGAGGAAACTATTTCAGGAAATAGGACATTATAGCAATTGTAGAAAATACTTTGGTATAGTCCACAAAACCTGTTATTACTAAGCATTTGTCTGAAAAATTAATACATTTTACTTTTTAGCATTCTACCAAATGAAATTTTTTATGAAATTGCAAAATACAAGTGAATTCATAATGATAAATCTATTACAGATTATTAACTTATTATTTCTTTGATAACCTAAGAGGGAGTTATATATGATATATCCCAATTCTTTGACAGTGTAAAATGCATGTATTGAATGGATGTATGATTAACCACGTCAATTTGCTTTTTTACTTTTTACAGGGCAACTTACTTTAATTTCCTGGGCTTTTGAATATACTGAATTCATTCATTTGGTAAATAGTTACTGAACACCTGTTCTGTGTTGGGCACTGTGCTCTTAGCTCTGGAATGTAACAGACAATGGCAGATGTGGTGTCCCTGCCTTTCTGAAGCTTACAGTCTAGCAGGTAAAAAACAAAGAAGTAAACAAAGTAACTACTGTTTCCTAACACAGACCCAAAATAGAAAGGAACAGAAAGGACACTATGGGTGAATCACACTGCTGTCAGTAGCAGCCGATAACTGACAGCAGTATAAAAAGCAGAAGAATCCTCACAGGCGTAGCAGTGAAGCTAGTCAGCATGTCAGCTGTATGTATCATCATCAAAGCACAATGTAGTAACAGTGATGCTAGTTCACTGAGAAAATTATGTTCAGTACTAAAATGAAGTAACTTCGAAAGATTTTCATCGTGATGAACACATGCGCTTAACTGGTAGTTATCTATACTGGTTGCCTATATAGATGAAGGTGCCAAAAACAGAGGCTTTTGGATAAATAGTCATTTTTATTTAAATCTCTTTCATCATAAAAGCTGTTTTTTCCTAACTAATCATTTTAATGGCTCTTAACTTAAAATGTTGATTTTCAAAACATTCAATTAGTAGGTTCATGCAAGGCAACTTCATCTTTAGGAAAACTATCTTCTTCAGTCTCCCGTATGATGCTACCATACCAAGTGACTTGTAGTTTCTCAAGTGAACACACTGTTTCCCACGCTATTCCTGTGACCATTCCACCTCCTGGAACACCTTTCCTTACCCTTAGTGTGCAGTTAATTCCTACTCATTGCCTGTTAAGATGAAGCCTCAGCTGACACTGTCTCCTGAAGTTTCTTTTCTCTTCTCTTTCCCACTTAAAACTGAGTTAGATCCCCCCTTATCTATGTTCCCATAGCATCCTGTTTTATAATCATGTTCTGTGAATGTGCTTTGCATTTAGACTGAGCTTCTAAATGGCAAGAACAGGATCTTATTTTTGTAATCCCAGCAACTAGCACCATAGCTCACCTACAAGAAAAGCTTAATAAATATATTTGTTCAAATGAATATAATGGGAAAGCTGCTCTGATTATAGCTAGCTATTCTTGAAAACAAAACATTAATAGCATCAGCTTTTCTACAAAATTGAAGGTGTCTTAACTATGCCAGTTTATAGACAGTTAAAATTACTTAATGGCTTAAGTGGCTAACTCCATCCTTTCAGCAGAGGGAAAATGAGCCATCCACTATAATCGTGCAGTTAATTTCTTAGATGTCACTTCTACTGCACAGTTCAACTTGTTTTAAATATAGTAAATTTTTTGAGCCAGCTATTGACATTTTTAGTTAATTACTTATTCATATTTTGAGTTTTAAGATAATCTTCGGTACCTCTCTGGACAAAACATTAGTGTTTTGTGCTATGTCAGTAATTAAATGGTAAAAGAGTGGTAAATATAAGATACAGGCTATCAAACTCAGGAAACTTAGAACCCGGGAGCAACGGATCTGTGAAACAACTCTAACCTTACAAAGCTGATCTACTGGCCTCACATATTTTCACATGAATTACCATGTAAAAACTTTCTGTAAAATAGAACTTGATATAGAAACCTAAGTAGAATACTATGATGTGAGGGAATAGATGGCAATGAAGGAAATAATGTTTTCAAACATTAATAAAATTTGAGGTAATTTAAGTATGCATCCAGAGTGTCTTAATATATTTAATGTTTGAAGGAAAATTATTTCTAGATGTTCTTCAGAATTTCTAGGCTCTTGTTGGTACTAATTCTATTCTGAAGAATTCCCCCAAAACTGCTGAAACTTATGGAACAAGGTAGTTGATAATCCCTGTCATATGAGACAAGGAAACAACCTAGTCTTTCAATTTGATAAGCTTTAAAAATACGATCTTTTACTAGAAAAAAAAATTTGTAAAAGGCACAAAGTTAAGTTGACAAGTTTGGGAACAACTGGCACGATAAAGCTAAGCAAAAAAAAAATTTTTTTTTTAAATAACAAATGAAGCTAAAATAAACATGAGAAGCCTCAAGAAAAATAAGTTCTTTATCTTCCCATCTCTGGAAAACAACAAAACAAGAACCTCAGTTATGACACATAGCATACCACTGAAAAATAAAAAGGGTATTAATAATTAGAAAATCTCTCCCACTTTGGCAGCACTGTGGAAATCAGAGAAGGAAATGGATAGCTGTACATTAAATGTGATTTTTAAAATCTTTAATAAAGCACTTGCTATAATAAGAGAAAAGGGTAAGCATGGTGCTATATCGGACAAATATGTCTCTAAACCAAAGACGAGAAGGTTCAATATTCTCTCAATCCACAAAAAACTGAAAACAAGCTCAAAGATGTGTCAAAAATTACCATTAAAAAAGGAGTAATTTCTCTCTTTGTAGACTGTTGCATTAATTTTTCAGTCTACTAAAAGATATATCCATAAAGATCCAGTACTTCAGTATGGAGAGAAAGGAAGAAATTTAAGCTAGATCAAGCATCGGTTCTCAACAACTTGAGAAAGATAAATTATTTTTAAATAAAAGGACAGATGAGGTATTTGCATACTGGCTCAATCACATCAAGTGACTGAAAAGAAATACATGCCAATACCTTTACCATTGTAAAGGTACGACTGGATTAGGCACCTGCATGGTACTATGTGTAGGATCTAGATGCATAAGGACCAGGGGAGGAAAGGGTGGAGGAGAGGACAAAGGCATACAAACCTACTTGTAATTATCATCTTCTACAAACTTCTGTAGCTCTTCTATATACTGAACAGAGTTCAGATATTTTTGGACATGAGGCAACATGGGGATATCTAGGCAAAACGCGATAATTAATTATTCAGCAAAATACATCTTAAGCGGAATTTTAAAAGTTAAGCCAAGAAAAACACACTTAAAGAAAGATTAAGGCCACGTGGCACCAAAATTTAAATTAGCTCTAGAAGGATGTTTCTAAGGTAAATTTTATTTCATGTAAAACTGAAGGTAATTCAGAAAATCAGTTGCATGCACTTTGTATAAACATAACATGCAGCTCCATTTACAAAGTCCAACATATTTGAGAAATTTCATAGAAAAAAAAAATCAAAGACACTTCAGCATGATTTATATTCAAATCTAATCTAAACACAGGATGTAAGGCAGTTTTTTTTTTTTTAAAGAAGACTGGCTCCCATTTGCAAATATGTTTTCCTCCCTTAGAAATTTCAAGTAAGATTAATTTAACATTGCAATTTGGTGTTATGTTAAAAAATTGATAGAAGGGAAAAGTAAGAGATAATTTAACATTCAGTGACACTTTTAAAAGTTTTTGAGGTTTTCTTAAAATTACAGATGCACATAAATAAAGTTAGCTTTAAGACAATTTTAATTAAATCAGAAAATGTAAATTGTTTAATGTCATAAAGATTATGTATCGATAGTCTGTCTTCATTCCCTATCAAACTGAAATCATCCATTTTAAAACAAACAAACAAAAAAACCTTTTCTAATTATTTGCGCTTGTGTAAGCTCTTTCTATATATGTATTTCCATAAAATACATCTTGGACAAAAATGGTTATTTACTCAATATCGGATTCAAGAAAGCTAGTCAATTGTTACTAGGATCAAGAGTCTCAGCTCCTCCCCTAACTGAAAAATATGGGAACAATTTACAAAATAGATCACGGAGACCAAAGAGAGGAAGATAATAGAAAGAATTTTGCGAATTATGTTAGTAAATGTACTACAAAATAGAAGATCAACAGATAAAACTTAAAATTTTAAATATGAAATACTTCAACTCTTTAAAAGCAGGATCTTAAACAGGATAGTAAATATTAAACAGGGAAATAAAACAATTACTTTCCTTTATGTTAGAATGATTTTCCCTACTGTGTGCAACGTGGCCACCAATGTGCATAAATGATTCAACAGCGTCACTGCACGACAATGGCTTAGTATTATCCACCAGAAACTTACCATATTCACAGGACTGCTGTAGATCAGAAATTATTCGAAGGATGTTATTCATCAAATTCGACCTTTGCTCATTTTCTAGAATGCTGCCCGTTGATGGGTATGCTGAATCAATGTATGTTAAATCTGACAAATAGATACCTGAAATGAAATTAGGTAAGTAGTGATCTTCCTGTTTGTAGCCTGGAAGAGTATGACAAAACGAAGGGAAGGAAAAGCTAGTTTATAGCTATATTGCAGTATTTGACGTATTTGTTATTGAGCCACTGTAGCCTCATTAAAGTGTGACCACTTAGGCCTAGATTTCTGGGGAGCTGAGGGTCAAACATGTAAATAATATGATTTTTGTAAATGTCCTCTTACACAATTTTCAGGTATGGTTTGAGACTGGAGTTAGAAACCTAACAGAAACCTAAAGGACCTAATAGAAAGAAGATGAACTCTTGAACTGGCTCTGACTCTGACTAGTGTGTAATGGAAAGTTATTTTAATCTCTGAACCTTAGTTTTTATGTCTATATAACTAGTACTTAATTTGTCAAGCTGTGGTATAGCCTGAAGAAGTTACCTAGTTGAGTACTTGGCACGGGGCAGTTATTTAATATTAGTTCCTCTGCCTTGAGTTGATAACTATCACTTGAGTCTTAACTACTTTGAAAATTGTCTCATTCTGGTAGAAATGTCTTGCTTTAAAGATTAACAGTTGGATTTCTGAAAGTTCATGTGACCACAAATTGAAGTTAATTCTCCCTTCCCCATTTCTCTGTATCAACAAAAATAACATATCCCCAAAATAGCTTGGTTGTACTACTACTTCTGGATATGAAAGTTCACTTATTTAAAAATGTTTCCTGAGGGTTTACTGTAAGTCAACTACAGTTAGAGAAAATATGCTTTGCTACTTTTAACTCATTAACTCCATGGTCATGATTTCTCAGTAAATGCAACCCAAATGATCTACCCACTGCCTTCCAAATAAGCCCTGTGTTTTTCCTTGTGCCATTTCTTCCATCTTGATTGTTTCCTAGACTCATCTCTGCACATCTGAATTATATTTTGTATCCAGGTCAGTGTCAACTGTCCTTTGATTTTCTCATAGATTCGAGGAAAGCAATTAGAAACTGTCTCATCTAACAGATGAAGAATCTGAGGTCCACGGACATTAATGGATATGTTTAGTGTCATGTGGACTGTTAGTGAAAGAGCTGGATCTCAGAGTGTACATTTGTCCCCCAAGTTTTTTTATTACATTCTGCTATAAACTCATACAGTATCTATACCATTCACTTGCTAATTCTTATGACTTTACAATCTCTAACTGAAATTTCTTGTATTTGTATCTTATCTGTTTAAGACTATAAATTCACCTAAGGCAGTTGCTCTATCTCACACCCTGAAGAAAATGAAAAACCTGTTCAGTGTTTTGACAGGTGCTTAATATACAGCATAAAAGGTTAGCATGGCAATCTTTTTCCTCAGCCTAATATCATTTGTTTTCCATTCAGTAAATCTTAACAGTATTAAGCCACCTTTCATAAATGCTTCTTTTTATTCAGAGACTCTTAACTTTTTTTCATCACTTCAAACGAAATCTATGCACTAGCTCCTTTCCTTTTCTTTCAATCTTAGAGAAAGAAGAATCCCTTTGCTCTTCCCAAATTTACAGTGTGATTTTGAATGTAATCACTACCACCCCCTTTGAAGCATTCACTGTTTCCTCCACTATCACTCACCCTGCACTGGCTCCTTTCTCACAGCCAAAGCCATACTAAAATCAGTAAGAAAAAAATCCAAGGACCCTGGCTTCTCTCTCTTCAATAAACACCTTGAAAAAGAAAAATAGACTACTACACTTATTTTATCCTTCATCCTTTTTTAATGCAATATTTAATACATATAAAAGTTTGCATGTGTCAGGAAAATTGTGATGGACTATGAAATAAGCAAAAAAGGTTACCTGGTGTCCTGTCTCCAGTGCATCCTTTTGGCTGTTTGAGTTATTTTACAACTCTTAAGTTGTTGAAAACTGGCAATTATACAAACTTTTGTCCATAAAAATGCCAATGAATTATATCCAGTGGGATTAACTATTGTAGCTATTTGTTAAATTCATTTCAGCATTCCTAATTGCTTTTAAGTATGCACACTACTTTGAATTCTCCCATGAAATGGTTGTAATATTGTTCTGATTCTTACAAATTTAATTATTTAAATAAGAACCTTGACATGTATTCATTCTGTATTTGTGTGGGAATCATGATTTGATTTAAAAAAGTTATACTTTAACGCATGTAATATTCATTATCAAATAATAAAAGAAACATTTGTGAATGGCCAGTCATCTTAAGAACTAACTGTATCACCAATACTGCTGCATCATCTATATGCTCCTAAGTCAGCTCCCTGCCTCCTGTCCAGAGGTTAACTAACCACTACTGGAATTTTAAGATTATTCCCTTGTTTTTCGAGATATACACCTATATCCTTGCACAGTGTATTATTTACTTTTGTTTATTTTTGATTTTTAAAAAACCATATCTTATGTGTGATTCAATCGAATGATAATTTACTAGTAAAGTTGGACCAAGAACACAGTAAGTGACTTTGAAAGTCTAAAATAAAAAATTTTAAATATGGTCTTATCATTGGTTCGTCTCACTATTTTGTTTCTAAGATCTTTTCATGTTGTTAAATTCCAGCTTTAATTCCTTAAATTGAGAGTAAATATGTAATTATATCATAATTTATTCATTTTATTTGATAGATAGCTCTGAGTTACTTCCCTCTTCCCTCCATGTTGCTAGAGACATGCTTGTATATGTCTCCTGGTAAATATACACAAGAATGATTCTTGGAGATAGACACACACAAACACACACATTTCTCTAGCATACAATAAAATATATTTCTCTATAACATATACGGTATATTAATATCCAACTTTGTAAGATAGCACAACATTGTTTTTAAAACATGTATCAATTCATACTCCCACTGACAGTATATAGGTTTCTGCTGATCCACACTTGTGCTAACACTTGATATTATCAGTCTTCTTAATTTCTGGCAATCTTGTGAGCATACAATGATATCACATTGTTTTAATTTTAATTTCCTTGATTAGTAATGAGGTCAAATATTTATGTTTCTGTGAAATGTCTTTTGTTCATTTTTTCCTCTGGGTGTCTTTTTTTTACTTATCTAAATTCTTAATACATGTAGAAATGAATCCACTTGACAATTAAATTTTATCCAGTCATTTCTAATCCACTATATATAATCTGAAATCTGTATCTATTTTGCTGCTGAAACTTATTCTGGCAAAGGCATAAATGTCTTCCTCATTATTAAATCTTTTAACATCTCTCTTGTTCTCCTCCTGCTTCTTAATCTTTCTGGAGTATTTTGACCATTCCCTTCATTCCTTGGTCTTTACGGGCTTGAACTTACCTAGCTTCCTGCCACTTCCATCCCCCACGTCTTCCTTTTCCTCATGTTCCCTAGAAGTTTGTGTTCCCCATGGTTCTGTCATTAATATTCTTGCTGTAAGTACTTTGTCTGGATTATCTTATTTCTGTAGTTTCAGCTATCACCTAATTGTTGATGACGTTCTGTATAGAACTGAACTCTTGATTTTTCACTTTAAATGTAACATGCCAAAATAACCATTATTTGTCCCTAGGCTGTTCCAATTTCCTACCTTGCTTAATGTTATTACTGAAGTTAGAAAGTTCAAAACCACTCAAGTAAAAAGGCTCAAGAGGAATTTACTATCTCGTATTTTTTTCCCCGATTAAGCTATTAGTGAATAGAACATAGTCACTGAATGATGAAATAATGTATTATTACATAATAAAAATCAGAGGCTAGTTGCTGGCAGTCTCTCTGTCCCAGTGTTTTTAAAATCAGGAAATAGCATAGGAAATATCTAAATGACTCTTTTCCTAAAAAGTGGGTAGATCTGGCAACAATGAGGTGCAGCTGAGAAGGGTGCAGATCCCATTATATTAACTGTAAGGATGCCGGTTTGGCATTACCCTCATTTTCCTCTATTACCTCACTTCTGGTTCACTTCACTTATTTACATTAGCTGCTTCATTCTTGTTGTGGCATTTGTCTTTACAGGCCCTTGAGTTTGCAACCCCTGGCACACCTACGTTATGTCACAGGAATTTAAAGAAATTCTGTGGTGAAGAGGTAGAAACTAGGCTGGCTTTAAATAAAGGATGTGGATCAACAAACAGCTGATGGGAGAGCCTATGAGAAATGCAACAAGGAGGAGAAAGCACATGGTATGTATTAGAAAGTAGAAGCCATAAGTTTACCCAGGAGCAGCAACCAGCAATTATATAGCCCAGTGAGAGACAGCATGGCGTCATGCTTTGGGAGTAAGATTCAAGTACGAGTTCTACTACTTAATAGTGAAGTACTAAACCTAACCACTTAAGATGCCTACATTTTTGTTTCCTGAGCTATTGAGTTACTTAATCATTGTAATAGCACATTTGGTAATCAACGATTATTAATTCCCTCTTCAGCACCTTAATTCACAGCAGAAGACTTGGGCCAGGCGTAGGTAAAGTGACTTGTCTAAGTTCACACAGTCAGTGGGAAGTCAGAACTCTTCCCCTGCCCCACTCGGGCCAGGGTTATGTTTGCTTTTAAATCACAAGACATCAACTAATAAGAATAACCTTACTCAGAAAAGGGGTCATGTAGAATAGATGGAAGTGATATTATATAATATCAAATTTTACGTTTAAAAAGTATTACATTTCTAAAAGAATTATATACAGATTTCTACTTATTTTTGATAATTACATATATGAAGGAGTTTTATCTTAAGAAATATTACACAGTAAGATATAACGTATTACCACATCAGGTTTCTTATAATTATGTTTAAAACATTGTGAAATGGCAACTCAGTGAAATGTTTAAAAGTTCTTCTAGGTTTTAAAGAGTATTGTATTATCAAGGTGGCTGCCTCCTGACAAAGTCTAACTCTTGTTCTTTGTAACAAAAACAAACTAATCAGTCTGCAACTACCTCTAAGTGAGGTCCAGTACTGTTTTCTCAGTATCTCTGGCCAGCGGGCTGAAATGTTTATTTTATAATTGCCGCTGAACTATGACAGTTTGTTTCCAGATGGTGCCCTTCCTTCAACCTGCACACAGTCTCTCCTTGTTCAGAGCTATTCAACCTCCTGCTGATCCCACTACCCCCCACCCCTTTTAAGGCTACAGAGAGGAAATCCTAAGGAGGAGATTTTCCCTTCGAGTCTCCAGCAACGTTTTGGTGACGTAATAAGTGGGCTGAACTTGAGTCTACTAAGAGAGGGAATCACTATTCAAGGGTACTGCATATACAATCTGGGCCAGCTGCGGCTGGTTACTGCATTTCTCCATGTGGCAGACAGAGCAAAGCCACAGTGCTTTCTCTGCTGGATTACAGATAGCCCACAGACCAGAACTTCCACTCTACTACTTAAAATTGCATAGGTGGCTTGTCAAATTCAATTGATTAGTGTTGTAAGAAGAAAAAGAAGTTCCTTATTACAGCTTGGATTTAACGGTCCAAAAAAAAAAAAATGAAGTTGCCATTAAAGTCACAGACGAACAAGCTTCTATGCTGATTTTTAAAAGCAAGAACAAGAGCAGCAAGTTTCTGGGTCTGCTTTATCAACAGATGAAAAAAGGTATTTTAATATTTCTTTTATTTTTATTGAAAAACATTAAGTCAAAATGCATAATTATATATTACATTTGTAGTAGAAACTTCAAAATCTTTTGAAGAATTTTGGAATATACTACAATTTATTTAATCTGAGAAAGGTTTTGTTTTGCAACTTTATGTAAAAACTGGTCATTAAGTACTTTATGATGATTAATACATTATTTGAAGTTCAATTTAATGATATTTAGTGTGTATGCTTATAGACTAACACATACGTTCTGGATTTCAGAAAACAAGTGCTTTAGTGACATTAGAAACTTTAACCAGTAACTGATTAAAGACAAATGGATACAACTAAAGAAAATAGTAAACACGATTAGACTCTTTCACAAAGTTACAGCATGTATGCTGAAGACTGACATATACTGCTAGATATCTTAGAGCATAGCTACAAAACACAGCTAAGAAGATATAAAATTAACTGAAAGGCTTTGCAACAATACCTCAATTATAGTACAACCAAATATTAAGCAGAAGTCCTTCTACAGATTTAAGATGAGTATTGTGTTTCTTGCGAAAACACAAAATTTCAAACAGTTTTCCAGTTTTACATGCAACAGTGATTTAACTTGGGTAACATAAATTAAAACTGCTACAACTGGAATTACTTGAAAAGAGGAAAATTATTGATACATTAAAAAAACACCCTGAAACCTTACAGACTAGGACTGAGAAAAATAGAATATGAAAGAAGTATTATGTAAGTAGTCAGCATCAACAATAGAAAGTAAGAACCCAGAAGATACAATTACTTAAATACATGATTAAAAGAACAAAAGCATATAATATTTTTGGATAGAAATTAATTTTGGTAACCATCCATTTCTTTCAGTATTTTACCTGGGGGCTTTGCTTAATTGCATTATGAGAATAATTAAAAATAAATTACTAGTAACCAATAGGAACCAACACACTAATAAACCAAAAGCTTTAACAGCAAAGAAACTTAAGTTTGTTATGATTTGGGGATCCTCTGGTCCCTCTAAAAATTAAAGATAATAAACTGGTAAGGATCTTTAACAAACAAATAGTGGTAAAGCTAATATTTCTTCAATTTTACTCTCCTGTTCTTTTCTTAAATATTAAAAACTGTAAATATTGAGAGGATAAAATTTTCAAGTAATATTGAATCTAAAACACTATCATCTCTCTCTTTGCTATGAAAAGTATATTAAACCTCATTTCTCACTGAAGCCTTAGGCAAGCATTTGATCACAAATCACACAGATAACATCCCTTTCTTAAACATCTCCAGGGAATGAGACTGTTCTCAAGTCTCTTCCCAGAACGTAATTCGCAATCTACCTAAGGTTTCTTTAATGCTTAATAAATTTAAGTTCATTGCTTCATGCCGTTTTCAGAGCACAACACAGCCAGTTTAAATGCTTCTATGAGTTTACCTTCTGAAAGGAAGTAAATCCTGATTTTTATTTCTTCTCTCTACTAGTTGGCAATGTAGCAACTATGAAGAGAAATAGCACCAATAAAATTAACCCAAAGTATGGAAGACTTTTTTGCCCCCCTAAAAACAACCAGGCGAAGACATAGATTTAAACTTAAGTATACTGTAACTAATTTAAAACATTCTCTTGGGACCTAGGAAAAATTTCACATGTACAGAAAGGTTTTATGAGGTGACATGGATTTATGGATCTTTCACTTTAAAACTGAACATATGTGGGAAAATATTAAATAGGAGAAATGTCTTCAGAAAATGTAACAGTAAACTTATTTTTAAAACCAGTTAACTCATGTCATAGCTAGCCTACTATACTTAAGAAACATGGCTCCTTATTCTGCTTTAGGTGAATGATAACAAAGTCATTACTTGTTCGTAAGGATAAGGGAATTGCATTTATTTAAAAAAATTTAACTTTTAGTTGTCTCCAGTAAATCCTAATTTAGGTCAGATTTTCTTATGGTAGACTTTTTGATTTAATAGCAAAGAGCCAAGGCAGAATACACCGAAAGGAGAAACTTTTGTTACTTTAGATTCAGATTTTCACATTTTCATTCTTCCATGACAACACCAATACAAAGTCACAATACTGGTCTTGGATTATATGCTACTTGTTAAAATTCTACTTGTTTTGAAGTTTCATGTAGTCATTTTCTGAATTTTCCTTGTTCTGGTAGCTTATCTCATGGTGGGTTATTTAAATAATTTTATGATCTGAGAGTTTCCCTTCTATTATTAAAGTGAAATGAGTGGATTAGTGGAACTAAGTAAGTTAACTATGTGGAAGAGGGGCTGTACATTACCAAGTAGGCTGATGGCTTCTATCTTACCATCCTTGGTTTTTATAACAAACCATATCTAAATTTCATGAAACTGCAAACATAACAAATCTCACTAGCTTTTGGTATAGGTAACTCTAGTATAGTAGAAGCCCTTTTCTTCCTTGTTATAAAATAGATGACCCTTAAGGTCAAAAGTTTCTGCTGATGTCAGAGGGCAAAGTATGAAATCAAAAAACCACAAGTACTCATCTCAAGTGTGCGTCAGCTTCTGGTCAGCAACAGGGGCCCTCTGCTGTAAATACAGAACACTAGTATGCTCATCCTTCCTATTTTGGTTATGTTAGTAAAAGAAAAACACTTTTCCACACTCCATCCATTCTTTATTTTCATTATCACTCCATTTTGAAATCACTACTCATTTGAAAACACCAAAGGAACCGTGACTTTAGAGAGTGGTAGTCACCTTTGGGACTATGGCTGAAAGTCTGTATTTCATTGGCATGACCTTTATTTATGGGAGGGTTCATAATCACAAGTCAGGCATATAACTATCAACTGATGGAATACACACAGAAGGAAAGGAATAAGAGCAGAAAAGTTTGGGGCATAAAAATGATAGAAACAGACCTGAACAAAAATGATCCACAAATACTTTTGTATAATTCAGTAACGAGTCAGTGTAAACATACAAACCAGGAAAAGACTGAAAAACACAAAGTTTAAGATGCCCTTGTAGTCATGACTAGGATAAAAATCACAGGCTTAGGAAAGTTACAAGTATTAGATAGGAATCCCATTTGTGTGTTTTAGCTTCTCCAGGACTCTATTCTTTTGTAGAATGGCAATACTTCACAGTATTGCTGTGCGTGCAGATAGTTAACATGCACTCAGCACAACATAAATACAAGATATTGTGACAGTGCGGGGACAGAAAATAGGATAGAATATGTTGCCATATGATGTACTGGTTAATGAAAAACATGATCTCTGGAGTCTTCTGCCTGGGTTCAAATTCTGCCTCCATCTCGTAGAAGCTGTTGGACTCTGTTCAAGGTACTTAACTTCTAGATGCCCGTTCCTTCACTGGAAATGAGGATTGTCATAGTCTACCTCAGAGGGATGTAGTGAGAAGTAAATGATTAATGCATGAAGACAGCCTAAAACAATGCCTGGCACATCACAAGCACCCAATCAGTATGAGCCACTGTTATTATTGCTATTATTAATATTAGGCACAAACAACCTGGGGACCTGGCTCATCAAATCAAAAAACAAGTACTTTGGTGGAAAATCAAATGGAAAAGCTCTATCTTAGTGTACCCAGTGCCATCCTTCAAAAACAACAGACAGGAATCGAGTTTATAAGAGTGGGAAGGTGAGCAACTTGCTAATAAACCTGATGGAGTGACATACATTCATTCTACCGCTACATTTCTTTAAGGAGGTAACAAAGAGAAAGGAAGATACTTTGGTTCCTGGAACTGGTTCTAGTGTTTCCTCTAGTGTTTCTATAGAAATTGTACTATTAAGGACAGGTACTTTGTGGACCATAGCAAAAATGAAGCATTCCAAACAGACAGTCAACACATGTGCTACTGCTAAAAACATTACTGAGGGACCAGGTGACCTGGTTCTAAGATTACTCATTTGCGTAGCCTTGGTCTTCAACATGCACATGGGCTACAAATAGGTTCTTGAAAGAGATGGTCTCTAAGGCACTTCCCAATTCTCACAATCGTATTCAATCACAGACAGTTTGGTAATGGTTCCTTGGTAACGGTTGTAAAAAATTGCTAACATTTTACTAAAATACAGTTCAGTAGAGCCTCTCTTAGAACGAACCTGATGAATCATACATAAGCTTAAAGCATACATATGATTATGGAGGAATTCTTAAACTTGTCACCAATCCCAAAAGGACATGCTACAAAACAAAATATACAAAGCTAACTTTCTGCTTTTAGATTTGTTAGATAAAAAAGATGTTTACTAGAGAGGGCTTATTTAATTCAAACTGCACATTATAAATATAAAACAGGGACTAGTAAAGCATTGGTTAGGGAAGAATGTTTTAATTAATCACTAACAAACACTGATGTACCACTTTAAGAGTCTTAAGATAGCAAGTGAGCTTTTTAAGGGGAAGGCAAGTTTCTTATTAGGGCCTCAAAGCACCGAGAGCACCTGACAGAATGCCTTTGCACCCAGTGGACATTCACCAAAATCTGTTCATTGAGCTGGGGAACAAAAAGCATTACAATAAAGTGTGACCTGGAGAGCTATTCTCTTGAAATCTAACTTTTAAAAAAATATGAAGGCACTATAATATTGAATTTAAGAAATTAGTAACATTAATTCTGGCCCAACTTACCAACAGCAAGAGATACTCAGTTTTTTCCTTAGATACTTTATTATATTATTGACTTTAAAAGTAGGCTGATATTAATTCCTTTCTACTTCTTCCTTCATTGGTTTGTTTTTTAAAAGACAGCATACAACCTCATTTCAAAATGAAGGCTTTTATCTGGACCCTAAGTGTGCTATTCATCCTACTAATGGGCGCTGGACAATGCAGAGGAGGACAGTTCAAAATAAAAAAAATAACCCAGAGGAGATACCCTCGTGCCACAGACGGTAAAGAGGAAGTAAAGAAATGTGCCTATACATTCCTGGTACCTGAACAAAAAATAACAGGGCCAATTTGTGTCAACACCAAAGGGCAAGATGCAGGTACCATTAAAGACATGATCACCAGGATGGACCTTGAAAACCTGAAGGATGTTCTCTCCAGGCAGAAGCGGGAGATAGATGTTCTGCAACTGGTGGTGGACGTAGACGGAAACATTGTGAATGAGGTAAAGCTGCTGAGAAAAGAAAGCCGTAACATGAACTCTCGTGTTACTCAACTCTATATGCAACTATTACACGAGATTATCCGTAAGAGGGATAATTCACTCGAACTTTCCCAGTTGGAAAATAAAATCCTCAATATCACCACAGAAATGTTGAAGATGGCAACAAGGTACAGGGAATTAGAAGTGAAATATGCTTCCTTGACTGATCTGGTCAATAACCAGTCTGTGATGATAACTCTGTTGGAGGAACAGTGCTTGAGGATATTTTCCCGACAAGACCCCCGTGTGTCTCCTCCTCTTGTCCAGGTAGTGCCACACCATATTCCCAACAGTCATCAATACACTCCAGGTCTGTTGGGAAGTAATGAGATACAGAGGGATCCCAGTTTTCCAAGAGATTTAATGCCACCACCTGATCTGGCAACTTCTCCCACCAAAAGCCCTTTCAAGATACCACCAGTTACTTTCATCAGTGAAGGTGAGTTGCTACCTCTTACTGTTAAAAACCAAGGTACAACATTAATATATTTTACGGTTTACGAAACAATGCTTATAAAATGCTTATTCTTTATTTTGGTGATATAATTATACATGATAATTAAAATTTCTATTTTTCTTTTCTCTTAATCAAGAACTGAACTTAAATACATCTTTCAGCTCCAAGAGTCTAAGCATTAAGAAAAGCAGTGTATCTGTGAAAAAAGTAGTTTCCCATCCAAATTCTTAGAATCTAAGAGACAGTAATGAACCCATGATCCATTCCTAACCTCTACGGACACCCTACTGGCCTCCAGTAGGTCCTCGCTGCTGCGCAAATACTCCTTTATTTACCTCTTGCTGCTCTTCCCATCCTCCTCCTCTTCAAAAGGAATATTAAAAAAATTTGCTTTCACTCTCTTTAAGCCTTCCGTTACACCTCCTCCTCACCTCCATTCTCAGCACACACACCATCTTCTGTTGTAAAGTGATTAAGTTTACTCAGGTCCTAGGTTCCTGTTCTTTCCTATCTTGAAAACATCTGCATGAAACCCACGTCTTCTTGCCCTCAGTCTCAGGAGAAAAGTGTATCCCCTCCTACTTTCCAAGGCTAAAACAACTACAATTTGTACCTTATGCCCATGTAAATAAAAACTGTTTTCACTACCTTAAAAAAAAACCCTTGAATCAATCCTAGTATCTCTACCTCTATTTCTTAATTTCATTCCCTTCTCCCTTCATTCATTCCTTATCAGTCACTGTTTTAGGTGTGCCAATACAAAGGTGAATAACTCACCTTCGTTTGAGTTTGGTAAGCTCTCTTTCTGAATATTTTACATTCATTTTTACACCTGCATCCATTATCTCATAAGCCATTCTCCTGAATTCTTTACAAGTTAATTTTTTCCTTAGAGTGGAGGGAATAACCCAAACACCCAAAAGTAAAAAAAAAAAAAAAGAGTAAATAAATCATAGTTCAATCACTTACTGAAAAGGGAGGGCATAAAAGTGCATATACACTATGAAATAATTTTAAACAGTAACAAAAACAGAACAAAGACAAAAACTGGAAATGCATACATCAGAAAGTACTCCTATCTCTCTGCAGCAGAGGACACCGCTGACCATTCACTTTTCTGCCCCTGGGCCTCCACATCATAACATGGTATCCTGACCCTTTCTACTCTAAGTCCTTTCTTGGCATTGTCTTCCTTCTCCTATGGCTCAAAAAGGCTTTCTTCAAGCCATTCTATTTTAGAGGCCTCATACACTTGGAGGCTGCAAGCATCACCAGTGCTCAGGTGACTGCTGCATGGAGCTCTCTGTCCTGCTTCTAACCAGTGTTGAATGTTTGCATCCGGATATTCAATCACTACCTCACATGCTGCTGCTGCATCTGTTGAAATACGTTCTTTCAGCTTATCTGTCAACCTGGCAGATTTCAAGGCTTAACTGAAATACTATCTTCAGTGTTTTACCTTCCCAGATTCTATCAAATACATCTTGAGGGCTCTTTCCCTAAACTGTTGACTGTGTCTCGAACACATTTTTTCTATCACCTTACACTGGGGTTATTTGTTTGAATGTCTGTCTCCCTGCTAGATGGAATGCTTATGGAAGAAAGTGAACTATCTTTTCATTTTCCACTACAACAGCTAGCCAGAATCAGGTTTGGTACATAGTGCTCAGCACAGTGTAAGAACTACAATGAATACTTGAGGAATGAATGAATGAAACAGTAACTAACCCTAAAATAACCTCTTCATCAAACTAGCATTCTCCTTTTAGAACTAATTATAAAAGTAACACATATTTACTGAAGAAAATCTAGAAAATAACAAACTTTTTAAAAAGCTTCACTGATATCCAAATACTCAGAAATAAACTGAAGTTAACACATTGGCAATAACCTTCAAGTCTTTTTTTCCCCTCTCTTAAACATCATAATCAATATTCTCATACCTTTGAAAAACTACCTAATGCAGCAACTAGAGGACAGAGACGTCCTGGATCACTAGCTGTGTGACCTTGGCGGGGAAGGGGCTGTTGCTCTGCACCTCAGTTTCCTCTGCTGTAAAATAGGGATAACAAGAGTACTTAACTCATAGGAGTTAACACTTGACTGGTGTCTAGAACAGTGCCTGGATCAACACTCAAATTAACACTCAAATGTTAATTCTAGAATTGTGTAATAGCTTGCCAACCAGTCTAAGTCTCTCTCCATCAAAATGAATTCTACATTGCTAACAGGTCTATCTTCTTTGACTACCACTTTGGTCACATCACATTTCTGCTCAGCAGTTCCCCATTGCAAACCGGAAAAGTAGTCCAGTTTGCTTTGCCTGGGAAGAGTAATATCTTTCTCAAGAATCGATCCTACCTGTTTGTTTTCATTCTATTCATTTCCTTCACAAAAACCATGCTGCAATAAAATGAATGAATTTATTGTCTTCTGAATATTTTCCATGCTTATATTCAAATTATAAGGCTCACACCCAAATAAAAATATAAATAAATAAAATAGCAACTCCTCCTTGAAGCCCTTTTTGACTCCCACAGCCTTCAAGTGATTGCTCCCCTCTATGAATGTCTCTACTTTCTATAACATATGTACAGTATTTCTTATATTCTTTCTTGAATTATCATTATCTTTATGTGTACACATAGTAGTTACATACACATCTAAGTAAAATTTCATTCCAGCTATAAGTTCCTTTCTGGTAGATGGATATTGAGTCTCATTCGCAGATGCTAAATAAATGTTGACTGACTTGACATTACATTTTACGGACACTTCTTAAAGCTGTCATTCCAAAGACTTCCATGAAAGTACTTTAGTACATTCTACTCTCCTGGATTCATTCATTTTTGTAGTGTCCTAACTCTCGTAAGACCAGACTAGAGTACCATTCAATTAGGTCAATGATGATGATTGTTAATATCCCCGAACACTTTGATTTCTAAAGGAAAAAACAGATCCACTGGACAGAGAAAGAAAAAATATATATACTTAACTTTGATATTCTTAAAGAGTGTACGTTTTGTGTAAGCTTGTAATGTATACAATTTGTCAGTATAGTAGTTTGTACACATAATTTACAAATAAACATAACTGAAGTGTGTGAAATTTTTTTAAACTCATGGAGTATACAATTATGTAAATATGGAGATGACTGCTATGGAATATTTTCTGTGGGTGATGAATCTTAAGTGGATAGTATCATCAATTCTAGAGCAAATGATTATTCTTACACTGACACTCTAAAACATGTTGATACAAAATGAGATACATCATTTTTTGGTTTTATTATACATTGAGCTGTAGTGTAAGAAAAATCTAATATTACAGAATTAAATCCTATGCTGAGGATTTACCATATCAAAAATCCCATTAAATAGACTTGCTTTTATCAAACAATGGTGTATATAACCCTAATAAACCAATCCTTAATGTAAAAATTAAGGGCAGGCATAACTTTTCCTGTTATTCATTAATGATTTGTTGTTTTAAGTAAAATTAACTTTTTCCTTATTTTATTCTATAATTTTGGTCTCTGATATTCAAGGACATAATTAGCAACACCATAAGACTATTCATTAGTACCTTATGAACACATGAGGGAAAATGCACAGAATTAAGAAAACTTGTTTCCTTTAAAATTGACCTTGGGTAAGTCACTTTGCCTCTGTTTTCTCATTTGTACAAGAGTGCTGGTTGAACTGAATGGTTCCTTTCTAGTTCTGATATTCTGTGATTCTTATCGAATATAACTTACTATAAGTAACAAATAAGACTTGCTATTTTTTCTTTATATATGATTGCTGAAATCTTTGTTCATATTATTCGTATGTCAGACTGGAAAATATGTCTAAGCTGTTTGAGTACTTGCACAAAAAGGGCTAAGATGGATGGCTACTGTTGTACTGACATCTGCTTCTGGCACCAAGAAGCTCATAATACTCTTACTCTACCTACATGTAGGGCACATGGTCACTCTAAAGTCTCTAAACGCATATGTGTATGTATTATTTAAAAAGTGCCTTAGCCAGTCACAAAAAGTCAAATACTCTTATGATTCCACGTATATGAAGTACTTAGAGTAGTCAAATTCACAGAGACAGAAAGTAATGGTGATAGCCAGGGGCTGGGATGGGCGAGAATGGGGACTTGTCGTTTAATGGGGATAGAGGTTCCGTTTTGCAAGACAAAAAGTTATGGAAATTGGCTTCACAATAATAAGAAGATACTAATGCCACTGAACTGTACACTTAAAAATGGTTAAATCGATAAATTCTATGTTGTGTATATCTTACCATTTTTTAAAAAAGATATTTTAATCACAGGCAATTTTATATTTTCTTTTAAAATGGTTATAAGAAGAATGCCCCCGAAAAGAACAAACTTATTATGAACTTACAGCAAATAATGGAGTAATTTTATTAGTTTAAAATAAATTATCTCCAGAGACATTACTTTCCCTCTACCTTAGAAAATGCTTGGGAATGTAACTGCACACCTGGCAAACTGCCACCAACAAAATTCTTAACTGTTAATGTTATTCAGCGACTGTGTTTTCAGTTAGTCTTTTATAAAAGAAAACATTACTCTTTCACAAATGGTATATTTATAAAAAATAAGTTTATTCCCTATAGGTGAATGGAGTTGAGAAAGTTCCTTCACGGTGTGTTTGAGCATAGATTTGAGTATCAGGAAGCGTGGATTCTGACAAGGCTTCTTTGAGGCCCAGTTGCCTCTTTTGTAAAAGAGCCTGTTGTGATGATTAAAGGAGGTGATGTCTGTGAAGATGCTTTGTTGTGTGGTCTGACCATGCTTAATTACTGACTTTCATGTGCCCTTTCCTGTATGTGCTTTGCATTGGGGGTATGGGGCCACATAAGCTTATAAAAGGTAAACTTAAAGTTAAACTTGAAAAGCTGTCATTAGAAACAAAAAATATGCTTTGTAGTGGATAATAAGCTAATTTTCAATTATTTATAATGCCTCCTATTAGTAAATTTTTAGGATGCAACTGGTTTCATGGAATACTTACATTAACACTTAAATAACGAAGACTGGAATATGATTCTTATAACCAGTTATGAAAAAAAATTGATAAATTCTTCAGTAATTTCAAAAGTAAAAGCTCGGGTTGCAAACTGAATTTTAAACGTACAGAGTGACAAACATAGGAATTTATATTATTGCTACAAGGAAGAGTCTATAATCACTTTAGAAAATGTCTGCCTCAGACTTCCCATTCCAGAAATGCTGTCCAATATATTTACCTTACACTTACTTCATAACCCAATTAAAAAGTTTAGAAAGTTTACCTTCCAAAAAAAATTTTTTTTGAACAATTATTTGGAAGCTCTAAATTAGTTCTTACTTTTGTTTGT
>JAVSCE010018271.1:0-36583 GCA_032199065.1 Smutsia gigantea
GGAGGTGGGAGCGAAAGGATGTATAAACAGGGCCCAGCTGTTCACAGCCAGCCCAACACACCCCCTCCCCAGCCCAGCCACCGGGCACCCCTTCACATCTGTGTCGATGTTACCTTGGTACCACAGTGCGGGATGGAGAAGGAAACCACGGTTAATGCAAGTGTACAGCACCTCAGAGCAGTTACTGAGATGGAGAAAGAGAACCAAGGACAGAAAGGCCTCCCCATCACCAGAAACAAGGAGGGACTGGTGGGCTAGAGGAGGAGCAGGGCTGGCAAGATGGGGCTTCTGAGCCTGGGGCCAGGTGGGGGCCCATTTCTGGGCTGTGGACTCCTACTGGCCAGCCAGGCTGGGGGCAAGGAGTGGCCGTGGGCTGAGACACCTAGAGATGGGAGAGAAGTTGGTTTCAGTACAAAAATAAATATATTTGAATTCTGCTTAAGATGAGGTGAAGGTTTTCCAAAGCTTGGACTGAGGGGCCTGGGGTCAGAAGGGGAGGGATAAAAACAGACCATGGGAGGGCCTGGGAGAGCAGTGGGGAATGGGTGTTCATTTGGGGGCCAGCAGCGAGATGCACTTTTAGCTTATGTGGACTGTGGGGAGCAGCTGCCCGGGCGGGCGGACGGCTGGGTCAGGCTGTGGAGCCTGGTGGGCAGGTGGGGGGGCTTCCTCCTCCTCCTCCTCGCTCAGTCCAGAGACAGCATGGTTAAAGAGACAGAGGTAGATTAAAACGTCGTGATTAAAAGCAGATTAGTTATCTAGGCTTCTCAGATTAAAAAACCAAACAATCAAGCAATCATTCCAAAAGGTAGCTTCGTGGTACCTCTGCTGACCCCCTGTGTGACCTGGGCCGTCCCTGCCCTGTCCCCGTGCAGCCTGGGAGAGTCCAGCACTCCAGGGCCCAGCCCTGACAGCCGGGAAGAGGCAGCGTGGTGCTGGTACCCAGCCTGAGGCGCTATTTCCGCCGGTAGCGCTGTGCCAGGATGGCTGCGTCCAAGGGGTTCATGGGCTGGGCATCGTGGCCCAGCCGTCGCACGGGTGGCACGCTGCCAAACTGCCGCTTGGGCACCCAGCTCCGGGCCTCGTGTCCGGAGCTCTTCTCCTCAGCCAGCAGCAGCTGCTGCCGCATGTAGTTCTCAAACTCGTACTGGGAGCACTCCTCTGTCACCTTCGCCTGGGAGGCAGAGAGGGAGACGCAGAAGAAGATGGGAGATGCAGAGACAAGAGCAGGGAAGGGACTGTCAGAGGTCTGGCTCCGGAGCCTCCCTCCACAGGCACGGCACCCTTGGGCCCCATTTAGCTGGTGGCAGAGTGTGGGCCCTGCAGCCCTCCAGTCAACCTGGACCTCGCCTTTCTGGCCACCCTGGGTGTTGCTCCAGCTAAAGCACAGACCTGTGATCTGGCCCAGATCTCCTGCTTCCTAGCTCACTGACCTTGGGAGAGGTCACATTACATCAGAAACATGAGCTTCCTCACCTGTGAGGTGAGGCATACTCTCCTCTCATAAAGGTTGTCAAGAGCCCTGGGGGTGGGGAGGCCGGACGGTGAGGGGCAGTCTAGGTCAGATGTTAAGAGAAGGGTCTGCTGCTGGGGCACTCAGCGCGTGGGCGACCCTATTTCTTTATCTTGCCCGAGCTGCGCTCCATTGAGCTGCCATGCAGACAGAACAAAGGAATGGCAGGTGCCTGCACTGTTCATCAGAGAGGGAAAGCAGGGCTTTGGGCTCAGATGCGGGCTCAAGACTCAGCTCGACTACTTCCCAGCTGCTTGACTTTGAGGAGACTGTTTTCTGTCTGTGAACCTCAGTTTCTGCTTCTCCGAGACAAGGGCAAGAACACAGGGCACTGTGCGCCGTGAGGACTGAATGAGATGTACTAGGAGCGGCGCTCAGTGCCCACGAGGGAGGGTGGCTTTTAGCAGCTGAACAGCTCTGGGAGTGGTGGGAGCCGGCGGGCAGGGCCTGGAGGCTCTGCTGTGGTCCGAGGCTGGTTCCTTCTGGTCCTGCCTGCCCAGGGCTTGCTGTGGAGCTAGAGGGCGTGCTGAAGAGGGAAGGCCCTTAAGGCGTCACTCCCAGGGCTCAGCCAAGCCCTGCCCTCCAGCGAGCAGAGACCCAGGCACCAGAAAGCAGCCGGCAGGTGATCCCAGGATGCCCCCTGGAGGGCAGGGCTTGCACTCCTGGGGCTGCACCTCAGGCCCAGCACTTTCTCCAGTGCAGCAACAGTGGAGGGGAAAAAACTGGGAGAAAATGAATCATCTGAAAAATGAAAAGCAGGAAGGGCAAGAGAACCTTGTGAGTCAGAGGGACAGAGAAATATGACAAATGCATGTGGCAGAGCCGGGGTCTGGGCAGGAAGAGGAAGCTGAGAGAGGGCCAAGCTGGGCCGCTGTGAGGCCTCCCCACCGTGGGGCCTCCACCTCAGCTGCCCCACGGCTCTCTGGCAGGCCGTGGGACCACCAACTGAGCTAGACACAGGCAGGCCCCACACTGCTCAGGCCAAAGACTGAAGTCTCCCTTTCCCACTCCAGGGGCTGGAGGCGAGGCCAAGGGGGCCTTGCAGCCTACTGGGAGCGCCCCCCCGGCCCCTCCCCACCTGCCTCCCTGGAGCTGGTCCCTCAGGACTTGGTAATGCCCTGCCTGCCCTCCCCGCTCACCTCCTGGGAGCTGTCTGCATTGCTCAGCTGGTCGTCGATGTCAGGAACCACCTGCAAAGGCCCACTCAGGGACGACAGGGACTGCCTGCAGAGGGGCAGACAAGTCAGGCCAGCTCCAGGCAGCCTCTGGCCCCTGCTACGCCAGCCTGGCTGGCAGGAGCCCAGAAAGGCCACGTCTCCCCTGCTCTAAGACTTGGCTAGGGTCAGGTCCCAGCCTAGCCCCTTCCTGACATGACTGACTCTGCTTCCCGGAGCCCCAATGTTCTCATCCAAAAACAGAGGACAGTTTCCACCTTGCAGGCTGTGGTGAGAACTTGGTGCGATAAAGGCAACCCCACAGTTGGCATCAGCTGGCACACAGGAGATGCTCAACTCTCTGCACCCTCCCATTGGTGCCCATGGGGCGGGGAAAACCTGGAAATCTGACTGCTTGGAAGAGAAACAAGCCCAACTGCAGGCTGCTTCTCTGGGCAGGATGGGCAGTGCCTATAGATGGAAAGAAGCTAGCTTGGAGCCCGGTCCAGCGCCAGCCCACTCACCACGAGGCAATGATGGCGCTGAGGGCCTCCAGGACGTCAGCAGCGGCCAGGCGCTGCTGGGGGTCGAGGACCAGCAGTTTCCGGATGAGACACACGGTGTTCTCCGAAACCCGCCCATCCCTGATGCCGAAGAGGGAGGGGCGGGGGGGAGAGGGCTCAGGAGGGTCGGGCGGGTGCTGGGTCCGGGCCCCGGGACTCCCAGGCTCCCTGTGTTGTTCCCCACGTCAAGCCTGAAGGGCCGGGCCCGCCCTCCCCAGGGAAGCAGCGCTCACTCAGGGATGGTGTACTCGGCGGCCTTGATCTTGCGGAAGAGCTCCTGCGGGATGCTGTCGTAGAAGGGGAACTGGCCATACAGCATGGTGAAGAGCACCACACCGAGGGCCCACATGTCGCTCGGCTTGCCGCGGTATGGCCGGCCTGTGGGGCACACGGACACACGCACACTCAGCCCAGGGCTGGGGAAGAGAATGGCTTGGGATTCCCTCAGCTCACCAGCTACATGCCTGAAGTCCTGCCCACGGGACCTCTCTACTTTGCCGCCCTCACTTCCGGTCACCCTCCCCCAACTTCCTCAGCCCTGCAGCTTGTGCCCACACACATGCCTTCCCAGACTGCAGGCTGATTCCTCCTCACGCTCTCCAGACCCAGTTCCACAGGATGATGACCCCGCCTTGGTGTGACCCCCACAAGAGAAGGAATCACATGTGGCCTTGCGTGGCCCACCCACCTGGGGACCAGTGGACCAGCCCTGCTCTGCCAGACTGCAAGTTCCTGGGGGCTGCGCCTGGGGGTACAGCCCCAGCACCAGCAGAGCAGCTCACACCAGGTGTGTGTGGCGCTCTGGACAAGCCAGCCACTCCCTGTCCTATCACTGCCTGCCCGCCTGGCCCCTCAAAGCACTCAGCCCAGTCTGCAGGGAGCCTGTGCTTGTTCACTTCCCATCTCCCGCGCAAGAACGTGACTTCTCAGGCGCAGGTGCCTCTGCTTTGCTCACTGCTGAGGGCTGTGCCTAGCACAGACTCAAATATTTGCTAAATGAATGAATATCCAGTTAAGTAAACTGTGTTAGCTTCCTTATAGGTAAAATAGAAGACAGCAAATATTTAATTGAGCACCTGCTTTGCGACAACATTGGAAGAAACACTTTTATTTCGTTAAATTGCCACAACTCTATGAATTAGAAATTTCCCCAAAGAGCAAAATGAGGTAAAGGGATGTTTCTCCAAGGTCACACAGTGGACTGTAAAAGCCCTGCTCTTCACATTTTCAGGGAAATCCATCCCTCTACCCATCAGCAGTGGAGCTCCTCCCCCGTGCCAGGTGCTGCCTGACTTGCTCCCCCAACACAGAGAACAGGAGAAGAACTGAACTCAAGCCTTTTGAAAGTGCCGGCCTGCCAGTTGCTGCAACAGTGCTGTTTGGCAGCCCGGATCCCAGAATGTGACTCAGTCCCCGTGGGTGTGGAGGGATGCCGCTGGCACTTCAGTGTCCTCTCCCGAGTCACTGGGCAGGGCCTGGGTGAAGACAATCCCTCCTCTGGATCCTACAGCCTCCTGGTGGCTGAAGAGGCCTCTGGGGTGGAAAGATGCTGGTTCTGAAGGTCTCACCCAGACCCCTGAAGGTCAAGCCACTTAATGGGGTAGGTGTGTGCACACCCAAGTGCTGTTACAGGCGTTGGCCGGCCCTTCGGAAGGTGCCAGGGGCCTCTCTCACCTAGCCTGTCAGCTCGTAAAACAGAGACAAGACACCCACCTCACGGGGCTGCTGAGGGAGTGGGCAGTTCGGTGGAGACCAGCCTCGGTGAAGCTTTCCCCGTGACCGCATCAGGCAACACTGTCGCGCAGCCCGCGCCACCAAGCAGGGTGGCCAGTACAGAGTCCCCTGTGCCACTATTCTTTATATGGCCCCAAAGGGCCCTGCCTCTCCTGCGGCAGCGAGAAGGTGGCTCCTGCCCAGAAGCTGGAGATGGACTCTCCGCGGAGGAGGGAGAGGCACTGCCGGCAGGGTGGGCGTGGGTGCTCTGCCGGAGCCGGCACAGGCGCATGGCTGGGCCGTCCACCTGGCCTGGGTGCGAGGCGGGGATGAACAGCCCCTGCAGACCAGCTCTCCCAGGAGCTGTAACTGGGAGGGCGACCCTGCCCTGGGCTTTGGCTTTGGCGAGAACACTGAACTTCCAGCTTTTCTTTTAGTAATGATAATGCCTGCTAATGTTTATTGAGCCAAACACTAGGTTACAGGCCTTATTTAATCCCACGGGGACCTTAATGTAGCAGGGGCTATTATCATCCCTGTTTTATAGATGAGAAAACTGAGGCCCAGAGAGGTCAGTAGCTTTTCTAAGGTCACACAGCTATTAACCCAACTATAAACTCTCTGAGGGCAAGGCCATGCCTGCCTTTCCACAGCTCCACACCCAATGCCTGAGGCTGTGCTCGGCACACAGAATAGACAAAGTGGCAGACCTGGGATCAGAACCTACACAGTGGGGCTCATACTTAATCATCCTACTTCACCCTCTCAACAATGTGGGCAGACAGCACTGTTTCAGCTTTTAACCACTGAGGAGACGGGGGCTCAGAGACGGGGCTGAAGACCAAGTCGTGCGGCTGGTCAATCAGGCGGTCCGGATCAGAGCCAGCACCTCTGGTCTCCCGGCTCCGGACTTCTGATGCAATGGGCTCCTTTGACTTATCCTTCAAGAATGGACGGCTCTGGATGGGCCCCCGAGAGTGGGTGAGGGCCGCGGCAGGCAGTGAGTGTACTTCTGGCCCACAAAGGCACAAAGCCCACCTCAGAGGCCTGAGTCACCTACAGTGACTCTCATGGAGGGTGGCCAGGTGGGGCTGGAGCCCTAGGAGGTGGGGTGCACCTCTGGCACCCAGATCCTTCTAGCAGAGGCTAAACTGATTCCAAACAAAACCCTGAGGTCCTGGGGAGTAGCATCCCTGGCCTCTGCATGTGGTAGCTCTGGGATAGGCCTGGCATTCCAGCTAAGCCTCACTATGGGGAGACCTCCAAGGTGCAACACGCAAATGCTTGTGTCAAATTACAGTAGCCTGCTCTCCCAGGGGATGTGTGATGCCCTGGGAAGAGGCGGGTTCTGGCGCGTGTGTGTGTGCTGGGGATAATGGAACCTGGAGACAACCCTGAAACCTCCGTGTAGGAGGGATGGAAGCTGACGTAAGTAAGCCCTTGGTCCCCTAAGGGATCAGGATGGAGGGACCCAATTGAGCAAAGGATGACCATGAAAGGGGAAGGAATTGCCTATGACGAGATGGGAGCATGGGCTCGGGTAACAGGTGGCCCTGGAGTCAGGCCTGACTTTTCTGGTTATTATTAGCTGTGACTTGGTATAAGAGCTTTAATCTCTCCTGGCCTTGGTTTTCTCATCTGTGAAAAAGGGACTTAGAATATTTGCCTCATAGGGTAGGTGTGGTTTTTTTTTTTCTGTGTGATTTTTTTTATGAAGCTATTATTAATATACACTCTTATGAAGGTTTCACATGAAAAAACAATGTGGTTACTACATTTACCCATATTATCAAGTCCCCACCCATACCCCAACGCAGTCACTGTCCTCGGGTGTAGTGAGATGCCACAGAGTCACTGCCTTCTCTGCGCTACCCTGGTTTCCCCGTGAGCCCGCAGTTGTGTGGTTTTGAACAGGTGATGCATGCGCTCAGCAGCAGCTCCTAGTTCTTGGTGGGGTCATCAGGAGACAGTCAGTACATAGCTGACCCATTTGCGTATTGCTTGGCTCATCTCCACTAGACAATCGGCTCATCTCCGGAGGCCGGGATGTCTGCCTGTCTGTCCACTGCTGTATCCCAAGTATCTAGAACGGAGCCTTGTACCTGGTAGGCCCTCTATAAATGCCAGTAGAATGAAAGAATGAATGAATGAACAAACAATGCAAGGGAGTTATGTCTCTGAAACGTAAATGTCATGTGGCACACTCAGTGAACACGTGTTCAGTGGCGTCCTCTCTTGCAGGGCTTCCATCAGGCCATGGGTGGTCTGGCCCCGGCCTCTGCTCTGGCCTCCGCTTGCACCAGGCTCACTGAGCAGCAGCCCCAGGGGCCCCCGTAGTTCCTCACCTGGACTATGCCACCTCCTCCCATCACACCCCCAGCTGGGTTCCTATTTAACCTTCCAGTCTCAGCGCAAATATCACTTCCTTGGGGAAGTCCTTCAAGGGCTCAGTGTTCACACAGAAATCAAGTTTCTTTCCTTCCAAGCACTAATCTCAGAGAGTAACTAATTATGCATTAGTGTGATGACTGCTGTCTTCCTCCTCTGCAAGACCCCCAACTTTTGTGCCTAGGGAGACAGTACTGGTTTGGGTCACCACTGAAGGCCTGGCACTAGCCCAGGGCCTGCCCACAGCTGCGCTTTGTTGAAGGAATGAGCTGCTACAAAGCCTGGCTGTGTGAACGGCAGGGGGCCTGCTGCCTGGCACTCGGCACATACCGCTGAGCACGTCTGGGCTGATGTAGGCAGGGCTCCCCCTCTGGTCCTTCAGCAGGTCCCCCTCACTCACGAGATGCTTCCCAAGGCAGAAGTTGGTGATGGTTATCCGATGCGTCCTGGGAGCGGGAGGCAGGAAGTGAACAAACCTCAGCATCTGTGCTGCAGGTACCCCAGCTGCCCCCACTGCTCGCCCAGGGAGCAGAGGAGTGACACTCAGGTCCTTTTCTGCTCCCCTCGCCCCCCTGAGTTCCCCATGGTGGTGTGAGCAGTGCCAGTGGGGTGCTGGCACAGGCCAGTCACCCTGGTTGCCACCTGACGAGCTGGCCCCACAGGGATCTGCGTCACCCCAACCAGTGGGGGCTTTGGTGTGCCCCTCTGGACCTGCCTCCAGGCTGAGCCTCAGGCTACCACTTGGGGCTTGAAACAAATTGCAGAGAGCCCCAAAACAACCTCACATAATGTCCAGATGGGGAGTGACTAGCAAGTTAGTCCAGTTCCCTCATCGGCACATGAGGAAAAGGAAGTCCAGCAGAGCTCTGGAGTCCACCCTGGGGTACCGCTTCTGCCCCCTTTGCTGATGCGTTCGGTCATCACCCCTGTCGTTACCAACCGGTGTCCCTGACAGTACTGACACCAGTGCTCCCCAAGCACTTACAAGTGCAGACCTGGCTTCCGTGCCTGAGGGGGACTGCATTCAGCCCTCACAACAGTGTGAGGGAGAACTCACTGCCCCACTACCAGCTGATGCAATTAGGGCACAGAGACATGAAGGGACCTGCCTAGGGTCACACAGCTAGTGAGCGGTGGAGCAGGCTCCACACCAGGTCTGTCTGACCCCAGAACCCGCACTGTGGACTGAGAACAGTCAAGTGCACACCGTGTCCCTGGAGAGAGCCCAGTCCCAGACTTTCCCTTTTGTCTCATCAAAAAGCTGCTCACCCATCGGCGTATACTTCAGACTCCGCACCGGCCTAGACAGCCACAGATTCCCCCACCCAAGAGAGTCATGTGTAGGAGCAGCTCTGTGCTCTGACCCTTTGGGGAAGCTCACAATGTGAACAAAAAGAAGCCAACAGGGAGGATGCCTTACATTACACCTGGGAGGTGGGGGGTCGGGGTGGGCAGGCCCCCTTTGAGGCTTCTTTGCCTCTAAGGGTGTCTTGCTAGCCAAAAGTGAGCAGGGGCCACGTGCCCAGCTCCTGGTCAGCTGGCTGGGCGGAGAGGCTGCACGGGATGGCAGGGAGGGACGCTCCACCAGGGGCCTTGGGGTCCCCTCTCCCTGGACGAGTCTCAAGGGTGGAGAAGAGATCAGCTCAGGGGCAGAGTGTGGAATTCCCCAGGAGCCGCGTCCAAAAGGCTCCAAGAGCCCTTCAGCTATCTTGGGGAATTCGCTGGCAAAGGGCTTGGTGCAAAACAAAGGCCCGTCTGTCCTCTGCATTCCTAACGGAAACAGCCTCTCTCCATACAGGCCCACAAGATGCTGCAGAAATCGGACTGGTGGCCCCCAGGGCGGCCAGAGCTGGACAGTGCAGGCAAAGGGTCTCAGCCAAGGATCATGTTAAAAAGTGGGCTGCTCTGCGCTGAGCCCCCTGGGTCACTGCCCTGTGTGTGGGGCTGCTCAGGCCTCTCATCTGCAGGGCCCCCACGAGCAGAAGCACTGCGTTCTCTCCCTTGCTCAGAGATGCCACTGCAGCTGGGCATGTGTCCTGCAGGGGTTCTTTGAGTCATGAGACGCTGGGAGGAGGACAACTCGGGGGAAGAGTCTGGTGGGCATGGAAGTCAGATTCCTGGGTTCCAGCCTCAGGTCTACCACCTCCTTGCCATATAACATGTTAGTTAATCTGTCCCTAAACCTTACTTTCCTCATCAGTAGAACAGGGAAATAGTAGCACCCCACGCCCAGACTGTGCTAGGATTTAACAAGATAATCCCAGGGAAAGCACTGAGCCCGGGCCTGGACAATAGTAATTGATTACTAACTGCCAGCTCTGATTATCATTTCCTCCCCAGATGATAGGCGCACAGGCAGAGACTCCCAGTGGAAGCCCCTAGGAAACACAACATCCCTGTGTGGCGGGTGCAAAGCACCACCCCGCGACAAGCCCCGGAGCGCACGTGCCAGTGTGGCTGAGCTTCCCCAGCTTTGCCATAGCAGGACCCACCAGGCCTCTGTGCACGGAGCTTGAGGAAGACGCAGGCCTGAGACTGCAGGGCTGGGTGGCAGGGCCAGGCTGGCCTGCGCCGCTCTGCCCACTGAGGATCCTGGAATCTCTCCCACAGGAAACCACACGGTCAGCTCTGAGGCTCCTGAAGCTTGGCAATGCTCTCCTGCCCCCCTTCCCCCCCACCCCTCCAACCACCACTGCCCAAGTCTGCTGGGTGGTGCACGGATCCCTGGTAGTCCCAGACCCCCCAGGCTGATCCTGGCAGGAGGGAGCAAGAGCAGCAAGAGATGAAGGGAGGGAGCTCTGCGTCAGCAGGATCCACTCTGAGTGAGTCACTCTTTAGCTATGGCCCTTTGGGCTACCACAGTGTTTTTCTCCTTTTCTAGGAACTTGGTGTGCAACTTGCCGACCCAAAAAGAAAGGAGGAAGGAGAAAGAACCCACAGTAAACCTCACATAACCCTAAAGGGGATTTCAGAGTTCAACCCTTGCCTTTTACCCAAAGCAGTGTGAACTTGTCTTTGCAGCTGCCTCAAAAACACTTCTCCCTGTTTCCTTCCCTGGGGGAGCTCTATGCTGCTGCAGGGTGCAGACTAAAGCCCCCAGCTTGTCTGCTGCCTCTCCAGCTGGAGTCAGGACCTGGCCTGATGGGCAGGGAGGGGCTGGGTCTCCTCCAGGGTGGTCCTCGACTTCCCAGGGATGAAGTGAGGCCTGAGAGGGGAGGACTGTGCCACAGACAACAGAGACCAGGCCTGGGTGTTCAGTGTGGGTCTCTGTACACCACCATGCTGCCCCGTTCCAGAGCACCCACGACTCAAGTGAGAGGTGGCCAAAACCCGTCTCAGACGAAAGGGGGGGTAGGCAAGACGCAGGGGCTGAGTGACGTAGTGGTGCTCCACAATCCGAGGAAGAAACACACACACACACACACACACACACACGAGCTGCTACAGCTGAACTGGTGTTACTCAAGAGAGGTGTGACCTCCTGACTAGATTCCCAGAACCTGGGGGCCTGGAGAAGTGAGAGTGGGAGGCACACCCACCATGGAGACAGAGGCCTGGAGTGCTGCGGTGTTAGCTGTGCAGGAGCCCCAACGGCACATTCCGTAACAACCCTGGGATGCTCATTCAGAGGCTGGAGGGGACCTGGGCTCCACAGCTGGATGGACTTAGATGCTCAAGAAATATGCCCTCTCTTTGTGAACAGTGAGCCTGTAGTCCAGGGCAGGATGGTGACCAGCCCAGCAGCCCACAGAAGGCCAGGGCCTGCATCTCTGGCTCTAAGACAGTATGTTCTCAGGGCTGGGATAGTCAGTTCTTCAACACCTGGCCGCCTTGTGCAATTCAGAGCTGGGCCGGGGAGCCGCTGGGCCTCACCACTGGCAACCTCATCAGCCACACACAGCAGGCCGCCTCCTGAGGGAAGCGAGCAAGCACACGGGCCCCCCAGCCCCTCGCTGGTGTCGTGTGGGGCTGCACCCACGATGGGCTAAACCCTATTGGGCAGTTTCAGGTCTGTGGCCACCCTCTGCAGGGAGGTACACTCACATCCACTCCCACAAATGAGGGAATGGAAGCTCAGAGAAGTACTTGGTACCACAGCAGCTTCTCAATATACGAATGGATTAATGAGTGAATGAATAATCCAATAAACTCTCACAGTCTCAAGGGTAATTAAGAGGCAGTGCTGAGCTGTAAGCCAGGCTCACCCCAAGTCCTACTCCTCCCCAGCTTCCCTGGTTCTCTCACTCGGCCAGTCAGGGGTTTGAGCAGGACAGGGCCAGTGAAGGTTTTCCTTCTTCACTTGCTCAGGCCGGCAATCTTTACTCACCCTTCACGGACTGAACCAGACAGCCAGTCTCTGGCCCCAGCCCTCTGCCCTGGTTCTCCATGTAGTGACACCCACTCTCTGCTCAGCACCCAATCTGGCTGTGAGCTCCGGGACAGTCTGCAGCACCAGGGCTGGGTGATGCTGGCGGAAGGGTGGGGACAGGCAGACCCACTGAGGGGCTGCAGCATCCTCCCGATGCATCTCAGGCTGGCCCTTCAGGGTCTGGCGCCCCCATGCCCCTCCCCAGAGGCCTCTCTCCCCACAGCTTCTTTTCCTGAGGCTGCTGGGGTTTGGCCATTTCATAGGGACAGTAGGCCAGGGCCCCTCCTGGGTGACTGACCACATTATGGAACAAACCACTCTCCACCACTTCTGCTGAGATTTGCACTGCCTGCCATTTGCAAGCCCTCTGGCCTACTTCAACACCTGGAGGTGAGAAGGAAGTGAGTGTGAGAAGCCCAGGGAGAATGGGTGAGGGGGCCTTCCCAGCCTTGTGTTTCTAGCGTTATGGTGGTGCACAGAGTGCCTCTTCCTATCAGACCCGGGCCCCTGCACAGCTGGTACCCCTTTATTACTGCCCCAGATCACTAGGAAGGGGCCCAGACCCTCCGCCTGAGTGGGGTGACAGCCCAAGGCAGGGGCCTTGCATGATCTCCCTCTGCCACTGGTTCACCAAGGATGCTGGGGTGGGCCGCCCAGATCCCCACCAGGATGAGGTGTTTTCTCCCACTGCTGGGAGCATTGGCTTCTGACCACTCAGAGCTGTGTGCCTTTCCGGGAAGTCCCCTTAGCCAAAAGAGGTTGCCTTGCTGAAAGCTACCCCCCAGGTACGCATTCAGTGGCTGGTGCCCCTTGCCTCGATCTGGGACACCTGAAGGGCCCCTCCTGGTCGAGCTTTCCAGGCTGAGGCCCTGTCAGGACCTAGCACAGTCTCTCTGCCTAATGCTGCCCCTTTTCCCTGAAAGCACACCCGGTAAGCCTCCTGCATGCATATCTCAGTCTGTTCCCTGGGAACCCAACCTCCTCACTTTGCTTCTGTCATTCCTTCGCCCAGCTCTCCATTTTTTTATAGTCATTTGGTGAGCACCTACTAGGCACGACAAATGAACGGACTAGGGAGGAGCTCTGAAATCCTTCCCAGAACTCCCTCTCTGTGGCCTTTAATACCACACCCCCGTTCCCCCTGGCCAACAGCAAGCACCATACTCCCCTGTGGCAAGAGACAGAAGAGGGCATCCCACGCTCCATCCCTGGGATTCCTGGGGGAAGGAGACTGTTGAGTCAGAATCCCCAAGGGGACACTGTAGGGAGCTGGGTAGCGCAGCACGTAGCCTGTCCCAACCCCAAGGTGACATCAAGGAGAAAGGGAAGCGAGTCTTACCTCTTATTGAGCACCATGTTCCCAAGCTTCAGGTCTCTGTGCACAATGTTTTTCTGGAAAACAATACGCACATGGCTTATAACATGAAGGTGAGAGCTGAGGTTGGGCCCAGCCTGTAAGATGTAGGCTCTCCAGGGTTTGGGAAGGCAGGAAAAGCCCTGTGAAATAACTCTAACCTAGTGCCTTGATCTGTAAGGCTGGACCCTTCTGAGGCCTTATTAACCATGCCCACAAAGAGGGTGGTGTGTGAGCCTAGTCAGTCTCTGCCCCACCCAGGGTGTTTCCCCAGCTCTCCCCTCAGGGTAGCAGCCAGTGGGGAAACCACTCCTATCTGCACCTCTATCAAATGTCCCACTGGGAAAAAACAAGCATCTGCCTGGATCTGGGGTCACCCAAAACCCAGATGAGCTCGCGTGGTTCCGGTGACCAAGAAGCTGTGTGCCTGGAAGGGGCCAGGCTCTCCTATCCTGTACCTCGGGGTACCTGACACCCCAATCCTAGAAGAAGCTCAGAGACAGGCTGTGGCTGCCTCCCATGTGTATCTCACAGTCTGCCCTGAGTTGGACACTACAGTGTAGCCTCTTGACAGATGGGTTACTGCTGCACGGGGCTCTGCTGGGCTGCCCAGGCCGTGCCTCCCCAAGAACGCCTGCAGCCGCAGCCCAGTGGCCCATCAGGAGTGGCACCTGGCCACTTCCCTGGACATTCCCAGCTGCAAAGCACACCTGGGTGAGGGAGGGACAGAGCCATATCTGCTGAGCAGCAACAAGAAGGGTAGCTTTCCACAGCATATGGGGCCCTGAGGCCTCTTGTCCCTGGGGTCCAGGACGCTCCTGGGGCAGAGAAGGAGGGCGCTGCGGAGGGGCAGAGCCTCACCTGGTGCAGGGCCTCCACCACTCGCACCACGTCGTAGAAGATGACCACAGTCTCCCGCTCGCTGAGCCTCTTTTCCTTGATGACGTAGTGCTGCAGGTTGATCAGGTCGGCCGTCTTGTCACTGAAGTCATGTGCACAAAGGCAGTCAAGGACAAGGCAGATGCGCTTCTTCATCTTCTTAACCATTCGGCTGGATTCTGTGTCCTCGACAATCTCACAGGTGCGGTCCTGGAAGGCAAGGGGCAGACTAGGGCTTGGCTGTGGGTCCAGCAGGGCCAGGGCCAGGGCTTTGGGACTCTCCTCCGGAGTTGGGTACACAAACCAGTGAAAGAGCCTGGAACAAGCCTGCATGTCTGTGGGCAGTAGGGGCCTGAGGCCAGGGCAGCATGGACCATGTGGCCACGCAGCAATGCCGGGCTTCCTGAGTTCCAGTGCCAGGCCCGGCCAGGGGCTGAGGTTAGAGAGGCTCAGGTTTAGGCTTCATGCTTTGATCCTACTGCAAAGGGTTCAGATCTGAGCTGGGCATTTAAAGCCAAAGAGCCCTCTGAGCCCAGTATGTAGGCAGCAAACACAGGGCCTTGGGCCACCTTCCTCTGTAGCACTTGAGGGGATTCCAGCACTGACCCATGTAAACTTCCGGCCAATGTCCAAGATGGTAGAAGTTAGGTTCGGTGTGTCCAAGACAGCTGCTCTCACATGGAAGCAGGACTCCCAGGCAGCCATGTAACCATGTTACATGGCCCCTGGTACTGCCCCTGATGGCTGGGCTCAGGCCACAGCGCCATCTCATCCTGGCTGTGTGGCCTGGGCCAGTTCACATAACCTCTCCAAGTCTCTGGTTCCTCATCTGTTAAAGGGAACTAGCCCCCTTTTGTCACAGGTTGTCCAGAGAATGAGACCACCCATGCCAAGGGCTTAGTTTCCCCCCAGCCAGGGCTCAGTAAGTGGGTCCTGCTACCAATGCTGCAGTTGCAAGCTCTGGACCCACTTTCCTTGCTGAAAAAGTATTTCAAGTAAGACAAAAAACAGGTACATGGGGACTTATATCCCACCAGCTTGAGGAGACCTTCAGAGTGATCCCAGCAGACTGGCAGTGGCCTCTGGGCAACTCCAAAGGACTGAATATTCCTAAGAGCAGGATCACACCTCTTATTCTCTTTCCCCGAGGCCCAGCACAGTGTCTGGTACACAGACAACTCCAGAAATACTTTGAATCACCAAGTTCTCTCAGCCAAAGTTATATAACCAAGGCCAAGATTTGAAAGCTATCAGAGATGAAATACTAAGATATTACAATCACCCTCAGTATGAGTTCATGTTTAAGGGAAGCTCTGATTTTCAGAGTTGCCTAATGATACTCTTAAGTAGTCTCTAATCACACATCTAAGAATAAAGACCTTGGTGGGGTGTACATGTGGGGGTGGGAGTTTTCCACTGACTTTATTTCAGGAAATCAAGCTGACAAAGAGGTTTTATTGCCTGAAATAACAACGAGGATGAGAGTGTGATGGTGGCAGCTCAGTGCTTTATGCGCTTTCATTCATCCCCCCAACCACCTTCTGAGGCAGACACCCATCATCGCTGCCCCTATTTTACAGATGAGGAATCTGAAGCTTAGGAACCTGAAGTATCTTGCCCAAGGTCACACAGCCTGAATGCAAGGCTGCCGGCTCTGAAACCTGTGTGTTGCCCTGATACCATGGTGCCTCTCAAGTACCAGGTCCATCCTAGCAGGAGTGGGCCCTGGTCAGCATCTCTGCCACAGGGCTCTGCAGAAGGTCTGCTGGGGGATGGAGCAGGCGGCCCCCCATATTCTGAATCTGGTTCTTCATTTCTGGAGACAGTTTCAGTTCCACCCTGAGGAGGGCTCTTTTAGTACCTTTCCTAAGGGACCTGGAACATCCAAGCACGGAGGCTCAGGGACACTTGCTGAACAAACTGAAATGCCTGGAAAGGCAAAAGGACTGTTGGTATGAAAACCAACTGCGGCGATCGACAGGTGGCCCTAAATGCCTGTTCTAGCTCACTGCCCTGGTCGGGCCAATTCCTCACAACACAACTAGAAAGAGCCCTGTGTCTTTAAATGAGTTCCTCCTTTCCTCTTTTCTCGGAAAAGAGTCTCTAATAGAAAGAACTGTGGGCATTCCCGTTAGGCTGTGATCACCACAGCAGGGGCCCTGCAGCAGCTAGCTGGCCCCAGCCTGACCTCCAGCCACCCCGCCCAGGAAGCCCGGACACACCCAACATGCAGGGACACTTGGGGGAGTTGCTCACAGTACAGATGTGGCCCCAGCAAGCACCAGGCTCAGGAGCTAGCCAGGGCTGGGGGCTGGGGAGGGGGCCAGGCAGCCTGCTCTGCCACTCACCTGGAAGAGCCCGTGGTGGTGAACCACGCCATCCTGCGTGTGGAGGAGGGAAAGCAGAGAGTACTCGGTGTGTAACAGCATCTTGCCTTGCCTCTCCTCTTGGCTTTCCATTCCTTGGTCCCCCCTCTCCTCAAGGGTAAGGATCTTTAGGAAGGCACACACACAAAAAAACAAAGACCAAAAACTGAAAAAAACTTTACTTTACAAAACAGTGATTAGAATAAGAAAAGTGGGGGATTCACATTCACCATGCAACACTTGCACACACACGCACACATGTACACACGAAGTAGAACAGTTTTTCTTAATGTGATGGCAGTGTAATTTATGCGCAGATAAGGCTCTTTAAATCAGGAGTTGTGCAGAGCGAGACGGTGTGAACTTGATTGCTTCCTGGGAAAAAACGGTGCTACTCTTGTTCACAAGTGGGGTAGGTGCGAAGGTGGAGAGGAGGGGAGAGCTAGAACAGGCATTTAGGGACGGCCCCCAGGTCCCCTGCCTCCCCCCACCCCTGGTGCCTCACTTACCTTCAGCTGATAGAAGTCATCTGTGCCATCTTTCCTTGCCAAACACTGCACGATGCTTGGCACTGGTGAGTTGCCCAGACGGGGACCTACGGCACAGAGCCACCGGCTTACTCTTTAGAAGCCCTGTCTATCGTGGCTTCATGTCACCACGTGGTCTTTTGGCTAGATCTCTTCAGGAAGGCACCACAGTTCATATCCACTGAACTCATCCCACAACCCCAAGTTTCCTGGTGGAGAGTTCTCACGGTCTCCCCTCCAAAATGGAGGAGTATGTGTGCATCTCCGTGAGGTACACCTGGCCGATCCCGGCACACCTCTCAGGAAGAGGGGTTTTTCAACAGTGGGTGCATCCTGGAATCTCTGAGGTGTGTGTTAAAAAAAGATATCCCAGCTGCAACCTGGGCCCTCTGAATCTGCAGCTCCAGGTAAGGATCCAAGACACTACAGCTTCACCATATTCCCTGGTAGTCTGAGAGAGCCACCTGGCAGCAATCCAAGTACCAGCTTTTGGGAACTTCCGTACTCCGGCTTGTTGTCCTGTGACAGCACCCTGCCTGAGCTTTCAGAGTGTAAATCAGGTGAGTCAGTGTCACTGCACTGCTAAAGTCCCTTAATAGCACTCCACTGCTCTTAATATGCAATCAAAACTCCTTTTTTGGCCCCCAAAGTCTTGCATGATTTGGTTCCTGTCCACCTTTCTAACTGATTATGTGCCTCCCACCCCCACCATACTCCACCCCCACTGGGCTCTTAATTCCGAAGATGTTAGGCCTTTTCCTGCCTCTGGACTTCTGTGCTTGCTATTCCTTCTGCCTGAAATGCTTTTCTCCTGCTTTTCACATGACTGGCTCCTTCTCAAACTCAGTGTCAGCTCAAATCACTTCCTCACACAGAACCTTCCTTGTCTACACTCTCTCTAGGCCCTTCTTAGCTCACATCATCTTGTTTACTTCCTTCCAGGCCCTCACCACCCCCAGTGATGATCCTGTGTGTTGTTTACTCTCTGTTCTTTTTCCATCTAGAATGTTAAGTTCGGTGAGGGCAGGGACTTGTCTGTCTTGTTCGCTGCTGCCCCCTGGCAAACACCCACAGTAGCCACTACGAACTAGCTGCTGAAAGACTGGGGCTGGAACTATCCTGTGCCCATAAGTCCGGGATGCCATCCCAAATCAAGACTCACAGTCTCTAGTTGCTGGGAGAACGGGCATCCTCAAGGGCCACCCCCTGCCACCCCGAGCACAAGGAATTTGGATTTGCTGGGCCTCCAACATCACGCGAAAGGCCCTGCTGCTCCTCTGGACTGCCGGGAAGCCTTAGTTCTGCAGGATTTCTGTGCCAACTTCACAGGAGGTTTGGGGGGGCTACACCAAACGCTTTGTGAAATTAACTGTGCCTTCTAAGAATGGTCAAAGAAGTGCCTTGGATTATGGACCTCGGGTTCTAGAGCTGCTTGTGTGCTTCCTGTGGGCGACATCCTGGGGGGCACACACAGGAGTTGCTCGGGGAAGAGACAGCCTGGCTCTCAGCTGAGACTGATCCAAGCTTGGTGCACACAGCAAAAATGACAGCTCTGGGTATGGAGTGGCCTAAGGCCCTGGATCTTCCACTAGCTCACACAGGCTCCAGTTAAAGTGATGAAGCTAGGCCCAGGCCAAGGGTGGGTCAGGCCTCCACACCGTGGTAGGTGTGGTACCTCACTCTGCACAGCAGCAGGTCTGCTGTGCACGCCAGTGCACCCTGCCCTGGCCTGGCACCCCAACTCGTCCAGTGGTCAGAAGCTTACCCAGGATGAACGGTCCAGCTCTCTTTGCATTATTTCCAGAAATCCCACTTCCTAGAGCCTTTGCCCTGGCCGATGTTTCTCCAGCTCCTCTGTCTGATGCTCTCCGCTTCATTCTCAGCTCTAGACAAGACAGAAAAGAATGTTTCTCACCCAGCAAGTCAGCAAGTTTCCTTATGCTAACCCAGCCTGCAAGCCTCTGACTTGGGGATGTGTCACACAGCTGCAGCTGCTGGTCCTGCCGCCTCCTCCCTCCTAGAGGAGCTCCAAAGGTTCCCAGTGACAAAGAACTGTGGCTCCTTTACTTGGGACTAATTAGGGGCTCAAGGCGGAGGTACTTCAAGGCAGCAGGTATTGGCTGCAGAGGTGGACAGCCAGCATACCTCAAAGGGGCCGAATGCAGAGAAGAGGACTCTGGGCTTTGTGCAGATGCAAACAGGGGTCCCCAAAAGCCCACCACAGAGACAGAGGATGCAGGCCCTGGAGTGACTGTTCTCAAAGCAAGGCCAAGTGGACCCACGGAAACCCTACTGATCTGATCTTGGGCATGGTGGGGACTGGGGCTCAGGAAATGGCACCATGAGGCCTGGGATTCTTATGCTTGTGAAGTGTGAGGATGACTGCCCTCAGAACTCTCTCAAGCTCTCCTTGACTCTTAGGTCAAGAATACCCCAAAATTGTCAATGAGGGGTTTACTTTCTCTTTTCTTTTTCCTATTTTCAAATATTTCTTTAATTACTTTTAAGAAAAATATATTGTGCATTCAAGAACCAGTTCAGGATACCAATGGAGCTCCCCAAGCACTTGTTTTGCCTGGTAATCCCTATCTCCTCCAGGGTTAGAATGAAAGGTGGACACAGGAGCCAGATTCTAGAAGACATTAATCTCTAGACGTGGATTTAAGAAAAAAGAAGAGTTGCTCCTTCCAGCTTTCATAGCTAACACCTTAGGAATGCAGTGTCCTGGAGGTGGGGCAGGAAACATATACACAGATGACTTCCACACGGGGAGTGCAGAGGGTCCTGGGGATGCCCAGGGAAGCTCCCTGAGGAGACGCTACTGGAGTGGACTGGGCAAAGGGCAAGAAGGTCATTCCAAGCAGAGGACCTGGGTGAGCAGGTAGGAAGTGGCAGGCAAGCAACCGAAGTCTGAGTAGTTTCTGTTGCTGGAGTGTACACCATGAAGCAGGGAGTGGGGAGAGGTGACCCAGAGAGTGGGGGCAAGGGCCAGATCTAGGGGAACTGATGGCCACATTAGGAGTGTAGCTTTACCCTTCCCCAAAAGGCTTGGGAACACTGAGCCTTGAAGTACCATGGCTTTTTTTCATACAAAAGTAATTTGCATTTCCTATAAAAACATTAAAAATACAGATATGCAAAAATAAGTAAGGTTCTTATAATCTCACCACCCAGACATAATTACTGTTAACATTCAAGCTGATTTTCCTGAGTCTTTGTTTGTATGTGTGTGTGCTTAACAGTCCTCATTATTACAAAAATTTGGACCTCACCAATACCATTTTGTAAGCTTCCTTTTCTCTCATCTAAAATACATTACGAGAGTGAATTTTACGGTATGTAAAATATAACTCAATAAAGCCATAAACAAAACAGAACAAAAAACACTGTTAACATCCCTGTATGACAATATCCCTTTGTGGCGACACTTGAAATAGCTCTACAGTCTTCCTGGTAAGAATATATTGTGATTTATCAGACCACACCCCTATTCATGACATGTAGATTCCCCTATTCATGACATGTAGATTCTTTCCATTTTTTATATATTTTACTAACAGTTACACACATACATCTTGGCTGACTTGTCTCTCTCCCTCAGGATAGATTCCAAGCAGTGGAACTGCAGGGTTGAACAGGGCGCACGTTTTTAAAGGTGTCTGACATACCCTGCAGGCTGCTCCCAGGGAGGCTGCCAATTCATGTTCTAACAGCAGCAGTCCCAGACCCTGCACCAGAACCAAGTAGTTCCTTATTTCTGAAAACTGCCAAATTGATGGGCAATAAAAAGCATATCATTGTTTAAATTCATAATTCTTTGATTATTCATGAGGTTGAACTTGTTTCACCAGCTAACTGGTTGTATGAATGATTTTTTTAATGAATTTCCAGTTCGTATTATTTTTCCATTTTTTATTGCCTTGTGTATCTTATTGATTTTAGGAATTCTTTATACAATAAGGCTCTAACTAACCTAGGATGTAGTTTTCTTAACCTTTTAACTGTTTTAATTTAAAAATGGTTAAATGTTTAGGGAGTCAAATAGTTCTCTTTTCCTTTAGTTTGTTTTTGTTGTTCTATTTGGAAGACTGCCCCTACTCTGAGAACAAGTGCATATTCACTAGTTAGCTTCAGTCTTTACATGCTGCCATTTTGGCCCTTATTCTAAACCCCAGGAGACTGACTCCATGTAGTGAACTGGAAAGTAGGAGAGGCAACCCAACTCACTTCTAGTCCAATCTACCAGACTTGCTTCCTCTTTTCCCCAATTTGTTTTCAGAGTTGTGCCACTGAAGAACAGACCCACGATTTCATGCTGAGAATAACTAGAACCATGTAATTCAGTAGGCCCAGACAATCCCCAGATGGGGCAGAAGCCATGGTTAGGCTTGGCCATGACTTTGCCAAAGAAGCTCATGCTGGAAGCAGATTCAAAGTAATCCACATAAAAGCAAGAAGAATGAAACTGTTAGAAAAATCTTAAAAAGCTGGCCAGTAATGCATCAGCAACAGCGTTTCCACTCTTTGCCTGGCTAACTTCTATACATTTTTCTCAATTTAAATATCACTTCCTCAGAGAGGTCTTCCTTGATATCCCCACCACCAATGGGTCCCAGTTAGTCTCACTCAGGACCCTATAATTTTTATTCATGCCACTTTCCATATTTTGTGATTATGTTTGTGATAGTGTGTTTATATGTTTAATGTCTTTCAACCACCACTAGACTAAAAATTCACGAGGGAAAAAAAACCCCATTGCATCCCCACTGCCTCTGGCCCAGCAGACACTCTGTGAGTGGCTGGATGCCATCCCTCCAGTTGGTGATGGTTCTGAGTGGGTCAGCAGCCCTGTGCTGGAGCCCCCTGCCCTGCTAGATGAGCTGGTTTCACTACCATTCTGGCCATGTTCTCCCTCTTCCCTGGAGCACTAAGCTGCCTCTCTCTTTCTGGTTCCCTGGAGAGCACCATGGAGGATTCAGCCTATCTGTGTAGCCCCTGCCTAGGTGCCTACACACAGGCATGGTCTAGACAACAGTTTGCCGGGGGCAGCTGCAGCACAGACAATGAGTGGGCTCAGCCTGACCCCACCCAGTCCGCTCAGATTCACTCAAGCAAATGGCATGGGAACAGCTCCAAAATGTAGGCTGGCAGAAGGATGGGAGCAGACGGGCAGGGAGAGGGAAAGGATGCTGGCAGGGGAAGTGGCAGCAAGGCCGCTTCCCTCCCTGAATATCCCCTCATGCCACCCAGAGCTGGGGAAGCAACGGAAGCAATGTGAAGAGGCAGGCCTGGAAAATCGGAAGCTGCTGCAGGCTCTCTAGTAGGTGAACACAGACAAACTGCCCAGGGACAGGTCCTCCTGTCCCTGGTTCCCTAGCTGATGCACAGGGAGGATATGCCCCACCCTCAAATCATGTTGATGTGGCCCCTCCAGAGACACACCTGCAAATGGTCTGCAGATGTTCCCACATGGGAGGCTGCTTTGAGGGACCCTGGCTTCACAGTGAGATCTGTGATGCAGAAGCTCTGGCAACCCTGGACTCAGAAGGACTTGTGGCCAGACCCCTATGTCCTCAGGCTGGGTTGAAGGGCCCTGGCCCAGGCTGGCTAAGAGGCAGCCATTTGCTTGGTGTCTTCTCGGCCCACTGCTCAGCTCCCCAGGAACTCAGCAGTCCTGGCTTAGAAGTCTCTGGTGCTTTAAATCTGTTAACTATTCTGTGTGCTATCCTCCCAAGTAGCACCAGTTCCCTTAGAACCTGGACTCAAGAGGGAGCTCAGTGAGGCAACAATGGGGTGAGGGGCGGAGGCCAGGAGGGAGGCACTGAATGAGAAGCCAGCCTGGCGTCCCCACTGCCTGCAGGCTGTGCTCCTCGATCCTGGACGCAGGGCATTCTGTTTGCCTGGCCCAGCCTGTGGAAAGAGTTGTGGGCCTCAGCTCTGCGACAGCCTCCGCAGCATGCTCAGAAAAGGGGACGCCTGCCTTACCCTGTCGATTTGGGCTTAAGGTCGTCTTACTCCAGGGCTGCTGGGTGATGTGACGGTAACTTTCCCAGAAGGCAATTGTGGATAAAATGAAGGTTCCTATGGCTAGGATTTTTACCTGGCCCTCGTTGGCTAGCTCACTACACACGTATGGGCAATATATCATTTTGACTCAGAGCCCTGCCCAGTGCTCTGGGCAACACGGTGGCATGGCTGCAAGGCTGCAGGAGAGCAGAGCAGGGGCTGGAGTGGTGGCAGCACCGAGGACAGAGGCCCAGAGAGGCAGAGACCAGCCTGCTGCATGCAGACACGCTCTGAGTGGACGGGATTCTAGTGATTGACCTGCCACTCTAGTGATTGAAAGTTGGGTATAACCCTTTCACCCCAAGAACATTTTACTGTCATTTCTTTGGTCATTTTGAATCCTTAGTGAACTTGCCTGGGGCTGAAACCCATTGGCAAGATAGCAATGAATGACAAATAAAGTTCTAAGTCCATGATGCTGAGTCCAGGGGTGGAGTATGACAGGGTACACGACAATTAGGTGAGGTAGAGCCAGGCAGGGCACCCTAAGGCAGGGCATGTTTCAACACCACCAATCCCAAAAGGAGGTGGGATGCAAAGAGAGGTGGTACTGAGAGCTGTACAGCTCAGTTTTTCCTCAACTCCACTCATCCACAAAGCAGGGGAAGCCTGGCCAAGGCAAGGAGGGTCCCAAAACTCATACCAGGAAGCATCCCCACAGGCCTCCATACAGGTACACAGATGCACGGCCCCAGGCAGAGGACACAAGTGCACGCAGAGAGCTGGAGTGAGTCCCCATTCCCCACAAACATGAGGGACAGCGACAGGCCTGCCCATATGTGCAGGAAGTTCTGCACTCAACTTTATCCTAGGCTTCTTGTTGCAACTTCTGGGTTCCTGGAGAGATGGCTGACCCTGCAAACCTAACCAGTGAAGGCAGAATGAAAGGGCAATCCCCTCAAGAAGCAAACAATGGACCCTGGCCCAGTACACTACTTGCTGTGTATGCATGTGTGACTACAACAGCTGGTGGCCACCACTTGTCAGCAGCTTCTAATGCCCGGTAGGAGCCAAGGGACTGTATCTACGCTGCAGGGTAGGGCTTAGCTGATGGTGTCAAGATTCAGGCTGCCTCTGTCAGCAGCCCCTATCCCCACAAACCCTGCTGTGCCCCCTCCCTGCCACCCTTGCCAGGTTTCTTGGCTCTGTTAAACATAACAAATCAAACAAAATAAAAGTTCCTGAGCTGTGCAGGCCTCTGTCTTCTGGACTTTACTTTTCGCAGTGTCTACTGAAGGCAGCGACCCTGCACCTCTGTCCAGCCTACCTGGTGTCTAGAAGTGAGGGCAGAGTTCCCATCCATCCCTGGCCTCAATACTGTCTGCCACACATGTGTTAAGGGCCTGTACAAGATCTGTACAAGACCCCAGGAGGGAGGGGAAGAGTCTCTGCCCGTAGGATACTAAGGCAACAAAACAACATGGTTAGCAAGTGATTCTGCACTCAGAGATGAAAGCACTGGGGCCCTGGCTGTCCTGTGCCTGGCCCAGTCACCCTCAGGCTGAAGGCTCACCATCTTGACCTACATAACCCACACTGGCTGGGAATCTCTGAGTCAGAGCTAGGGTTTTGGAGCAAGCCAAACTTGGTTCAAACTCCAGCACCTTCACTTAATAGTGATGAGATATGGGGCAAGTTACTTATTTGTTCTTCTGTATCTACAAAATTCAGAGTTCAATGCCTACCTCACAAGACTGGTCTAAGGACTAAGTGGGATAACTCACTCAAAAGGTTTGGCAGAGTACCTAATAGCATACTGAAAGCATTTGATAAACTGTGCTGTTATCAGCTTAAACACAGTCACTTTGCATTTCTTCCCCCAAGCAGAAAGGGATAGTTGGGCACCAAACTGGAGAGGTGGGGAGTAGGGAGCAGGAAAAGGACAGTAACCAGACTGAAGGCTTAAGAGACTTTGAACCTGCCGCTGCTGGCTTGCGACTACGGTCTGGCGGGGTCTGGCAGCCAGCCTGAGTGACATGTTCAGCTCAGTGTGGGAACGAGAGGGGCCTGGAGGTTAGCTGAGCTGCTCAGGTAGAGGGATGCTGGGCAGTGCCAGGTCCACGCTCTCTAGTGAGGGCAGAGTGTAGTTCTGTGGGCCAATGGGAGCACCTGCTCTTCTGAGCAGAGGTGCACAGCATCTCACCCTCATTCTGCTCACTGCTCTGTCAGGGAAGGAGAGACTGGAGCACCAACTGGCAATGACCAACTCAGAGCACAGTAAGGGCCTGTCTAGGGTGATGAGGCCACCCCAAATGGGTCTGTCATCATGATCCACTTGCAGGGCAGGGAGGAGTCTGGAATTAAGACCTAGTGTCTCTAGTCCAAGATTTCTTGGACAAGGATTGAGAGAGGAGGACAGAGTACATATACTGGGGTGTGGAAGTTTTTACTATTGAAGGACATAACTTCTGGGTGTATGCAATTTTCAGAACTACTGAATTATGCAATGAAAAGACCTGAAATTCACTGTGTGTAAACATACCTCAATTAAAATAAAAGCCAGCTGCAAACTTAACTAAATGGTCAAAGTTAATATCATCAATAACAGAACGAACTGACATCATGTTACTCCTGATATGATGCACTTAGAATCACTTATGTTATTATTTTTTCTTGCCAAAAATGCCCAACTTGAATCTGATCATGAGACAAACCCAAATTGAGGGACATTCAACAAACAGGCCTGTATGTTTAAAAAACATCAAGTCGAATATGCACCCCTATTTTTATCGCAGTACTATTTACAATAGCCAAGAAATGGAAGCAACCTAAGCGTCCATCAGTAGATGAATGGATCAAGAAGAGGTGGTACATATACACAATGGAATATTATTCAGCCATAAGAAGAAAACAAATCCTACCATTTGCAACAACATGGATGGAGCTAGAGGGTATTATGCTCAGTGAAATAAGCCAGGCGGAGAAAGACAAGTATCAAATGCTTTCACTTATCTGTAGAGCATAAGAACAAAGCAAAAACTGAAGGAACAAAACAGCAGCAGACTCACAGAACCCAAGAATGGACTAACAGTTACCAAAGGGAAAGGGACTGAGGAAGGTGGGTGGGAAGGAAGGGAGAAGGGGAATAAGGAGCATTACGATTAGCACATATAAAGTGTGTGGGTGTGTGGAATACGGGGAAGGCAGTATAGCACAGAGAAGACAAGTAGTGATTCTATAGCATCTTACTACGCTGATGGACAGTGACTGTAATGGGGTTGGTGGGGGGGACCTGATGATGTGGGGAATCTAGTAACTACAATGTTGCCCATGTGATTTTATATTAATGATACCAAAATGAAAGGAAAAGATGAAAGAAAGAAAGAAAAGAAAGGGAAGGAAGGAAGGGAGGGAGGGAGGGAGAAAGGAAGGAAGGAAGGAAGGAAGGAAGGAGGAAGGAAGGAAAGAAGGAAGAAAAAGAAAAGACAACATCAAGTTGATGTTTAAAGAAAGGCTAAAGAACTCATCTAGATTGAAGGAGATGAAAGACATGTGACAAGTAAATATGATGGGTGATCCTGAGGGGAAAAAGTTATAAAGGACATGATTGGGCAACTGGCAAAATCTGAATATGGATTGAATATTAGATGACAGCATTTTGTCAACATTAAACTTCCTGAATTTGAAAATTGCATTGTGGTTATATAGGAGAATGTCCTTATTCTTAGGTGACAAATGTTGAAGTGTTTGGGGGTGAGGTCACAATGTCTGCCATTTACCCTCAGGTACCCAGGGACAGAGGAGCAAGTGCAACCAGCTGGAATAGCTCCCAAGACCCTGGAGGAAGCTGTTGTCCAGATTCACAGGTTCAAAGGAATTTCTTGTGGGCACAAAGCCCACAGTGGAAGAACTTGGAATCTCATACTTGTTGGCATGAATAGGACTTCAGTCTTGAATGTCCCCTTTCCTCTCTCCCAAACACTGTGCTAAAGGAATGGTGGTGGGGGTGGGGTGGGGATGGGGGTGAAAAATGAGGCCGTTGTGCAATCTCCAGGTCTGCCACCTGGTGGCGGCTTTCTGCAGCATATCTTCAGAGGGTTTCTCCACGAGGTGCAAGTTGGGGAGTCGGGGCACTGCCCTCCATGAGGCTGATCAGGAGGGATGCAGAAACGACTCCAGCAGAAGACCCCACCTCAGCTACCTGCATAACTGGGGCTGGACAAACAGACCCCAGCAGGCTGCACTTTCTCCTCTGCTCATGGACCTGGGACTGTAGTATGTCTGTCTGCTGTGGGGGTCCTCCAACACTCCCATGGTCTTCAGGAAGAAACCCAAACTCCTCAGTAAGCCTGGCCAGACCCAGGCTACCTCTCCAGCCTCACTACCCTTCTATAAACCCTAAATCCAGCCATACCAAATGACTCACAATTACCTGAGTGTGCCATGGATATCTTTGCCCTGACTGCCTCTCCCTGGTTGGCTTGTCCCGCTCCCTCAGTCCTCACTGGCATCACCTTCTGAAGCCAGTCCTTTCTTCCTCCACTCCCACAGCACCTGAGCATACCCCCATCGCCTCCCTGTGTAGGAGGCTACAGCCCCTGGTTTATCTGTCTGACTCCCCCATCCTGGGCTGTGGGCTCCCGAGGGAGCAACTCCACTAGAGTAGCCCCCACCGAGGAGTGAACCCCATCCACAGGATGCCTGTGGCTTGGGCCCAACGCCTCACTGGCGAAGGGGCAGAGTAGCCCCCTTCTTGCCGAATCCAGCCAAAAGATCTGTTTTCCTGCAGCAAGACTGGGCATGTATGAGTGACAGCCTGGCCTGTCTCTCACACCAATAACAAGCCCTCCTGGCCACTCTAGGTTTGTAGCATGAAGGTCCTTCTGCTGGTCAGAAAATTCCTACCACTCCTGCTTCCTCCAGACAAGAGAACTTCCAGCCCAGCTGTGCACGCTGACTACACCCTGAAAGACAGAACGAGTCTCGAGGTGAGCGGTGTGAAACCTGAATACGTGCCCTAACTAAGATCGTGTGGGTCCACACTTTACAGACCAGATTCCCTCCACACTAGAGGGCTGCCAGTTCCCTGGAAAATTCCCTGGGCCCCTTCCTGGATAGGGAATTTTGGACTTAGAACCCACGTGGAGGCCCACACCCTCACATTAACTATCACAACAACTAACTTTTGCACATGGCTTTATAGCTGACAAAGCACTTTCAAATACATGGTTGTAACTGATTGACCCCCACCACCCATGGCCCCCAAACACAGCATTTTCTAGAAAAAGGAATTGAGACTCAGAGGTACTGAGAGATCTGCCTCAAGTCTCCTGGCTAGCTGGTGAGAAAGGTGAGATATGAACACAGGTTTTTCAACTCTGAATCTCATGACCTTGTTCAAATGCTAGTTTCTGTCACTCACTTTCTTAGTGACCTGAATGAGTCACTTACCCTCTGTGGGCCTCAGTTTTCTCATCTGTCAAAAAGGGATGACTGAAGGATTGGAAGTGATTCCGTGGCTGGTGGTGTCACAAGGTCTTTGCTGAGTGAAAGGTGCGTGTCCCTGCCCCACTCTGAGGTGGCCTCCCTGGTGCCAAGTCTCTCCAGGTGCATACCTTCTTAACCATCATTTGACTGGCACCTACTGCTTGCCAGGACGGTTCTTAGTATTTCCTACATTTTCCTTAAGTCTCACAACCTTAGGAAGTAAAGATTTCCTCCTTTTACTGTTGACAAACCAAAGCCTAGAGACCCTGGCCCAGATTACTGGGCCCAGTTAGGCTGCTTGAGGCCTGTTTTCTACTTCTGCCAGATGGCTGGAAGGGGGCTTTGTTTGGGGGCCTTTCCTTTTGAGTTTGAATGACAGCCGTCCGTGAAGCAGGCATGAACACTCTCCCCGGGAGCCCGAAGGCTACATGCAACCTCTCAGGAACTCCCTGGAAGCCATTTGCTTCTGTGCTCAGGATGGATGCTGGGGGGAAGGGGGAGGCGAATTAGTAATCCGTCGGCCTCAGCCAGGATTCCCTGATGACAAAGATTCATGCATGTGCTGTCAACTTCACCATTCCAAAACAGAGTGATGGTTTTGTTCATTTTTAAAATGCAAGATATGTATAGCTCCAATTTGTCAAGAATACATAACATCACATCATTCTGTAAACACCCTACTTTCCTGCGTCGCGGGTAACGAGTGAGCCGGCTGCTACCTCTGCTCTCACTGCACGGGGTGAAGCCCACCCCTAAAGCCCACTCTGCTCCTCAAGCATGTGGGAGAGTACCTGCAGCAGCCAGAGAGGAAGTGACTCAGCCCAGTGGGAAGTGGGAGGGGCAGTCAGAAAGCGGGCCCTGTGCCCAGCCTGCTCCCCCTCAGCACATCCGCACCAGACCTGTCCTCTGTCACTGCCTTTCCTCCGCAGGACCACTGTGTTCAGAGCGCAGCAGTCCTGGGGGCCAGCAGCAGCTTGAAGACCCCCTGCTCACAGGAAGCCAGTGTCTGCGGCTCAGAGGTCCAGCTCTAGTCTTCAGGAGGCCGGATTCACGCACAAGATTTGTAATCGGAGATGTCCTTCTTTATCCCTCTGCCCTGAGGAAGACCCCACTGGGCTTCTCTGTGGCCTCCATGAAGGCAGGGGGGGAGAGACTGGAGGCTAGAGGTCCCTGACCTGGGAGACGTGCCTTAGTGATTCGGACAGAAAAGGCTCCAGGGCCGTGTGCACAAAGGTGGACCTATAGGCCCCTCTGGGGAAAAGAAAGCAGTCCCTGCGGATGGGGCAAAGGACTTCACTGGGAGCCATGACAACAGAATCCAGGGCGCAATGAAAGCCCTGCTACCAGCTCACCCCTCCCAGGGGCCTCCGGAAGCAGCTGATGTGACAGCGAATAATCCGTCAGTGTGTGTGTGTGCGTGCGTGCGTGCGTGCGTGTGTGTGTGTGTGAGGAAGGGGCAGACTTCACAGCTCTTTCACTGGCTTGGTGGCCTCTTGGCAATGTGGCGGGGGGGGGCCTGCTGTCCACCCACAATGGCCCCAATTAGGCAAGGAGCAAGCAGCCACTAAAGAAGGGCTGGCTGTGTCTGAGAGCCACCTTTGTGTCCTCTGTGACCTGGACACCTGTTTCTCTGCTCCATATTCTCCTTACCTAGGGAAGAGGGACAGCATTGGCCCAACACAGGCCTCCCTGAGGACTGCTGGGAGCCAGCGGGTGGGAGGCACTAGGCAAATGTTACGTTTGCTTCCTTCCACCGCAGTTTTCCAAAGTGACAGACGGGAAAGCCTGGGCCAGCCCAGGTGCATATGATTCTCTCTTTTTATACTGTTTTTAACAGCAAAAATCACTACAATCATCCTGTGAGAAAAGCAATTTGGAGTGGGGCCAGGAAACTGCCTCTATCAAAAATTCAATTCAATTCAATTTTACAACTTTGATAATGACAATACAGTTCACTTTCTGCAGTTTTACCAACTGCTGTGCTGTGGCTGCTCAGAGGGGCAAGATTACAAAGTCAGCTGACAGGCTTTGCCATCAGAGTACCCCTTGGTGAGCCATTCTGGGGGTGGGCCCACACAAGGGCCTCCCCTGCTCTGAGCCACTGAGAGACCAGCCATGGCCAATCCTGAGAGCCATGAGCCACCACCAGAAGACACTCGTCCTCACGTGGGTGACAGCATGTTCATCACACGTCTGCTTGCCTGTGTCTCTCGAGAGGATGAGTTCCTGGGGAGGGCCTGGGCCTTGTCCACCTCAGAAAACCCTGCACAGGCCCAACAGATGTGCAGAAAACGTGTATAAAATCACAGCCAATAAAGTGAAAGAAAATGCACACACTGCAGGCCCAGCAATTCCAGTTCTAGGGATTTATCCTACAGATATACTTACACAAGTTCACAAGGACAAATGTGCTCAGCGAGGGTCTCTTAGAACCATGTGTAGCAGTGAAGAAACACAAAAGACAAAACCACAAAAATCAAAACACAAACACACGCCTCTAGACAGGACCCAGTCTAAATATCCACTAAATATCATTATATCATTGTTCCATCCAGACAGTGGAGTACTACGCAGCCTTTAAGATGAGGCCCATACTTGCTGGGAGCAGCCTGGGAGTGTATGTGTGCTGATGCAAGGCTCGCTGGGAATGGTAGGTGGAAGGGACAAACCACCGCTCCTGGTACACTTAAGTTTTCTTAGGTAATATGCATATATGCTTCTAAGGAACCTCCTGCTCACCACCTGGTATCCACAAGGGCCAGGAGGACCAGCAAACCATTCAGACTGGACACCTGGAAGCTGCTTCATGATGCCTCCTTTGGGATAATTACAGATTGGTTAGCAAAGAGCTTACCTGGGTCTCCAGAGCTGGCCCCTGGGCCCTGACTGCATGCACTGGCTACAGATAGTGATACCTCACATCTAATCCTCCTTATTACCTTAGGAGCAAGGAGCATTATGTCCACTTTATAGAGGAGGGAACTGGGGTTGGAGATAGGAAGTGACTCGTTCAAGGTCACTCAGCTAGAAAGTGGCAGAACTGGGATTTGAAGCCAGGTCTGATCTGAGCCTAGGCCCTTAACAGCTGGGTGACATGGCTGGAAGCCTTCTTACTTACTACCCATAGGGAAGGAGGGGGAGGGACTTTTCTCCAGACAGTGGCAGTTTCCATTCTTCTGGCAAAAAAGAGACCCTTCCAGCTCTACGGGTCTTTGAGTCCAAGATTCCACATGGGCTGGGCTCCCTGGAGCCAGAGCCTGGCCAGGTTGGAGGAATGGTATGGCATGGGCTGTAGAGTCACACAGGTATGGGCTGGAAAGCTGGCTCTGTCCCTACCGGCTGTTTAACAGTAGACAGGTTACTTAACTCCTCTGCACCTGGGGGTTCTCCTTTGTAAAACAGAGACAACCTGACCCAGTAACTCCACTTCTAGGAATTTACCCAAAGAAAACAAAACCTCTGATTTGAAAACATATGCACCCCTATGTTTATTGCCATACTATTTACAATAGCCAAGATATGAAAGCAACCGAAGTGTCCATCAAAAGATGTGATACATATATATAATGGAATATTATTCAGCCATAAAAAAGAAAGAAATCCTGCCATTTGTGACAACATGGATTGACCCAGAGGGTATTATGTTAAATGAAATAAGCCAGGCAGAGAAAGATAAATGTCATAATTTCACTTATTTATAGAACCTAAAAACAAAGCAAAACAGAATGAATAAATAAGCAGTAGACTCATAGACACTGAGAAGTGACTGGGGGTTACCATGGGGAAGAGGCTGGGGTGGGTGGGGTGAGGGGGATAAAGTAGCACGAAAATCTCAGTCATAATATAAGTTGGTCACAGGGATGGAAGTGCAGCATGGAGAATATAGCCAATGGTTCTACTACCTATGCAGACAGACAGAAACTACACTAGGTGGGTTGAGGATTTAATAATGTGTGTAACTGTTGAACCACTGTGCTGTATACTTGAAACCAATGTAATATTGTATATCAACTATATGTCGATAAAAAATACACAAAAACAGAGCCAACCCTTCTTGCCTTAGATTCTGAGAAGGACTCAATACATGTTGCAAAGGAGCTAGAAGGTGGTGGGGATCCTCCTTTTTGCGATGGTTTCCTTCCTGTTCCTGCAGGAGGGACCATTTGGGAGAGGAGTCAGAAGAGAATCCAGCCCATGAAACTCACGCCAAACACGGCAATGCCAGGAACCCCACACCTACTGTAAAAGTAGCAAGACTCTTGCTCTTCAGAGTTGTCAGATGCTAGCAGTGGGGTTCCTAAAAACCTTCAGAATTATGGGCTAGCCAGTTCCAAGTTCTCTCAAGGGACTGAACAGAGCCCCTCTCTAGAAGCACCTACTGAGTCCTTATCACACCTCAAACCAGATCTGCTCCAGACCCAGAGAAATGACAGGCATACCAGTCCTGCGCTTGCCAGTTCCCACTACAATGTCCAGGCCACTCCTCCCTCCTTCTGGACCCTTAGGTCACAGATTCCCTAAAGGCTAAAGATCTTCTGTCTGTCTCTTTTGCCAAGTAGGTGGCAGTCTATAAATATATTTTTTAAGGGGACATCTTTCTGAATGACAAGAGCCCTTCTCAGTGTTCTCTGGTGCTTTCCAACAACTAGAGCTTCTCTGAAACCATCAGGCTTGTACACTGCTGCACTGTGCAAGCTCTGGGGAGCCTCAACTGACAGACTGTCATTAGCCAGAAGACGATGACCACCGCTGGGGGAAAATCAGGCTGCTCCATATTATTAAAAGGAGACCTAGAAATTCTTAAAAAAAAGAATGGATAAAGAAGATGTGGTACATATACACAATGGAATATTATTCAGCCACAAGAAGAAAACAAACCCTTCCATTTGCAACAACATGGAGGGAGCTAGAGGGTATTATGCTCAGTGAAATAAGCCAGGCAGAGAAAGACAAGTATCAAATGATTTCACTCATCTGTGGAGTATAAGAACAAAGAAAAAAACTGAAGGAACAAAATAGCAGCAGACTCACAGAACCCAAGAATGGACTAACAGTTACCAAAGAGAAAGGGACTGGGGAAGATGGGTGGGAAGGGAGGGACAATGGGGAAAAGGGGCATTACGATTAGCACACATAATGTAGCAGGGGTGGGGGTGGGGTGGGGGGACACGGGGAAGGCAGTATAACACAGAGAAGACAAGTAGTGATTCTATAACATCCTTCTATGCTGATGGACTGTGACTGCAATGGGGTATGTGGTGGGGACTTGATAACAGGGGGAGTCCAGTAACCATAATGTTGCTCATGTAATTGTATATTAATAATAGCAAAATAAAAAAATGAAAAAATAAAATAATAATAAAAGGTATGTTTGAAGCAGCAACCCCTCTTCCAGGAATTTATCCTGCAGATATGTAAGGTGGGCAGAATCGTATGTATATAGACACTTCAGCTTTGTGGGAAGACCAAGAAGAGAAAAACCTAAATTTATCAGTAGAATCTTTGTTGCATAAATTACAGACACAGACACACACACGATGATGACCCAGACCTGTATGTGCCAAAGTGGAACCATCTCTAAGATAGTTAAGTAAATCAAAGCAAGCAACACCATCCTTTCCCCACTCAGACCTTGATTACACACCCTGAGAGGACACACAGGGCTGCTGCTGCTGCTCTTGTTTCAGGCCGCTCTTAACCTTCTTTACAGAACAAAAATGCAAGGACAAATCTCATGCAGATCCACCCAGTTGCAGAGGGCCTGCCTGAAGCCCCGTACCCAGCCAGGACACCCCTCTCCACAGCGCAATCAGATTCAGGTCTAGCTCGGCACCCCCAGACGGCTCCGGGGGATAAGGACACCAGGGCGGTTCCCTCCCACTTCCCCGATGGTTCTGAGTGAGTCCTGGGTGGCGTCTGGCAGGCACCTCTCCTTCCTGGGAAGAAGGACTGAATCTGCTGTCCCAGCCTCCAGAGTACATCCAATCTCAAGGTCTCCTTCTAGTAAGATCTCCAGAGAGCACTGGGAAAGCCATGTCTCCCTGAGGTAGGCTGCCGTCCAGGACCCCATCAATCGCTAGTGCCAGCGGAGTCAGTGTGGGCAGCGCAGACTCAAGTGCTGCTCTTTAAGGCCATTTGAAGTCTAAAGGCATTAGTGGAGTTTTGCAGACCAGCCACTTGAGTTTCTGAAACACTGAAGAAGTTTACCTCCCTGGGCCAATCTGAGCAGAGGAAAGCCTGGCCCACAGCCAGACATGGTGCCAAAGACTTTGCAACTGATCCTCTCCCGTGAGAGTGCGCTCAGGGCTTACTGAATGGAACTGGCGGATTTCACCAGCCATTGTCTTCTCCCGAGCCATCCAATCTCTGCACTGTCATTCACTCTGTCACTCAAATCAAGAATCTCGGAGTCACCTGTCACCGTTGCTCCTCCCTTAACCATCATTTCCAAACACTCGCAGAGTCCAGCTGATTTTCCCCAAAAGGGCTCTGATCTCTGCCCTGATCCAAGGCCCTACCAGCCCTTGCTTTGATTATTGCAATGACCTCCTACTGGGACTCTAGGTTTCCTCTCTCCCCAATCCATCCTCCACTCCAGGTAAATGTCAGTTAAATGGGAGCCTGCCTTGTCCATGCTAGACCACAAGCTCCTCCAGGGCAGGGCCTGCCTCTCCATTCTCCTCCTACTTTCTGTACCCAGCCACCCCCAGCCATACATGGGAGCTCATGTGTATGGAACTGTGGTTCTGGATTTCAAGCCACCACACACATCAATATGTACAAGGCTTCTTAATGGTACTAGTAATTCAGATACCAGGCTAGGGTCACTAATAGGGACACACAAAGATGACACTCTAATACTTTTTCTCTCATGAATATGTTAGGACTTTTTTCTCCATAGTTCTATTTTTAAAAACGGTTCTTTTAAAGAGCCAAGCTGAATCAGCTGCATGGCTCCCATACAGACTGGGTTAACTCCCTACAGATTTCCTTTTCAGAAAGAATACAATAAATTTCTCTCATCTTGTGATCCTTCAGGACACTTCTAACAGCTCAATGGGACACAGTTCTAGCTGCTGCTAATTGCTTCAATTCTTGGAAGTTCTTGCCTGCAGCCTGTAACAACAGCTATCAGTTACCAAGTGTTTCTTACTTGGTGTGTGCTAAATGTTCAACCTGCAACATCTTACTTAATCCTCACAATTGTCCTATTGGGGAGGGGTTCTGTCCCTGTTTTACATATGAGAAAGCTGGGCATGGAGAGAATAAGTAACCTCTAATGACTGGCAGGGCTGGCATTAGAACTCAGATCTGACTGCAGAGCCAAACAGGCTACTGCCCCCTACAATATGCTGCCTTCCCTAAAGGTCAAATGGAAGGCACAGGGAACAAATGCAGGACCCCCTACAATGGGCCTGAGGGCAGCCTCACCTCCCAGCTGCTCAAGCAACTTGCGGTCCCGGGAAGAGAGGGGCATATTTGCCAGGCAGAGGAGCCCAGGGAGCTTGTCACTTGCCACCAGTTGCATACAGTGCCTTCCCAGTAAAGAGCCACCTCCCTAGCACCAGCTTTCCTCTCTCAGAGGCCTGCAGTCCTTTCACTTCTCTCCTCTCCTTTCCCTGATCTATTAGGACTTCAGAGAAACCATTCTGAAACATAGATCCAGTCATGTCACTCCTCTGCTTAAAACCTTTCCACTGGCTCTTCACTGCTCTTGGCACAAAGTTCCAAATTGTTAATGTGGCATTTGCTTTCCAACCTATACAGCCTTACCTTGTACCATGTTGACTTTCATGAGTTTCTTGAAATAATAATAGCTAACATTTATTGAACTCTTATTGCGGGGCAGACATGGTTCTATGTATTTTACATGTGTTAACTTTTAAAATGTCATAACAACGCTATGTTATCACCCCTGTTTTATAGTAGAGGACACTGAGGTATAGACAGGCTAAACAATGTGCCCAAGGCCACACAGCTAAGCTGTGGAGTCAGAATCTGAACTCAGAAAGTCTGGCTCCAAAGCCCACTCTTAACCACCACGCATACTTGCCACTCCACGCAAGGCAAGGACACTGTTTATTGTCTGTGGGGAATGAATGAATGAACGAATGAATGAATGAGGGCTACCTCCAGACTGTGTAGCTCTAACCGACAAACAACTGGCACAGCAGGGCCATTGAGGGGCGCTGGAGCAGCTCACAAGCACTGTTCACAAACAAGGATTCTTTTGACCTTACAATTACATATTCTGCTCTTCCTTA